>CM016728.1:3729182-4200458 GCA_005771605.1 Scutellaria baicalensis | reverse complement strand
AATTGTGCGGACTATGTGGAATATAAGAAATGAAATGGTTTTTAACAACAAAAAACCAGACTCATTAAAAGTGATCGAGGAGTTGAAGGTAAAATTGTGGAATTGGATTTCTACAAAAAAAGGGAGAATCTTAGACATATCCCTATAACAAATTGGTTTGAAAACCCCTGAACGTGCTTAGGAGTTTGATAGGTTGGAGTTATAAGCATGTTCCTCTATCTAGAGTACCACCCTGTACTTCATTTTGAATAAAATTGTTTTGTCTGATCAAAAAAAAAAAAAAAACACATCACATAATGTATGAGAATATCACATAAATGAATATATGTGCAAAATTTGCGAAATTCTTCATTTTTTTTGTCTTTCTAAGTTACAGTACATAAAGATAAACATATTTGTACATAAAGGTCACATGTATAAAACATAATTGTCACACAAATACAACTTAAAAGTCACACACTTAAATCCAAGTACATCATACTTGTACATAAATATTACAATGTTATAATATAAAGGTGACACGCTTAAAGAAAAAAAATCAAAAGTGTCTAGATTCATATCGACCCAAATTATACATTGCACCCAATGCACATAACTGTACTACGACATTGAAAGATACATAAAAAATGTTATTGTAAAATTAGTAATTTAAAAATGTCTTGTTAATAATAATAATAATAATAATAAGAATAATAATAATATAATAATAATAATAATAATAATAATAATAATATAATATAATAAGATAATAATAATAATAATCATATATTATCATTATATTATTTATTATTATTATTATTATATTATATTATTATTATTATTATTATTATTATATAGTTTATTATTAGTTATTAGTATTATTATTTTTTATTATTATTATTTTATTATTATTATATTATCTACTACTACTACTACTACTCTACTACTACTTATTATTAGTAATAGTCATTAAGGCACTTCTCAATTTTACAAATTTTTCGTATTAACTTTATTACAATTAATATAAATTTAAAACTAATTAATATGACTTTAATGATGTGATCATAGAAATTTAATTAACTTTTAAAAACACATGTCAGACTTTAAACAAATAAATGATTTAGAAATTTTTAAAATTTGGAAATTCATAAATTTGGAGAAAAATATAAATAAATAAGTAATCAAAAACTAAAATAACATGGATTGATTAAAATGGATTGATTATTCCAACTTTTCCAACTTATTAGTGAATAAATTGATTTCATTTTTTTATTATTTGATTTAAAAGGAAATTTAAGGTTGAATAATATAATAGATAGACTAATGTATATTTTTACAATAATATATATAACAATATTTATATTTTTACTAATGCAACATATATTTAAACAATTAGAGCATATGTATTCCATAAAAACCCATAAATATTTTTTCTTAAATCAATAATAGTTAAAAATATAATTTTATTTAATTAAATTAATTTTTATTAATTCAGTGTATTATATGGGCTCTACACTAGTTTCATCTATTTAAGGAGATCTATAAAATGACTGATCTACCCATATTTAAATCTATCCAATACTCACTTTGAAATAATTAAGCATTTAATAAGGAAGAATAAATTATGAGGACAATTTTGAAAGAACTGGAAAAAGGTTTCTTGAATGTGTGTGATGACATATTTTGGGACAAATTTCAAATGTTAAAATAACAATTATTTTACAATGGAGTATGATAATATACATATATATATATATATATATTACATTTGATCAATATATATGATCTATTATAAAGATTCAAGAAACAAAAACACGAGTGTCAAATAATATTAGCACAAGTAAATGAACTACTTATTGTTTGTAAGGGACATTAATCAAGGACCAAAATTTAATCATTAAGTTGTAAAAATGTAGAGACCCTATAGTACAAAATGCATGTAATACAAAATTATACTCCGTTTCAAAATAAGTGTTGTTTATAGATTTTTACACGGATTAAGAAAGTTGATAGAAAGACAGTTCTACCCTTATTTAATTATAATCAATATGAATCTTTTACAATGACATTTTATACACATTTAATGAGGTAGGAGTAAAAGATTGTATGTAAATATGCTTTGAAATTCGAAAATGACACATATTATGAGACAAAATGTGCTTAGTGAAACGACACTTATTTTAGGACAGAGGTAGTAACAATATAGAAAATTAAGGAAGTTGATAAAAAGACAGATCTACTCTTATATAGTTATAATCAATGTGGAAGTTTTTTTACAATGATCATTTTAGACACGTTTTACGTGGTAGGAGTAAATAGATGTATTTTTTTTATAAATTGTACGTTAATATATCTTGAAATTAAAAAATGACACTTATTTTGAATAAAATCTACCTTTTAAAATCTACCTTTTAAAAATGACACTTAATTTGAAACCAATGCAACAGTATTATAGAAAATTCAAAACATTGGATTTGATACAGATTGTGTTTTGTCTTAGTTGACACAATGACACTTGGGGAAAAAGGCATGATCATTTGGGAAGCACTAATTTGTGGGAGTGAGCAATTAAGATTCATTGAATGGAGTGTGGGAAATTAAATGGGGTATAGTTTTGTCTGCTAGTCCACATTCAAAGTTTTAATTATTTTCAGATGTTGTCCTCTATCCGTACAACAATCAACTATTAATTTCTGTTATGATATTCAGATATCTTAGGAACACAATAATAAACAACATCTTAATTAGGTTCACTTTATCTTATGTATTTTATGGATACTTTGAATGCAACTTGGCTAATTAAGATTGACATCTCAAATAGTAGTATTTATTTTGGTCTTTTTCCACAATTATAGCATGCTTAATGCCCCTACCTATTTTGCTATACATTTAAATATTAAGCACCTTTATTTTGTCAAGTTTTGGACATTTAGAGAAATATTGTTTGTACAATATTTTGCTTTCAAATTTAAGTTGATTACCAGAAACAAATAACCAGACAAATGAATCTATATCAGTCATATATTAATGGCTACCGACCAGTTACAATGAATAATAATAGTTGGGTATGAACATGAGTTGGAAAGAGACCTATTCGATTGATTATAGTTAAAAAATAAGGCAAACATCTATATCACTCATACTCTTAAGGTATAATTTTTCCATGTTAAAGTGTGATATTAGATATATACTCATCACGTATCATATGTATACTCTTAGGGTGTGTTTACTTTGTGGGTTTAGGTTGGCTAGGGATTAAAAATCAGCCTAAACTCATCTTTACTTTGCGGGTTTGTGGCCCGGGTCTATAAAAAATCTCATGGATTGGGCTGGATTAAAATGTGGATTGGGCTCTCTTATTTGTCAAATACTAAACCCACCAAATTTGGTGGGTTTAGTCCAAACCGAACAGTAGTCATTGTGCAATTACTATACTGCCCTTACTATTAATAATACAAGTACGTTTATGCCCTTGTACTTTGAAAAAAATAATATCTTTGCCATTTCATATATACACCAACCTCCACCCAAACCCTACCCCTCTCCCTCCTTCGTCGATCGAGACCAGCAGCGGCGGCCTTCGTTGATTGAGCACCAAGCAGTGGCTGGCCCGACGACTGAGAAGCTCGAACGGCGGCGCCTCCATCCGAAAGTCAGATCCTCCATCTATTTCTGGTAACACGTCAGACCCACATCCAAATAGAATCGATGGAACTCCAATTCGAATTTTTGAAATTTCTTGTTAGAGCAGCCAAATCTTGAACATCCATGGAACTCTGATTTTTGAAGTGGGTGCTAGTGTTAACCTCCCCCTCCCAAGGGTACAAATGAGGCTATGACTTAGTATAATGTTGTGTGTGTTTCATAAGAAATTAACATTTATGTGAAACACACCAAGTTCAAGTTTTATATTAAATGATCGTACAGATGGAAATGCCGATCGATGGAAACCCATTTCGTTTCACAGCTTCGAACCAATTGCAAGGGATGAAGAACAAATTGCAGGGGAGTACCAAGATTGGGGATGAAATATATCATTTCCATTTTCAATTTAATTTAAATTGACTATTTTAATATAATATGAGTTGAGGGCATAATGTCTTTTCATACTTTTAATCTATTATAACCAATATACCAAACAAGATTTTATAAAACAAATCAATTTTACCAAACCTATAAACATTTATACCAAACAAAAATTTACACTTAACCCACAACATAATTTACATACCAAACACTCAAATAAACATTTTTTATCCTAAATGAACAATGCAATCCCACATTTTTTAACAATCCAAACAAACCCGACTATATATCAAAGTAAACGGACCCTTAATGTATTACTTTCTATTCAGTAATAGTTATTAGATATATACCCTGCATGTATTATGTGTATACCCTTGAGGTACTATTTGTTTATTCACTAAAGGTATCGATTTTTAGTTCTGTATGTAAGTAATACATTAAGAGTATACACGTGATACCTAAAGAGTGTATATCTAGCACCATGCGATAGTTGAGTTGGGGGCACCGTGCCCCGGGGGCACATAAGTGTCACTCAAAAAATAATAGTTGGCTATCTTGTATGCATCTAGGATGGCAACAATGGATCCGTATCGAATGCGGCGGGAAATTACCAAAGTCAGACTTGCGGGAACTGAGATGATGGAGATGTTTTTCCTAACTAGTGGGACGGGTGGAGATGGGGATCATATATAAATTAGTAGAAATTGATTTGACTCATAAATTAAAAGGATTCATCTCACAAAAACACTCTGCGAGACCATCTCACATAAGTTTTATGTATTGTTTTAAGCATTACATTGTGTTGTATTTCTATATATTTTTATTTAGTATTAATATGTATTTGTGATGAATTATGTAATAGAATTTTTTATTTCAATGTGGCTTTTAAGATTATTATATCATTGAAATCAATATTTTTTTATTAAATTAATAAAACATATTATAATACAGAAAAATAAAAAGATAAAAAAAATTAAGAATATTCTAGAAAATATTCCCATTAAGTTAAGATTTGTGTTCAATGGTTAAGAGAGGTTAAATTAAACACCAAAACTTTTAAACATCAGGTGCATCAATCATAAATTTATGCACCTGATCTGACCTAACCCACGCACGTCCCACGTGTCTACAATGTCCCCACGTCTAGGTGGGTGCACTCAAACGTCACACCCAAAATTTAGTTCAGGTATTTTATCTTTATGTTATGTTAAGTCTACGTAGCTTTATGTTAAGTTAGTCGATCTACCTTTAATTATATTAGTCCTACCATTAACATTTTTAACTATGCATTAATATATTTTTAAACAACAATTTATCGTTTTCGTACCTTTTAGTTAGATTAGTCATACATTTGAGTCATGTTAGTTATCTCATTATATATTCTATAAAGGTATGATTATGTCAATATAAAAATATAAGTAATATAAAATAAATGTATGAATAAATATCATACAAAGATATATATATATATATAATTGTATCGAAATGAAGGTTTTTTCATTTATTTAAGGTATGAATCAATATATTAATCAAGAGTAGGAGAATGAAGCCCAACCAAAAAGGAAGAAGAAGCTTATATCACATTAAATCATAAGAGGCTACAACTTGGGCTTTGAAAGTGGAAGAAGAAAGGTTTGGGCTTATGAATTGGAAAATGGCCCATTTCCCTTAAATTTGGAGGAGGCTGCATTCCTGACTTGAGAAAGGGGGAGAGAGCAGAACTTATTTTGGGGAATTTACTTAGTCTCCATGAGAGAGAGATAAAATTCTCATTTTTGATTTAGAATTATTTTTGTGATGAATTGTTCTACACTTTTTGTGGATTCGAATTTGAAGATGATCAGCTAAGTTTTCAATTTCGGTTATATTTGAACCCATATATCTATCTATATTTTGATAATTGACCGCGCTGTCGCGACGCGATAAAATTAATTAATTTTTCATATCCTAACCAACTAGTAGTTAAGGCAAGTAATAGTCGATCTCACGCAGAGTGACAATTCAACTATGTTACCTATGTCTAAATTCAAGAAAACAAGAATTATGGGGTTCTCAGATTGATTGATGATTAACACTAAAATTAACTAAAGATCTAGAAAACAACTTAAACAAAAATCAATTGATGAAAAACATTCCAGTCAACAGTTCAATTATCCCCATATATCAATTATGTCTTAATCAATGTTACACCCTCTCTCAGATTATCATATAATTATCACCCCTAGTCTAACAACAAGCTCTGTTAAACCGAATCATCTCTTATGATTAACTAAATTAGGATAAAATCACTAATTAACCTTATTTAATTGATCCTAGAATAAGTTCTCTAGATTTAATTCATTAAATGTATTAAGTACCAAGACGATAGGGTGAACTAGACTCCAAATACGCAAGCTCGATTTGATAATCTAGGATTGTGCTACCCTAGAGATGCGCGACCTCTAGTTACTACTATTGAAAATTAAACACAACAATTAGGATTCATGATTTAAGATTCTAGCAATCAATTATCAAACACTCAACCTAGGTGGTCAATCTAAATCAAGCATCAATAATTGAAATCATTCAACACAGATAACACAATCAATTCCAATCAAAACATCGAGAGGGAACAACGGGATTAATTAAAACATAAATAGATAATTGGGTTCAAACAACCCTGCTAACCGGAATTAAGAAATTAGCTGATCATCGTCTCGATCGAATCCACAAAAGTTGTTGATTGATCCATAAAAGAAAAATAGAATAAAGTAAAAAAAGTGTGTGAATAATTCTTTCTCCAAGCCTCCCCCTTTTCTAAACTACCGTGTGTGTGTTGTAACATGGGGATTAAGTTAGACAAGCCCCTTCTTTACAAGGTGATTTGGGCCTTCATTTTGCTTAAGTCCATCTCTTTCCTTTAAACTTTTATTTCTTACAACATTTGAGTTTTTTAATTGTTGGGCCTTCTCTTTGATTTTCATTAATTGGATCTTAATACATTTAACTCTATCAATTCCAAATACTTCAAAAAAATCCCTACAATAATTGAAAAAATAAAACATGAAGTATCTCCAGTTCAAAAGCACATATGAAAATCATGCATCCAATCATATAAAAGATTATAAAAATCCAATTAAATCAACAATTAAATGCATTTATTTTCTACCTATCAAATCCCCCCACACTTAAACTATTGTTTGTCTTCACGCAACAAAAGAACTAAAGCACATCGGGTGATAGTATAAAATAAATCAATGATTTGGTCTCTAATTACATCTATAATTTAGGGATCTTATATTGAATAGTTATTTCTTTCCTTGTACAATATGTCATCTCCTTGTATATATTCTCGTTTTGTATCTCTCAATTATTATCAAGACATAAATAATATTACATTATCATGGTATCAGCCTTTGGCAACTGAAACCCTCTTTTCTCTCATTCTCTATCATCTTTTCCCTCCTCTCAATCTGTTGCCTCACGCCATGGCTGCCTCATCTTTCTCATCTGATTCTCTCCCCTTTAACACTCTCATTCATATGCTCACAATTAAGCTTACTTCATCCAACTACCTTTTGTGGAGGAGTCAAGTATATCCTCTTCTTATTGGCCAAGGTCTCATCAGCCTTGTTGATGGTAGTCGTCTGCCACCGCCAATTGAAGTAGAAATAGACGGGCATTTGACAACCAATCCGGAGTATACCGCTTGGCGTGTTGAAGATCAACGTCTTGTGAGTCTACTTTTTTCATCCTTAACTGAGGAATCAATGTCTGTCGTCATCGGTTGCTCTTCTGCTCGGGCTGTATGGATTGCTCTTGAGAGTTCATTCAGTCCACAATCAAAGGCCCGTGAATTTCGTCTCAAAGGTCAATTGCAATCGATCAAGAAGGGTGACAAATCTGTTGCAGATTTTAGTCGTGAATTTAAACTCATTTGTGATCAACTCTCGTAGCAGGGCTTGTATTGTCATGTGTTACAGTAGTTCGCATAAGGGGTTTCGTTGCTATGATCCTACATCCTTCCGTACATACATCTCTCGTCATGCAAGATTTGATTAAACATCTTTTCCATTCTCTACATTGCCTGACAAGACAAGCTTTTCTACTCTGACAGTCTCTGAATTTTCTGAGCCAATGAGGTTGTTCAATTCTGATTTTTTTAATCAGTCTCCTCCACCTGTGAAGCCTCAACATTCTCCATGCTCCATATGTTCTTCTTCTGATCTGCCCAGCTCTTTGGATGATCATTATATGGAAAATGCAGCATCTCCTACTCCTGACGGTGGTTCTGATTCATCTGAACCTAATCCTGTGGCGGTGCTTGATGATGCCCAACCCTCTGTTCCTTTACCTTCCCGTGCTACTCATCACATGCAGACTAGAGCAAAGTCAGGTATTTTTAAGTCCAAGCATATAACTAATTATACTTGTTCTACTCTTTTTACTGCTCTTACTGCCGTTAGTGAGCCACGAGGTATTAAATCTGCTTTAAAACGCCCGGAGTGGGTCGCTGTTATGCATGAAGAACTTGATGCCTTGTCTCAGAATCAAACTTGGGATCTCGTGCCTCGTCCCAATGGTGCTAATATTGTGGGATCGAAATGGGTTTTTCGCACCAAGTTCTTAGCTGATGGTTCTATTGAACGACATAAAGCTCGCCTTGTTGGTCAAGGTTTCAGTCAACTCCCAGGATTCGATTACTCACACACTTTCAGCCCTGTGGTTCGTGCCTCGACAGTTCGAGTTGTGCTCTCTCTTGCTGTCTTGAACAATTTGCCCCTTCATCAGTTAGATGTCAAAAATGCTTTTCTCAATGGTGTTCTGCATAAACCGGTATTTATGGAACAACCACCAGGGTTCATCGATTCTCGATTTCCAAATCATGTATGTCGTCTAAAGAAAGCCTTATATGGTCTCAAGCAAGCCCCACGTGCTTGGTTCCAACGTCTAAATGATTTTCTTTTGAGTATCAGGTTTATTTGCAGTCGGCCAGATTCCTCACTATTCATTTATATTTGAGGGTCGTCGGTTCTGTATCTCTTGGTATATGTTGATGACTTCATTTTGACTGGAAATTCCTCAAAGGTCTTATCTTCTTTTATTTCCCATCTTAGTCGAGAGTTCGCAATTAAGGATTTGGGTAAGCTGAGCTATTTTTTGGATTTTGAACTAACACATACTACTTCTGGTATATTTCTTAATCAGGCCAAATATGCTCGAGACATTTTGCAACGAGCTGCTCTTGAGGATTCCAAACCAATTTCGACGCCCTTGGTCTCAGGTTGTCAGCTTCCTACAGACGGTCCTTTATTTCATGATCCCACTCTTTATCGGTCGTTAGTCGGTGCACTTCAATATCTCACCATCACTCGTCCAGATTTGTCATTCGCTGTGAATCTTGTCAGTCAGCACTTGCAGAGTCCAACTACTGAGCATTTTAAAGCTGTGAAACGCATCCTTCGCTATGTGAAGCATACACCATCGTTTGGTCTTTCATTCTCTAGGAGTTCTTCACATCTTGTCATCGCTTTTACTCTATTTTTCTTGGAGGAAATCTGGTCTCCTGGAGTGCTCGAAAACAGCCTACGGTGTCTCGTTCCAACTGCGAATCTGAGTATCGTGCCATGGCCAATGCTGCTTCAGAATTAGTCTGTGTGCTCAATCTTCTTCGAGAGCTTCAAGTAAAGATCCCTTCATGTCCTACTCTTTACTCGGATAACAACAGTGCAGTTTTCCTTAGCCAGAATCCGAGTGCTCACAAACGGGCCAAGCACATCGACATTGACTATCATATTATTCGAGAACTCGTCTCTTCTGGTTGCATCAATACTCAGTTCATCTCTTCAGACCTTCAGATTGCTGATATTTTTACGAAGGCCTTGCCAAGACCTCTTTTTGAATTCTTCCGAGCCAAGCTGCGCGTCGGACCTCATCCCACGTCTTGCTTGAGGGGGGATGATAGTATAAAATAAATCAATGATTTGGTCTCTAATTACATCTATAATTTAGGGATCTTATATTGAATAGTTATTTCTTTCCTTGTACGATATGTCATCTCCTTGTATATATTCTCGTTTTGTATCTCTCAATTATTATCAAGACATAAATAATATTACATTATCATCGGGGATAAAAAAAAATGTGTATTGCTTGCTCAGATCCTTACCACACTCATAGGAATTCATATTCATGTCAAATAAAGCATACACAAACAAAAGCACGTTGGACTGAATGTAACCATCTCAAGAAATCACACGTATTGGTAGGACATCAGAAATCAAATCTTTCATAGACAATTTTTATCAATTCACTTCACCACCCACATCAATCGACACACTCCAATTCCATTCGCGATTTCCTTCATCTAGATCAAAATTTATAAGTCTTAACACATAATGATTCACTCCCTTTTTTTTTTCTCCAATCAACTTTTTACTTATCTTTTTTCAATCTTTTTTTTTTTTTTGGATGAGGTTGGCAGCTCCACACCACTCTTAGGTTAGTCCTTCATTTTTATTGCGATTTTTTTTTAATAATTCACATTTTGACTTTTCACGCGTGGGCCCTTAAGAGCGGGTAGCTGATTTCACACCTCATCATCTTTTGCAATTTGTTTTCAACTAAACGTCTTTTCTCCATACAACCAATAACAATTCCAACCTAGGGGTTCGTCAAAAGTGATTCAACTTTCACAAATTCCAATCCAAACTACTTCCATCAAGGAATTTATAAGTATATCTCAAGACACAAGTAAATAAAGCAAATCAATTCATCATCATAGAAAAATTCTCAATCCAATGTTATCCACTCTAACAATAATTTCCCAAGATCATTCAGCAATTTTAACCAACAGAAAGTAATGTCCACAACACTTCATCCAACACAAACGAATTCCCAAAAAATTAAATTAAACACCTCTCGAATCATCATTGCAAGCTTACTTACTCAACATTTTATCTTTTTTTATTTTATATGCAAATGCAAGCGAAAATTAAACGTGCTAAAGCAGGTAAACGTGCAAAATAAAATGAAAACAACCAACTATATGAATCTAAATGCAACTACATGCAAGATATGCAATCTATTCAACACTTTCTCAACTATGCAACATTATCAAATCCCCCCACACTTAAATCTTGCTTGTCCTCAAGCAACTTATCATCAAAACACAACAAAGATGTAGACAAGACAGACTCATATATGCAAGGAATTAAAGCAGAAATAAAGAGTGTGAAACAGAATTCACCGAATTACCAAAGAGGCTTTGAAATTGGCTTTAGAGTAGGAGCATCTAACACAGTCATCTTCAACCTTCTACTGAGCTTTCTCCAATTTCTTGCTTTGAGTCTTGCAAATTTGTTGAAATATCTCAAGTTTTTGGTCAACACCACTTTCAAATTGTCCCTGCAGTTCATCTCAAAAAACATTCTCGACAAGAGGGTCAATCACACTCAAAGTAAAGATAGAATTTTCATTATCAGGATATTTCATGGCATCAAAAATATTGAATTTAATAACTTGCCCATCAAATTCCATTGTGAGGGTTCCCTCACGAACATCTATTTTTGTTTGAGAGGTGTTCAAGAATTGCCTCCCTAACAAAATAGGTGATGAAATCAGTGGGTCACCATTCATATCCAACACATAAAAATCAGCAGAAAATATCAGATCATTGACTTCAACTAAAACATTTTCAATTACCCTATCAGATATACAGTTCTACGATCAACCAATTGAATGACAACTCATGTATCTTTCAATGACCCTAAATCTAAGGATGCATAAATGGAATGTGACATAACATTTATCGATGCTCCTAGATCTAGCATAGCACGCTCAATTCTAGTATTTCCTATACGACATGGGATGACGAACATACCTGAATCTTTTCGCTTTTGAGGAAGCTTCTTTTGAAAAATTGCAGATACGTTCTCTCCCATCACAACCTTCTCATCGCCTTTGGGCTTTCGCTTGTTTGTACACAAATCCTCAAGAAATTTCACATATCTAGGAACTTGCTTAATTGCATTGATCAAGGGTATGTTGATCTCGACTTTGCGAAATACTTCAAGGATCCGTTTCTCCTTATCCTCCTTCGCTGCTCGTGCTAACCTGGAAGGAAATGAACCAAATTAATTGGAAATTTTTCAGAAAATTCATTTTTTACCTCTGCAAACTTTGAAGTTTTGACACTGGATGACTGCTCCGACACTGGAGGCCCAGTGTCAGACTGCTCGACAACTTTTTCCTCCTCATCGGTTTTCTGAGTTTCTGCAGGTTTTTTCGGACCTTCCAGCTCCTTCCCACTTCTTAGGTTCATGGCACTGACATTTCTTGGATTTACCTCTGGTTGAGACGACAATTTCCCTCCGCTTTGGGCCTCAAGACGACTCACGGCCGTCACTAATTGACTCATTTGCGTCTCAAGATTCTTGATGCTTGATTGGGTGTCCTTCTGAACTTGCATTGTATTGGAAGTCAATGTCTTCATCATCTCCTCCAAGGATGAACTAGAATTTTGCCCGGATGATTGCCCTTGATAATTGGAATTTCCCCCTTGATGATTTGGATTCATCAAGAGTTGTGGAGGCCTATTGTTCTCTCCATTGAAGGCACCTTGTTGATTTCCCCATCTAAAATTTGGGTGATCTCTCCAGCCCGGATTGTATGTGTTCGAGAAGGGGTCGTATTTCCTCCCTTGATAATTTCCACTTCCCATAGCATTGGCATGAGCCTCTATTTCATAAAGAGAAATTCGGCATGTGTCTGTGGTATGCTCGTGTTAGGATGTATACTATAAGTCCTAGCTTTTGTATGAACATCTTTTATGCAATGAGAATCAATCACTTTGGTCACATGTTTGCATTTTATATTTGTTATATATGTTTATGCAATGTCCAATTAATTTATATTATAGATAACTTGGTGTGTGGTGCCACACAGGAGATCTTGTTATCAGTTTCTTATAAATTATAAATAGTAGCTCACAACCAAGATGAATTTGGACAAATCATCGGAATGGTTGTAGTGTAGTTTGGTATTAGTCTGTCTTGACTATAAAACTACACTAGTATACTTTGTGTGTATTGAGCAGGACCATTTGAGGTTGTTCGTTTTATACTGACTATATAATAGAACAAGACCTCTGTTATTATGGATGTGCGTTCTCTTAATCCCTATATAATAACAGCCACGTATACACAATATTTGTTTCTTTAATTTGCCAATGAGTGAGATTTATTTATTAAATCAATAAACTCGGTGAATTGGGAAACAGTATTGTCTATATGGTGTACTGTTGATTATAGAAGGAATCTGTGTCCTAATTATTTAGGATGATGATGTCCCCTTGAGGAGCTCATAAGGATTATCATGTAAACCCTGCAGGTGGATTTAATCCGACATGATAATAAAGTTGAGTGGTACTACTCTTGGAATTAGATGTTAATTAATTAAGTTGTCAGTATCTTATTTAATTAACGGACATTCGATATCTTAAACACAGGGAGATAAACGTGCACATAATAAGAAGGAGACCATATTATATATGGGATTGGGACGGTAGTTCAATAATAATTCTTTAGTGGACTGAATTATTATTGATGAGTTTAATTTATGTGTTCGGGCCGAACACAGGATACTTAAGCCCATCAGGAGGCCCAACCTAATTCCTCCTCTAGGTCCCTGGTGTAGCCTATTTATAGCCTTTGTTTTCATCAGCTCCTAATATACACAGATCACAGAAAACACGTGATAGTGAGAGAGAGAGAGCAGAACTGAGATTTCTCGAAGAATTGTTGGCCACACAACGTTCGAGAAAGGCTGTAGGAATACATCAGAAGATCAAAGAGGTCTAGGGTTACGAAAGATCAATTTTGGCTCGTTTTCTTCTAGATTGATCAAAAGGTATAACTCTTTTATTCCGCTGCGTTTGTTATATCTAGCATGGAACCCGATTAATTAATTGCATAGAGCCGGCGATCCGTCGGTTCCAACAGCTCGGTGGTGTTACAAATACTACATGACTTTACAAGAGGAACACCTGTAGCAACTTGACATACAAGGGCAGTTAATTCAGATATTTTATCCTCAACAATAGATTCATTTACCTCTTTCACGCTCCAATCCGAATAATATTGGCTGCCATATTGATGTGAAATTTTGGCCATGTTCGAGATGAGAAGTCTTGCTGCTGAGGGTGTTTTGTCCATCAACATTCCCCCACTGGCTGCATCGATTGCATTCCGGTCCATTGGAGATAAACCCTCATAGAAATATTGAATCAACAACTGCTTAGAAAGTTGATGATGTGGACAACTGACTTCCAATTTTTTGAAACGATCCCAATAATCATATAATGTGTCTCCCTTCCATTGTCAGGCTCCATATATCGCCCTTCGAATATGAGCAGCTCGAGATGCAGGAAAATACCTTTCAAAGAACTGACGTTGCATCTCATCCCAAGTATTAATGGACCTCGATGGAAGATAGTAGAGCAAGTCTTTTGCACCATCTTTCAATGTGAAAGGAAATGCACGAAGTTTGATTTGCTCCTCCGTCACCCCTGTTGGTTTCATGCTCGAACAAGTGTTTGTGGGGATCCTAACGTGCATGACCAAAGAAAGATGGAAGATAGTGAATCAAACCGGACCTCAATTCAAAATCGACAGCATCAGGAAGTTCAGAAAAAGTGATGTAAAGAGGTTGTTGAGTAAGGCTCAGATTTGCTAGCTCCCTCAAAGTTCGCTTTTCAGCCATTGTTTCCTCTTCTTTTTCAAATTCAGAAGGTGGAAGTGTAAACTCCAAAGCTCGCTTAGCTTGTTGCCTTAGAACTCGATCTCTTCGGGTTATTTCAGGGTAAAATTTCAAGTCCTTGTTACCCTGAGAATGAGTGGGCATCCATAACCTGAAATCACAAAATTCGAGTGAGAAGATTCAAATTTTCAGCAAGGAAAATCAGACTAATTAGATGAAACAGTCTGCAGAATTCGACATTGGAAAAGATGGGTTACACTGGGCTCCTAGTGCGAAAAACAGAGCAAAACAGAGCAGACTTGGAAACAGCGAAATTCAACCAAAATTCAAAAAATTTAACATTTTTTTAAAATAAAAACAGAAAAAGACACAAGATGACACAATTAAATTCAAATCACTTCCCGACAACGGCGCCAAAATTTGACCGCGCTGTCGCGACGCGATAAAATTAATTAATCTTTCATATCCTAACCAACTAGTAGTTAAGGCAAGTAATAGTCGATCCCACGGAGAGTGACAATTCAATTATGTTACCTATGTCTAAATTCAAGAAAACAAGAATTATGGGGTTCTCAGATTGATTGATGATTAACACTAAAATTAACTAAAGATCTAGAAAACAACTTAAACAAAAATCAATTGATGAAAAACATTCTAGTCAACAGTTCAGTTATCCCCCTGTATCAATTATACCTTAATCAATGTTACACCCTCTCTCAGATTATCATAGAATTATCACCCCTAGTCTAATAACAAGCTCTGTTAAATTGAATCGTCTCTTAAGATTAGCTAAATTAGGATAAGATCACAAATTAACCCTATTTAACTGAACAACCTAGAATAAACTCTCTAGATTTAATTCATTAAATGCATTAATTACCAAGACGATAGGGTGAACTAGACTCCAAATACGCAAGCTCGATTTGATAATCTAGGATTGTGCTACCCTAGAGATGTGCGACCTCTAGTTTATTACTATTGAAAATTAAACCACAACAATTATGATTCATGATTTAAGATTCTAGCAATCAATTATCATACACTCAACTAAGTGGCAAATCTAAATCAAGCATCAATAATAGAAATCATTCAACACAGATAACACAATCGATTCCAATCAAAACATCGAGAGGGAGAAACAAGATTAATTAAAACATAAATAGATAATTGAGTTCAAACATCCCTGCTAACCGAAATTAAGAAATTAGCCGATCATTGTCTCGATCAAATCCACAAAAGTTGTTGATTGATCCATAAAAGAAAAATAGAATAAGTAAATAAAGTGTGTGAATAATTCTCTTTCCAAGCCTCCTCCTTTTCTAAATTGTCGTGTGTGTTGTAACTTGGGGATTAAGTTAGACAAGCCCCATTCTTTACAAGGTGATTTGGGCCTCCATTTTGCATAAGTCCATCTCTTTCCTGTAAACTTTTATTTCTTCCAACATTTGGACTTTTTAATTGTTGGGCATTCTCTTTGATCTTCATTAATTGGATCTTAATCCATTTAACTCCATCAATTCCAAATATTTCAAAAAATCCCTACAATAATCGAGAAAATAAAACATGAAGTATGTCGAGTTCAAAAGCACATATAGGTAGAAAATAATGCATCCAATCACATGAAAGATTATAAAAATCCAATTAAATCAACAATTAAATGCATCTATTTTCTACCTATCAATAATCTCGTTCCTCCTCCTTGATGTTTTGAATGAAATTGATTATACTACTTTTATCTATTGATTTCAATGGTTGATACTTAATTTGGATTGATCACTTAGATTAAGTAATTGATAATTGATTACTAGAATCTTAAACCATGAATCTTAATTGTTGTGGTTTTCATTGGTAGTAAATTAGAGGTCGTGTATCTCTATGGTAGTATAATCATAGATTATCAAATCGAGCTTGTGTAATTGGAGTCTAGTTTATCATATCATTTTAGTGATTAATGCATTTAATGAATTAAATTAGAGAGTTTATTCTAGGTTGTTCAATTAAATAGAGTTAATTAGTGATCTTATCATAATTTAACTAATTTTAAGAGATGGTTCGATTTAACATAACTTGTTGTTAGACTTGAGGTGATAATTCCATGATTAGGGATGACAATGGGGCAGGTCGGGGCGGGTAGTTAGGCCCGCTCCACTCCTACTACCCGCTGCCACGCCCCGCCCTGCGACCCGCCAGGTATCAGAAATTTTTGCCCCGTACGGGTCCGCCCCGCCTCACCCCGTTTTTATAAAAAAAATTAAAAATAAATAAATAACAAATTGCAATTTTAACCTGAATAATTTGAAAAACACCTAATTAAATCATTAACTAAATAATTTGAATAATTATTTGATTAAATAATTTGAAGTGGGTATTTAATTTTACTATTTTACATACTCAACAACAAATTAAAAACATTATTTTACATGTAATGTTACCACTTTAGTCTTTTACTTAATTAATTAAAATATGATCCTCAATTACTTTTATATATACACATATACACTTAATTATCATAATATATACATTAATTGAGATATATATATATATATATATAAATTTAATTATCAAAAAATATATATTATTTACATTAATATTAGTATTAGGCGAGGTGGGACCGGTCGGGGCGGGGAGGTCTGGGTACCCAAACCCGCCCCGCCCGTTTCATGCATGGGGCGGGTCCGCCCTGTCCCAAACACCACGAGTCAGATCGAGTACCCACGGGTCGGGTCAATTTTGTCATCCCTATCCATGATAATTTGAGAGAAGAGAGTTACATTGATTAAAACATAATTGATATTGAGAGATCATTGAAATGTTTTTCATCAATTAATTTCTTGTTTAATTTGCTTTCGTGATTATTTAGTTGTCTATTGATCAATTTGAAAACCCCAATCTTTTCTCATTGAAATAGATATAAGTAGCATTATTTGGTTGTCACTCTCCGTGAGATCAACTTTTACTTGCTCTAACTAATAATTAGTTAGGAGGATAAATATTAGGAGGAATAATAATTTATCACATCATGACAAAGCAATCAACTAGTTTTGTGTATTTTATGCAAAGGGCAACCCTTTGAGGTGAACTCCACAAAACAGAGTTGAAGACTCAAAAGTTGGAGATTTAAAAATTTTAAGTACTTGATGATTTGAAGACTTAAGGAGTTGAGGTCATTTAGAAAGCCAACCATAATCTTTCTATAGCTTAAAAAACCGAGGCCATCTTTACTTCATGGGTTTAGGTTGGATAGGGATTAAAATCCAGCCTAAACCGACGTTTACTTTGATTGTTTATGGCCCGGGTTTTAAAAAATCCTTTGGGCTTGGGCTGGATAAATTGCATGATTGGGCTGTGTTAGAAGAGGGATACTAAACCCATCAAATTTGGTGGGTTTATAGTTCAAACACTACAGTAATTGATAATGAAATGACAAAAAAACCCTTTCACAAATCATTCAAAACCCTCTACATCGGTCTCTTCCACATACAGCTAACAAGCTAGAACCACCATTACTGCAAGCACAGAAGCTGATCAGAATTCACAGAAATACAATATTAGGGTTTTGAAATATGAAAATTTCAAACAAATTCAAAGGCCTTCCAAATTAGAATGATCACTAATTCATGTCAATCCAAACAACCACAAATGAATTGGGAATGATGATCTCAACTCCTCATCAAATCCTTCAATCTGAACACAATCTAAGATAATTAGCTTCGCTCATTGGTGAACTGTAAATCTCAAGATGAACTGATTACCATTCTAACTGAAATTATACAGAAAATTCAGATGATCACTACAAACCCTAGTGCAAATTTCAGAATTAAAACACACAAATCAAAAACTGAGAATTCAACCTCGAAACTCGAAAATATCAGGAATCAATATAAATCACACCAATCAACCAAACACTACAGTCTCTTGCATCATATCAGGATCGAAATCGTTTGACAACCTTAATTTTATCAAAAACCCACCTCTTAGATCTCGAATTCTTCCATTAATTTCAGAACCCAGATATCATTTCTTAAAATTTAGGTCATTTTTGCACTGCCGTCTCTATCTCCAAGCTATGCCGAAGAATTTGATTACAAGGCTGATGATTTTGATGAGAACCGAACGTTGGAGGAGGAATTGTTGGAAGATGACCATGAATTTAAAAAACAGAGACTGTGGATGAGTGATTTGTGCTTCTCACCATTGATATGATTTGGGGAAGATGAGCCAAATTCATTTTAACTTTTTTTTTTGATAAATCATAAAATTAAAATTTTAAAACATTTGAGGGTAAAATTGTCATTTCACATTTTTTATCCATACTAACCAATAAACCAAACAAGATTTTATAAACAAACCAACTTTACCAAACCTACAAACATTCATATCAAACAAAAAATTAAACTAAACCCACAATATAACCTACATACTAAACAATCAAATTAACATTTTTTAATCCTTGATGAACAATGCAATCCCACATTTTTTATCAATCAAAACAATCACACCCACCAAAGTAAACAAGCCCTGAGGAATTGAGCTAAAGATTCAAAACTTTGAAGAGAGAACTATGTAATGAAGAAATGAGCTGACAAACAACCTAAGTGGATAACTCAACATGGGGACCTACATAAAAAATATGATAAAAATGTAAAAAGTGAAGTAACACGTGATATTATGCACATCTTTATGCGATACTTATACATTGCATTTACTTACATTTATATAATATATAAATGTGCAACTAACAACACATAATATGAGTAAATTACTTAAAAATATATTGATCCAAAAAAATGCGCTCAAACTAGTTTTTTTCTGTTACAATATTACAAGATAAGGATATTTATATATAAAAGATATATTAACATAATATAAATATCACATTAATACAATATAAATATCGACACCTGAAACTAAAGAAAATACGTAGATTCAAATCAAATCGACCCAATTACATAACATATAAATTTCGACACCTGAAACTGAAGAAAATACGTAGATTCAAATCAAATCGACCCAATTACATCTGAAACTGAAGAAAATACGTAGATTCAAATCAAATCAACCAAATTACATGATTTGCAATAAGTTCTGTGATTTTATTCGGAGATTGTTTAGAAAAAGGACCTTAACGATTCCCACAACGTAAAAAAGTCAATTGAGATCCACGCGTTGTTGCCGCGCTAGAGGAACCTCTAAAGCAAAATTCCCCCACCCCACCCACCCCCATCCCATTGAAAAGGGGTAAATAAACGCTGTAGCATAAATACTACGCATGCTCGAAGACGTGAATTCAATCACGTTTCGTTCGCAAATCCAAGTGATTTCTAATGGAATCCACCTCTGTTGATACCAATGACGAACTGCTCACCGGAAAAGATCGCCGGAAGGATGCTCTGGGTGACCTCCGCCTTCTTCCCGACGAAACCTTATGTACCATCTTAACCAAACTCACACCTCGCGATGTCGCTCGCCTCTCCTGCACCAGCAGGTCTGAATCTCAATCCATCATCAATTTCCTTGCTTTTACTTGGTTTTTGACCTTTTTCTGCATTTGATTGCTATGATAATTGTGGAATGTCAAGGGGATAAGCTCTACTGTACTGGTTCTAGCTAGCTTGATTTGTGTCTAAATGATAATTTCCACTCGGAATAAATATTCAAATGGCAAGCATATTATATTCTGTGTCATGATTTAATCGGTTGCATGATTTGGAGCCAATGGCTGCAATCTGAAGGTGGAATTCCTTCAGTGAAACAGGAGACATCACTCACACTTGTACATGCTTATGAGGGAGGTTTTTTGTTGTTCTAATTAGTATGGATGTTCTGAATTTGCCTAAAAATGTGTCTCATTAATTCTCGGGAACAACACATCTTTTGGAGTTTGCTGAATGAAGGATTTCTTTTACCAGAAGAAACTTAATGGGGCACATTTGTTTGTTTGTTTGTTTTTTTTTTTTGTAATTTGCTTTTCCATTAAATTGAAATATTAGGGAAAAAAATTTAAAAGTTAATGTGAAGGACACATAACATTGATCCATTCTGGTATCCTACAATTCAGACCATTTCTAAGTACATACCTTTCTCTGTTTACAGTAACCTGTGGTACTCAGTGGACGTCTGTACCAAAAGTGGGAAAGAAGTGTAGGATGTAAATTTATAGTCTCACTTAATAAATCATGACAGTTATTTAAAGATTATCTAATTCTTAATATATACATTCATCAGTAACATTCTAATACAGATTTCCAATGTGTGCTTTGAGTTGGCTTGGTGTTATGTTGTAACTGTAAGTATAAAACTGCAGAAAACATGTCCTTGTCCTCTTTATCACAGAGATGTACTGAAAGTGAAAAAAGAAGGTTTTTCTATTGTTCCAAGATGAAAGGAATTGAAAAATAAAAGACATTGTATAAATAAATAGAGGAACTCTGCCCTAACTCCCTTACTCAATTTTCCTTAAATCAAGGAGGATTTCTGAGAAAAAAATAAAACAGCATAAAGAGAAACAAGGGAAAATATTATGCTAACAATATCCCTAATTATCCCTGTAAATCTAACACTAACCTTTATTCCTTAGTCCCATTAAACTAGGCTTGTAAAGATCTGAAGGTGCATGTTATGTTCAATTTATATTGCCACATGTTTCCACATTTCTTTTAAAAATTTTTTGTTGCTCGTAGTGTGATGTATATATTGTGCAATGAGGAACCACTCTGGATGAGCCTATGCCTTAGCATTGTAAATCGGCAGCTTGAGTACAAAGGGTCATGGAAGAAAACAACCTTGCACCAGTATGTGTCTTGACTTCTTTTCCCTATGAGTTGCTGTAAAATTTTATCGATTTGATCTTTTGTGAAGTATAACAGTGCATCCAATTCCATGTTTTATGATGATCTCAGACTTGATGTGCCACACAAATATTATGAAGCTTGCAAACAATCTTTGCAATTTGATGGTATATGATTCTTGATTGAACAATCTCCTTTTGTTTGCTACACTTGTATCCTACTTGTTCTGACTTGGATCTTATATCAATTAATGCAGGATTCAGTTCATTGTTTCTCTATAGGAGGTTATACAGATGTTATACCTCATTAAATGGATTCTCTTTTGATGATGGAAATGTGGAGAGAAAGGAGAAAATCTCCTTAGAAGAGTTTCACACAAAGTATGATGGCCAAAAGCCGGTATGTCAGCAGCATTTAGTTTAAAAAACAAAAAACCTGCAATGCTTATTGGTCTCTTAACTATCCATAAATTTGATATTACTGACACATGGTCCAGAATGGTAATGTCCATTTCGAATTCTGGTAAGTGTTTTTCCTTGTTGCTCCATGACTCCCAATGCAGGTTCTTTCTGACTGGACTTTGAGTTTTAGATGAGACTCATGAGATCTAAAATTTTCACGTATCCATACATACTACAGAAATAGTCATTTTGAAATTTGTGGTTTCATGTGCTAGAGAAGTGGAGTTTTAGTGAAAAAGATTCATTGCATTAAAGTAACTGCATTTGACATGGTAAGAAAAGGAAGTAGGAGCTATAAATGTGGGGTATGGGGAAAGTAATGCTACTTTTACCGAGTTGCAATTTTAGTACTAATGATCCTTCTTCAACATGAATAGATTATAATAACTTGCCATGTACAAATTGTGTGGCTTTAATTTGGTGATCTGTTAATTAGTTGATGTTAATTCCAAAAAGTATGGTCTGTTTATGCTAATAATATCATTGATAATTTTGCAACAGATTTTGATTAATGGATTGGCTGATAATTGGCCAGCAAGAAAGTCATGGACAAGTGAACAGCTTTTAATGAAGTATTCAGATACGAAGTTTAGGATATCACAGAAGAGTTCAAAGAAAATCAATATGAAATTTAAAGATTATATTTCATACACGCAAGTTCAACATGATGAAGATCCTCTTTACATTTTTGATGACAAGGTATGCCTTGAGCTGTTGTGTATCAACTTCAAGATTTGAATTTGGTCTTATATATCTATGTATAATCCTTATGCAGTTTGGGGATTCCGCACCAGACTTATTGAAGGATTATAGCGTGCCACATATATTCCAGGAAGACTACTTTGATATACTGGATGTAGACCAACGACCACCTTTTAGATGGCTTATAATTGGACCTGAAAGATCTGGGGCCTCGTGGCATGTTGATCCAGGTTTGACTAGCGCGTGGAATACCCTTCTCTCTGGCCGTAAAAGGTAGTAAATGTAATTGACTCAAGATTTTTACTTTTTATGTGTGGCAATAACATGACATTAATTCTAGTATGTAATTTTTAATCAAAAGATCCGCTCATTTATAATGTGTAAATTTCTGATAAACAAATTATATAGTTAAATAATACACCCATGCAGTAAGTTTCTTTATAATCTCACAGGAGGATTTGTTGAAATCTATTAATTTGTCTGATCAATAGAAATGTTAATAAATCCAACAGGAGAAAATCTTGTCGGTCTCTCCGTTAGTCTTGAAGATATTCATAGAAAGTGTAGGAAGTAGAATTTAAGAAGTCCCTATATCTACAGTTTCCCTCCTAGTATAGTTGGTTTAATGGGTTATCATATGTAGAGTACCCAAAAATGAAATGTGATGCAGGTCATTCCATTACTGATTAAGTATTTTTTATACCAAATATGATTAATAAACTTGGACAAACACCTATTTCTAGCCCTTCATGGAATCTACTTTGAAACTCAATGAATTAATAAGCTATCTATGAGACTATATGCGTGAAGAAAAATTGACTTATAAAGTGTCTAATTACCAAAAATGACAACAAAATCTTTATGGTATGTTTTGAGTAGGACATGGTTAGATTTCGTAAGTTTGGATTTGGGAGTTGGGAAGATTTTGCTGAATCCATGATCCACCAATTTTCTGAAGGCATAAACAACCTAAATTCGGAATTAGGTCTTTAGTAGGTTTTGTCTCTCCATATATGCATTTTAATGTAATTTTGGGTTCACATTTAGTTTCAAATGTAACATCACATTTTCAACAGATGGGCATTGTATCCTCCAGGAAGAGTTCCTTTAGGGGTGACAGTGCACGTAAACGAAGATGATGGTGATGTCAATATTGAGAGTCCATCATCTTTACAGGTATTACTTGTATAGAAGTTTGCAGTTTCTAATCCTCTTCATGGTTTACTTTTACTCCCAATATTTTATTTACCTTCTCAATTGTGGCTCCACATCTTTTAGTGGTGGCTGGATTTCTATCCCCTCCTTGCCGAAAGTGACAAGCCAATAGAGTGTACCCAGCTTCCTGGCGAGACGATTTATGTTCCAAGTGGTTGGTGGCACTGTGTTCTAAATTTGGAGACAACTGTTGCCGTCACACAAAATTTTGTTAACTCCAAAAACTTTGAATTTGTGTGTTTGGACATGGCTCCTGGTTACCATCATAAAGGCGTCTGCCGTGCAGGGTTGCTTGCTCTTGATGACAGTGGCTTTGATATTGAAAAGAATGTGTGCATCCAAAATAGTTCAAGTCACTCTGACCTAACTAGGAAAGAGAAGAGAGTCAGGGTATGTCACTCCCTAGAGGATGCAGGCTATGAGAATCGTGAGAATGTCATGTCTATAAGTGACAGGTTGGGTGATTTGGAATACTCTTATGACATAAGGTTTTTAGCTATGTTTCTGGATGATGAGAGGGATCACTATAACTCTTTGTGGAGCTCTGGAAACTGCATAGGACAGCGAGAAATGAGAGATTGGTTATGGAAGCTCTGGGTTGGAAGACCCGAACTTAGGGATCTATTATGGAAGGTATAACCTTTTCTCATTCATATATTTATTGTTAGAAGTTGAAGCGTCCTTTTTGTTGAACTAATTGTGAAATAAAGGCTATAACCTCTAAGACTTTAGATTGGGCTCAAATCTTGATGAGCTAGTGTATTTGGTATGCGTGATTTATTGAATGATGGCATGCAGTGAAATAACCCAATGATTTCTAGTGGCTGATCATGATACTTAAGGCAGAAGAATATGATTGAAAGTTACATCTGTTTCTGTTTATATGCCCCATTATGTTGTAATCAGACATTTGCTTGACTTCAGTGCAATTTAGTGCATCCATGTCTTGGCTTTTATCAAATCTTGTTTCTTGTGAGCTCCTTTGCATTCGGTCATCAAGGATTTTACTATACATCATTAGTAACGCAACAGCTGGTGTTCATGTTGAAGATATTAAAAGGGTGTTTGAAGAGTTCATACGCTCTTAAACATCTTATAAAGATATTTTAAGGAGCTTATAAGCTCCTCAGTAGTATTTGGTGAAGATTTAAATAGCTTATTTTCTCATGTACAAGACTTCAATTCAAGGTAATTCGCCTGCTTGTGACGGTGTGTTCCAGATATTAAGATTAATATGACACTCTCTCTAACAACTGTAGAGATAAGGTCGTCATTTAATAGTTAGATCTAGATATTCTCGACTACATTGGAGAATCTTTTATTTACTGTTTATGCTGTGTGAATCATCATCTCTTGCATGTAATACATTTTCATCATGCCTCAGGGAGCCTGTCTTGCGCTAAATGCTGGAAAATGGTATGAACGTGTGGCAGCCCTTTGTGCCTTTCATGAATTTCCACCTCCTCTGCATGAGGAGAAACTTCCTGTTGGTACAGGCAGTAATCCTGTAAGTTTTATGCTACATTGCTAATAATCGTGCATCTGTGGGGCATACAAAATAGCTGACTTTTACATTCTGCTTGAGTCATTGCATTATTTCAAATTTCAAGTGAACTGACATGAGTTATTCCTAGAACTATAAATTCATACTTAAAATAACTGTTTACATTTCCACCTATAAGCCTCGTTCAACAATATTTCAATTGTCTTGACATGAATAATCATATAATTGTGTTTTCATATTTGATGGGTCCGCTCTATGTTAACAGGTTTATCTTGTTAATGACCGTGTGATCAAAGTTTTTGTTGAAGGAGGGCTGGAAACTTCTCTTTTTGGTTTAGGAACTGAGGTATGATATTCATGGTCTTGTAGTGTAGCTGTTAGTGCTGTTTTTCCTTATCTCTTATCAACATCTTGAGCATTTTTTCCTTTTCAGCTTGAGTTCTACAATCTACTACATAAATTGAACTCCTCTTTGAAGAATTACATACCTTCTGTATTGGCAAGTGGGATTCTCCTTTTCGAAAATGGATCATATAAAGTTTTGCCCTGGGATGGTAGAGGCATACCTAACAGAATAGCCAGTAGCGATGTCGTATCGATAAAGCATAAAGAAGTCGATTATCCATTTGGTATCTGGGGTAAAAAAGAATTTGAATATCAAAATGCTGGAAGGCCATTACATGCATCTGGAATTTGTGGTAAAAGTTCTTTAATGTGGCCATATATTGTAACAAAAAGATGCAGAGGGAAAATATTTTCTGAACTGTAAGTGGATGTCCGATTTTAGTATAATTTGGTGCTGTTATAATTATAGCTATGTTAGGGCAGAAGCCAGAATGCACAACTTTTACATTGTTCAAATTGCAGGAGAGATACACTTACATCAGAAGATGCACTGAACTTAGCTTCTTTTTTGGGTGAGCAGCTGCATAATCTTCACCTTTTGCCCGTGCCTCGTTCATCCACTAATGACTCTGTTCCAATGGTCAGAGAATATGATATACAGCCATCACTTGGTAATGGCTTCTCAAAAAATGTTAAAGATAAGATTGACCATCCGCCAGAACTGAAATTGTTTATCAACATTGTGAACCGCAAAAGAAAGGATGTTTTGAGCCGTTTGGCTGAATGGTAAGGATGGTTTTATATTCTCAATGTGCTGTTCAGGCCTCCACTTGAGCTTTACATAAATACATTAAGTAATCAAGATGGTCCTTTTGTCTTTTGTCTTTTTTAACTTCAGTGTTGTGTGATTGTGTCACCCTATACTGATATTATCAGGTATCATTTAGTACAAATCAGCTATCATTTAGTACAAGATCAGTCCTTGTCTTTTTTACTTGTCAGTATGATTTTCTTTTATACTTGTCAGTGTGATTTGCTTCACCTTCACCTCCCCCCCCCCCCCCCCCCCCCCCTAGATTTATCCCATATCCCTCATGTTATCCCAATTCCCAGCAACCCCAATCAATCCCACCATATCTTTATAAGCAAAGTAAATGAGACCTAAAATATTAGCTTCTCCATTGCATGCATTTTGTAATAAGTACATCTTTATTATACATCTATATATGCTTTCATATAGAAATATACAACGTGCATTCATTTTCCCTCTCCCTCCCTCCCTCCCTCCCTCTCTCTCTCTCTCTCTATTGTGCAAGAAGGTTGACCATGGTGGTTCTCTTACCTTTTTAATTATCATTGGCATATGATTGCTCTCACTTCCGATGCAGGAACATCTTCTAAGAAAAAGTTAAACCACAAACCACTATCTCCACATGGTCTCCCTATATTTTCTCTCGTTAGAAAGTGAATTTTGTTCACCAAGAAATCATCTTGTCACATTGATTATTCATTTTGCATAGCATCTCTGTCATCAAAAATGCATTTTTTGACAATGATTTTTCCATTCACATCAAAGCTATGCTCCTCTACCTCATTTATATTTTAGATGCATCCTTACTTGTTTCCCTAAGATCCAAAAAATCTGGTGTGAGCACACAATTTTTAAGTAATGATGAGTGTAATATAATTGTTTAATAGAAAGTCAATTATAATAAATATTATTTTCTTTTTGGTAATACATGTGCAGTGACTCTAGAATCTTTTAACATGAGTCAAATCTATCTCTAATTTGCTTCTGATCTTCTTTTTTCCATCTGTACATTTAGACGGAGGCTGTAAAACTCTATTTTCTTGTTTATAATTTAATGCAAATTGCAAGGGTGTATTTTTAATTATGCCATTTGTGCTTTTCTTGCTTTAATCTTTTTGCAGGGGTGATCCAATTCCTAGTAAACTGATAGAGAAAGTTAATGAGTACATCCCTCATGATTTAACAGTATTTTTTGATAAATTGGAGGTAAGCCTACGTTAGTTCATAATTGGAGCATCTTTTCCAATGCTTTCAGTCTTGTAGTAATGCTTTAAATTACTAATGGACGACCTACATGCTGTAAATATCTAACTACTTCTCTTTTCTTCTTTTTTTCTTGTGTAGAATGAGATTGAAGTTTGCAACTCATGCACCTGGATACACTCTGATGTCATGGACGATAACATCTACATGACACCATGTTGCTCAGATTCTTTATCTCAAGGAAATACTCCTGACCCTTGTTTGGAAGGGAGCACATATGTGAGAAGATCTATGCAAAAGCACTGTTGGGCTCCTAGCCACATCCTTGATTTTAGTAATTTGTCTGTTGGTGAGTTTCTATTCCTGAATCTTAGAGTGGGTAGCTTGATTAATTTTAGTTTTTGTTGAACCCAGAAAGTTGCGTGATTCTAAATACTCACATTGTGAAGTTATTTCCCATGTTTATTTTTAGAACTTCCTTACTAGGTTAGACTTCTTCTTCCATTTGTTAGATACGGAATGGAACATTAAAGAGGTTTATATTTTCTCAGAAATTAAGATTAAAATTCATTTCGAATGGAAAATGTCATTAAATAATATTCGAATCATGTGTAAAATTTGTAATATGGAATTTGAAAGTATGTGTTCTCAGAAATTACATTTGCTTAAATATAAAATACTCAGTAGTCAGTACATATCTTTGCCACATTTTACAAATTTATAGTTGGATTTATGTTCAACCAAGTTTTTTTAAAGTTTCAAATTGTATGACTCACAGAGAATTTGACACTTATCTTTCACAGGAGAACCCATACTTGACCTGATTCCAATATATCTTGATGTCTTCCAAGGTGATTCTCATCTCTTGAAGCAGTTCCTCAACAGTTATAAGCTCCCATTTGTGAGAAAAGAATCACCCATGGTGGTTGACAACAACAGATGCAATCAACTCTCTTACCGAGCAATGTAAGTTGAGGTGTTTTTATATTTTCTGGACATTTTATACTGTTTATTCTTAAAAACTATTCGATTCACTACGTGCTGATCTATCCCCAAAATTGAAGAATTTAAGGGGAAGAATAAATATTCTAAATATTATTGAAAGAGTTGCAGAAACAAAATTAAATAAAATAGTTACCGAGTCTCAACTACCTAGCAAATTAGAAAAAACTGGTAAGAACTGGTATAGTTTTCTATTCTCGCCTCAATACCAGTTCTGATTTAGTTATTAGAAATTCTATGAACTTATAACCTATTTGTCAGCACTCTTTCAAAGCTGCAGCATGGATATCATGATGCCTATAACATGATTAGATGTCAAATTAGGTGCAATTATTACAATGACAGTAGTTAGCTTAGTTGTGGGCATGAAAGGCAAGCAAGTAAATGCCAATTTCAAGCTTCTGTTTATGAAGTGTTGATCTCAACATGCTCACTTCATTCATGTCGAGCGGAACTATGAGCACCCATAGTTGTTAACTTGTTTTCACAATAACACTCAATTCGATATTTTGCGTGTTGCTTTTCTGAGGCTCATCTTACTTCAAAAGCATCTTGACTACAAAATCTCACATTTTTTGTACATTGCTTCTCAAGCCAATGGCACTTTGTTTTTTGCTTCTCTTACTATATTTCCCTGTAGGATAGTGCATTTCTTTTAGAAGTCAATCATCTACCAGAACTTGTATAAAAATGGATTATCCTTTCTTTTGTTCTTCCTTGAGTAAACTACCAATTCTGTACCTTCATTTTTTTATTTTTTTGTTGTTTTCATTTCTCTAGTTTTGATCATTTGTGGCATCTTAGTGTGCGTCCCTCACCTGAAAATGCCTAGTTTCAATTATGATTGTGGCTGGTCAATGTTTTCTACTCATGGAATTGTCTCGTTAAAGTTGATTGTATGTCATTATCACTTTCTATGGTTAGTTGTGAATCAATAGAGTTCTCTTAGATTTATGACCCAGATCCAAAACTATACTCTCCTACAACCCATATCATAGCTTTTCAATATCATTCCTATCAAATAAAGATTTGCATTATGGAAAGAGGACCCACCTCTAATTTTACTTTATCATTTATCACCAGTTCGGTCCACTCTGGATGAGAGAGTTTAATTCTCCTGGTCTTTTATCACCAGTTCAGCCCTCTCTAAAATAGTTCTTGCTACTAAAGTAGTGGTTGTTATGTGAAATGAGAAAATTGCAGGATTATTTAAGGTTATGCACAACCAATTCACATTCTATATATTTTCAGACTGTACTAATAGAAAAAAGAAAAAAAAAAAAAAAAACACCATAAATCTACATATCAGGATTTTATAATGGAATAAACCATTGTCTGAGTGTCAAAATCCCAACTTTTCACTGCCTGATCTGTCTATGTTATTGAATATCCTTAATAGTATTTGTTGTGAGGTTTGTGACGTTTCATCTGTTCGGATGTCTGATTCACAGGTGTTACTGCATATTGCACGACGAGAACGTACTGGGAGCTATTTTTAGTCTCTGGAAAGAATTAAGAACAGCAACATCATGGGAGGAAGTCGAGGAAACAGTTTGGGGTGAGCTGAACAGTTATGCGGGCGTCTCATAATCCAGACTATATATCCGTGAAATGAAGATCAATGTTTGAGGGTATCAATAATTTGTACAAACATTATATACGATTTGCTTGGGTTGTAAATTATACTTGCCACATTCTATTTTATCGATCAACATTTGTAATAAGTGATTATGGAAACGAAATCGATGGACGGTACATCTTTTTTTAACTCCACGCCATGGTTCTACTCTGCACCCTCTTAAAATACAGCATGAATTTTGACGAATACTGAGTCACTGGTATTAGGATAAAAAAGTTCTTTTGATTGAACTCGGGAGCTTTCGCAAAAGTGGACATAGAAATATCTGAGATTACATTGGCAGTAGAAAAATATAATTATTGGATCCTAACTCGGTTTAAATCACAGTTTGTTTTGACGTTTCAACTCCTGATTCAGGATGTAAATCGCATAGGAAATTCACCTCAAGGCTCAAGCCGCAATCTTGATGTTATTTGAGAAGAAAATTTTAGGGTAAAATCTCCGATACCCCCGTATTACGAAAATGTTGCGTCGGTCCCCCCTGTGTTAAGGAAATTGCGCCATGAACAAGTGTGATTCCAGAAACTCGGCGCGAAACACACAAAATGGTTAGACTTGACGAGTGTGTGATTGATGCCCCTGAAGTGCGATTTTGCTTCGTTTTTTACCGTTATTTGTATATGAAAATACACAATTACCCTTGTTTTTTTGATTATACGAGTATCAGCACATGCGTCGCATGTGGATGATGAATTATTTAAATAAAAAATATTATAATACTATTAACGTTAAATAATAATTTTTTATAAGGATATACAATCTATATTAAATTAAATTAAATTCAAAAAAAATGTATAGTAAATTAGAGTCCCACTCATAATCTACTCTATATGATTTTGGTTTAGAATTATTTTGTAAAATTATTTAAATATGAAAATCATAAATTACTATTATAACCTTAAATAAAATCTTTATTAAGGATATATTAGACAATCCATATTTTATAAAAAATATTCATACTTTTATATAGGTCATAGATATATATTGTATGCTCAATTTCCACACACCTTGGCCAAATTCTGGTACTTTTTTTTATTTTTTATTTTGCTGATTATTTAATTTACATTCACAATTTTATATGCTCAATTTTGGTATCAATTTAGTAATGTTTAATTTTGCAAATTTACAGTTTATACTTATTTAATTAAATGCTTTTATAAGGTAATTTTTTACTCAAATAATAATTCAATTTCTTCCAAAATGAAGAACCTTTAGATTTAGGCAAAAACTTTTGTGCAACTAGTGTACACCTGGGTCAACCCGCTCCACGTGCCTCTCACGCGTTTTTCATGCGTCCCAAAAGCGCTCCCACGCACCTGGTAGATGCGCTCAAACCCACCAAAATTCACTCCAAGTAGTCATACTTTCATGTTATGTTAATGTTACCTTGATGTTATGTTAGTGACTAACATAACATGAAGGTAACCCTAACATAGCATAAATGTCAATGATTTTGAACTAAGGTCGCACCCACCAAAATTAGCTCCAAGTAGTCATACCTTCATGTTATGTTAATGATACATCCATAAAGGTATGACTAACATAACATGAAGGTAACCCTAACATAGCATAAAGGTTAATGGTTTTGAACTAAGTTTATAAAATCTAGAAATGTGAAGGTATCACCAACATAAGATGAAGGTCACACTAGCATAACATGAAGGTCACGACCAAAACACGCGAAAACAAAGAGGCGCTATGGGCTGGACCTGGCCCGCACGCGGCCCGAGTGCACGGATCTACACCTGGTGTACAGGGGACCTACTCTTAGATTTAAGATACAGTTACAAGAAGTGTTATTGCTGCTGAAATTAAAGTTGTTGGTCTGTCCAAAGCTACAGTGGACAAATTGTTTTGCACGTGTCAGTCATCTCAATGTGGGTCTTTTTGCTTGGCTTGAACCCACATCGATTGGAAGAAAGAATTATTCTAGTGAAATGCAAATGCCGGATTTGGACGAAGAAGTGGACTCTCCCGTCAACAATAATTCTAAAAAATTGCTCTCCAAATGCAATGATCTCTCAATGAAGATTGAAAAGCTTGACAAATCCCAAGAAACTATCGAAGTAATTATTTTCATTATGTTGGTGCTTCTTATCATTGTAATTCTCAAGTAGTACTTCAACTTTTTAGTAATTAGTTGTGATTATTGTAACCAATATATGGCTATTTTCTGTAATTTGCCACCTATGAACTATGAATATGCAAACTTGTTTTCATCTTTATTTTGACTTAAGTTTTTCTTGTGGAGTTTGTGATCTAAGCCAACAAAGAATGAAAGTTTGTTGTACTGCTCAGCTATGTCAACACTCAGCAACCTCAGAGCCAGTTCTTTTGCCCTATAGAGTATAGACCTTATGCATACTACACTCAATCTCACACTCTCTTTTTATCATATTTTTCAAAGTCAGGATGGACTCAGTTGGGTTATCCTTGATTGCATCAAGTATTCTCTTTGCCAAATACTTGTAATCAGCCTGATTGTTTTGAACCCTATAAGCACAAGTATGTTTACCTTTCAGTGTCTTAATCTGAAAAGTAGTTGTCCCCTACACTACAGAAGCCCTCAAACTCCAATCACACCCACCCTTACACTTAGCAGTTATGATTTTAGATTCATCTTTTATGAATTTCAACTCATACCCTTTTCGTACTGACCAGTCATGCAACACCTCTTTGAACACCTCCCTAGTAGGAAATTTCATCCTAACAACCAAATCAAATTGACCCATATCCACCTCTTCTGCCCACTCTTGATCTCTCTCCCCTAGGTAACTACCTTCCACCTCTTCCTCACTGTACCAATCTGTCTCATCTCTCCCCAAATTTGCCCCCTCTCGATCTCTCTCTTCTGTTATTTTCCTCTTCTTTCTTTTCTTTAACATTTGTCTGCGTTCCCTAAACACAGACCTAGCATGTGTAGGAGACCTATTTGCAAAGATGTCATCATCTTTAGGCCCCTCAAAGTCCTCTAACATCCAAGAGAAGCAAGAAGATGATGCATCACTCTCACTACCAACCTTGTATGAGTCATCACCAGAGTCATCCAAGTCAGTTTCAACAACCTCAGCCTCCCTTCCCAGCCCCTCAGCCTCACCCTCAGCCACACTCTGACCAGTTCCCAACTCAGGCTCACCCTCGATGTTGAACCCCTCTGATAGGTAGAAAATTGGTGCATCTTATTGTGGTTTAATTTAAGATTTTATAATCTTTTATGTGATTGAATACACCATTTTCATATTTATATATGTTTTTTGTATCAAAATACTTCATATATCATTTTCACTATTATTCAAGAATTTTTGAGTATATTTTGATCAATATATATGTCATGGGGCAAGAATTTAAGATAAATCGAAGTTGAGATAGTTTGGGCCAGAAGCCCATCATATTGGATCATCCGATGTCAGCCCAGTCTGCCAATATGATTCGTCTGCAGCCCAGCCCAACAAGATTGTGGACGAGAATTTGGGCTTGAAGAAGGCTAAGCCCATCTCCACACACATAATGAAGGAGAGATCTTTATTTTTTTCTCTCCAAGTCACTCTAGAGAGAGAATTATTTTATTAGATTAGTTTTCTTTTCTTATGGATTCTTCTACTTTTATGGATTCGATTTCAAGGATGTTTGGATTATTCTTCAATTCCGGTTAGCGGGGATGTTGAACTCATATATTTATTTATGTTTTGATTAATCATGTTTGCCCTTCTCGATGGTTTGATTGAATTGATTATGTTATCTGTGTTTAATGATTTTGATTATTGATGCTTGATTTAGATTGATCACCTAGGTTAAGTGTTTGATAATTGATTACTAGAATATTAAATCATGAATCCTAATTGTTGTGGTTTAATTTTCATTGGTAGTAAACTAGAGGTCGCGTATCTCTAGGGTGCATAATCCTAGATTATCAAATCGAGCTTGTGTATTTGGGGTCTATTTCATCCTATCGTCTTGGTGATTAATGCATTTGATGAATTAAATCTAGATAGCTTGTTCTAGGTTGTTCAATTGAATAGAGTTAAGTAGTGATCTTATCCTAATTTAACTAATCTTAAGAGACGATTCAGTTTAACAGAGCTTGTTGTTAGACTAGGGGTGATAGTTCTGTTGGAACCACCGGATCGCCGACTCTATGTGATTATCTAATTCGGAATCGAAAACATTATAGACATGCAGCGGAAAACGAATTATACCTTTTCGCCTCAAAAAGCGAAGCCGAAACAGTTCTTAGGTCAGAACTTGCGAACTGATCAACGAGCCTCGAACCTCACGACCTTCTGCCGTATTCCTATCCCTCTCCTTTGGACGTCGTGTGGGCGACGATCTTCCAAAAGACATAGAAAACTCGCCTCCTTAGTTCTCTCAAGTGAATCTGTTTTAATTTGCGTGAGATTGAGGAAACGTAATCTAGGAGGCGCTGATATTAGGGTTATTTATAGGCTACAACAGGGACCCTGAGGAGGAATTAGGTTGGGCCTCCTGATGGGCTTAGGCGTCCCGTGTTCGGCCCGAACATCTCGCTTAAGCCCATCAATTATAACTCGGTCCACTAAAGAGTTATAACTGAACTACCGTCCTAATCCCATATTACAATATGGGCTCCTTTATTATATGTACATTTATTTTCCCGCGTTTAAGATATCGAATGTCCATAAATTAAATAAGTTACTGACAACTTAATTAATTTACATCTAATTCCAAGAGTAGTACCACTCATCTTTATTATCGTGTCGGATTAAATCCACCTGCAGGGTTTACATGATAATCCTTATGAGCTCCTCAAGGGGACATCATCATCCTAAATAATTAGGACACAAATTCCTTCTATAATCAACAGCACACCATATAAACAGCGCTATCTCCCAATTCACCGAGCCTATTGATTTATTAATAAATCTCACCCTTTGGTAAATTAAAGAAACAAACACTGAGTACACGTGCCCGTTATTATATAGGGATTAAGAAGATGTACATCCATAATAACAGAGGTCTTGTTCTTTTATTTATAGTCAGTACAAATCGAACAACCTCATATGGTCCTGCTCAATGCATACAAAATGTACTAGTGTAACTTTATAGTCAAGATAGACTAATACCAAATTACACTACAACCGTTCCAATGGTTTGTCCAAATCCATCTTGGTTGTGAGCTATTATTTATAATCTATAAGGAACTGATAGCATGATCTTCTGTGTGACACCACACACCATGTTATCTACAGTATAGACTAAACTGGACAACAACAATAATATAAAATGCAAACATTTGATCATAATGAATCTCATATCATAAAGATGTTCATACAAAAGCTAGGCTTATAGTATACATCCTAACAAGTTCCATGACAATCTGAGAGAGCTGTGTAACATTGATTAGACATAATTGATATTGGGGATAACTGGAATGCTTTCAATCCTTTGATTTCTTGTTTAATTTGTTTTCTAAGTTCTTAGTTAATTTTAGTGATAGTCATCAATCAATCCAAAACCCCCCATCTTTTCTGTTTCTTTGAACTGAACCTATATGACATAGTTAAATCTTCACTCCTAGTGGGATCAACTCCGACTTGCCCTATCTACTAGTTAGTTAAGTTAGGAAGAATTTTTATTTAATTCTATCGCGTCGCAACAGCGCGGTCACCCTCTCCCTCAAACCCTTCTCCCCTGCACCAACAGCCTCATGGTTGAACCCCTCTCCCCCTGCACCAACACCCTCAGTACTGAACCCCTCTCTCTCAAGCCCCTCTCCCCCTGCACCAACAGTCTCATGGCTGAACCCCTCTCCCCCTGCACCAACACCCTCAGTACTGAACCCCCCTCTCTCAAGCCCCTCTCCCCCTACACCAACCTCTTTCTCAACCTCAGCAACCCTAACACCCTCATCAATTTCTATCTCATAAAGGGGACTGACTTTGGGTGGATATCAAATTACCCTCACTATCCATAGCTAGAAGAGGACCTGGATGGTCCTCAAAATAAAAGGGAATTACATCCAAGGCCTTTTACTCTTTGAACAGTGACATCAGGTTTGATCCTCTCTAATCAACTTCAATTAACCCCCATTCAAGATCTACCCCGGATGAATAGGAATACACTTCTATATTGAACTCTTACCATTGCATTCTTTATAAATCTCTAGTAAATTGTCAAAGAAAAAGTTATCCACATTCAGAGATGGTATGCGTATCTTCAACCCATCCACATATCTAAGTTTTGACAACATTTAAAACTACCCCCATTCGAGCATCAAATATAAAATACTCACCATCATCACCCATAATCTGAAAATACAACAAAACAAACACATTTAATTAAACTAATACCCAATTAAATAGAACATTCATCACAATACAATAAAATAGAATCATACATTTGTGAATTCAAAAACCACAATCAGAATTCCTCATTTAGAAATACAGTCATATTAACCTCATTCAATAATAGCTTCAAAGTTCAGAATACTTAATCAGAATAATTGTCATACATAAATAAGCATAAATGTATTCACCATGAATGTTGCCTAAAACAAATCTATTGATCTATAAATCCGCATGAATCTACAAATCAGCACAGTGTATTCATGAAGGAAATAAGCATAAAGCTTTATAATTCCCTAAAACCATTAAGAAACAAAACAGATAAATATCATAAATTCCTTAAAACCATAAAACCACAACTCCCAAAATTGATAAAACCCTAAATCCCTAATTCCTGAGACCCTAAATCCCTAATTCCCAAATTCCCTAAATCCCTAGATGAGGAAAACCCTAAATCCTTATAAATTCTCGAAACCCTAAATACCTAATTCCAAAATTGCTTAAATCCCTAGGTGAGGAAACCCTAAACCCTAATTCCCGAAACTCTGAATCCCTAATTCCCAAATGCCCTGAATCCCTAGATGAGGAAAACCCAAATTCCTTGAAACCCTAAATCCCTAATTCCCGAAACCCTAAATCCCTAATTTAGGAAACCCTAAATAGCCGAAAACCCTAAAATCAAAATAATTAAAATATATCATCTACTAAATTCACTCAATCCCATAAAGAAGAAACAAAAAAAGAAAACACATTTTGTGTTTAAGCAGAAAATGAAAAATCAAGCCGAATTTGCAAAATCACAAAATTTTCGAGAATAAATCTACAAGATATCATCTCACCCTAAAGCAATTACCAGATTATGCTTTCAACCGGAAAAACGAACTAGAAATCACAACACCTAGAGCAAAAATAATGAAAATGAAACAATATGCCTTTTCGATTCAACAACTAAACACAGATACACCCCACCCCGAAAACCTCCACTCACACACTCCACTCACAAGCTTTGACGCACACTAGAAATGGTCGGAAATTTTGGATTCACGGCGAGGTTTGGTCGGAGACGGGACGGGATATCGTTTGGAGCCCTAATCTTTTTCTCAACACTTTAATTCCCAATGGAATAATTCGTAATATGCTTTTAGGGTATATCAGGGGTATAACGGGAAGTGAGGTGGACAAAATGACGGCGTGAACACCCGTTATGTGACATGTGACGTGTGTCGAGTTTCTGGTATCACACGTGTTCACGGCGCAATTTCCTAAACACGGGGGGACCGGCGCAACATTTTCAAAACATAGGGGGATTTCACGCATTTAACCCGAAAATTTTATATAGGGATAATATCAATTTTCTTCCTTTAAGTTCGACATTTTCCAATTTTGGTACATCAAGTTTCGAGTTTCGAGTTTCCAGTTTTAATCTTGTAACTGCATTTTTTTTTCCAATTTTAGTCCCATTTTGACCGGATTCAGTTCCAGAATGACGGACCACCGGATTTTACCTATGTGGGGTCAAACCCTAATCCCAAAAATTTTCCCTCCAAAAGAAGAGCCACGTAGGCTGCCAAGTCATAAAAAATATCACAAAAATAAAAAGAAAAAGGAGAAAATGAAATTTGCAATCAAGCCTTTTTCTCCCCTGAACCCTTCCAAATTATTCTGCCATAGCATTAATCTCTCGGGCTTCGCAAGCTTCCCAAGCTCCTTCGGAATTGGACCCGAAAGGCTATTCTCATATAGGTAAACCTCCACGAGCTCTGTACAGTTTCCGATCTCCGGCGGAATCTCGCCGGAAAGCATCGTAGTGTAAAGAGACAAGACCTCAAGGCTTGCCAGCTTGCCCAACGAAGAAGGAATCACACCGGAAATCTTCATCTCGTTGATGCCCAGCACCTTCACATTCTCGGAGATGTCCTCATTCCCGTCAACACGTTAATCCTTGTAATAGAAAGTAACCTTTTGGATCACTCTCAAACACATTTCTAGGCGTAGTTTCTTCCCGGCGCTTTCATCATCCTCGCCCTTCCGCCGCCGCCGCCGCCGCAGCATCTGCACCGTGAGAATAGCGGCGGCGATGAGGTAGGGCAGAGCGAGGTGGAACCAGTGGTTGATCTTGTTTCTCCTCGTCTCCAGTGGAAACACCTCGTCGAACCATGCCAACGACTCGCCGTCGAAGTTTTCCACTGCAGTTAGAGCTTCCTTCAACTTCTCCACCACCAATTTCCTCACTTCATCCACGCTCATTATCTCTCTCTCTCTCTCTCTCTCTCTCTTGTTTGGAAATTTGAATTGATGATCTGAAAATTCTATTTCCCAATATTTGCATTGGGAATTTGAGATCCTCTTTGCTTTTCGAATCAAATTTTTGGGAAGTTGATAATTCAAATTTAAAAGTCTCCAATGTCGGGTGGGATTGCTCCGGTGAGATGGCGGCGACGCCAGGGTCGTGTGTGTATGAGTGGGCTATTAAATGTTGTTGGTGCCGGCGACGGGTTGTCACCAGCCGCGGCAAGCTGGCGGTGGAACAGGAGAGGCGAAGGGTGCAAGGACAACTGGGATTCATTAATTTAAAGGGCACGGGTATCCGCACCCCCGACACAATACTAAACATATCCTATTAAAATAAATATAAATAAAATGATATATCAAAAGATAATTATACCCTTACTAATAAAATTATAATAAATATTAAATAAAACATAATTTAATTCTCAAAACACCCCACCTTTAAATATTACTATACACACCACATTCCATACACAAAACACATATATATCATCTTCTTCTTCTCTCCTTCCTACACATCATCTTCTTCTCTCCAACACATCTCTATTACTGTAAGAAAAAACTTCAAAAAAGTTGAAATCTTGGAAAGAAGATATTATGGAGCATGATAGAGCACAAGAGATTGGCAATGTAAGTTTCTATACTTAGTTTTATGGTTTCGTTTCTCAGTTTTGTGAAGAAAAAAATTTTTGTTTTCAAAAATCGTGAAAACAAGATCGTAAAGTACAGGCCGAAAATTTTGTTAAGTTTCGACCACTAGTGGTCGAAACTTAAGTGTATTTTCAACCAGTAGTGGTCGAAATTTTTAGTATAATTCGGCTTCTAGTAGTCGAAAGTTATACCTTTTTTCGACTAATAGGTGTCGACTTTAGGATGAATCTTTACAAAGTTGTTTTTTGAACAGTTTTTTTTCCGACTATAAGTGTTGAACAAACGTACCTTATTTATTCCTTGTTCTTGAATTTATTTAATTTAATTGTATTCATCTATTATTTTTATAGGAAGACAATTCACTTGAAACTCAATTTGAGCATTTACAACGAGGTGGGAAATTCGAATGTCATCAGCCCCATGTACGAGTATATAGACTTTTCTCATGAGTTTCGAACTAATGAGTTATTTGATACTCGGGAAGACATGGTGAATTAGGGCGTATAGAGTTGGAATTCGTTTAAATATGGTTGTGTTGGTTAGGAGATCGGATAGTGGTGAAAGTGGCCGCCGAGCTCGTGTATTTTTGGGTTGTGAACGAGGTGGCAAGTATCGTCCGACAAAGAAAAAACTTGCTCAAGTCCCTTCCATTGAATCCGGAAAAAAGACTAAGGAACGATCTACAAGCACTAAGAAATGTGAGTGTCCTTTTATGTTGAAAGGACTGCAAGTCAATGAGCAAGGACAATGGGCCTTGATGGTAATGCGTGGATCGCACAATCACCCAATGGGTCGCCATTTGGTAGGCCACTCATTTGCAGGTAGATTAACTCATTCTGAAGATGCACTTGTGCGTGATCTTTCCATGAATAACACAAGGCCAAAAGATATCTTGAGCACACTTAAGCTGTCTTCCGTCGGGAATCAGTCGACTATGAAAACCATCTACAATGCTCGGCAAAAGCACAGAGTTGTTGAGCATGGTGGTCGAACCCAAATGCAATACTTGCTGGAGAAGTTGACGTTGGAGAAGTACTACTACGTTGGATAGCCGCGACCTAATTTAAAGGTCTTGATCGCAAATTCCATTTTCTCATTTTTCTTTTTTCAATTTTTGTTTTGATTTTTTTAATGTATTTTTATGACGTGGCAGCCTATGTGATTCTTCTTTTGGGGGGAAAAATTTGGGGTTTAGGGTTTGATGGCATGTAGGCAAAATCCGATGGCCACGTTAGCCCGAAATTAAATCCAGCCAAAATCGGACTAAAATTGGAAAAAAAAAAAAAAAAAGTAAAGTCACAGGACTAAAATTGGAAACTCGAAACTTAATGTACCAAAATTGGAAAGTGTTAAACTTAAAGGATGTAACTTGATATTATCCCTTTTATATATTTTTAAGGGGTTAATGGCTGAAAAAATCACAATTTTTACTTCAATTGTCATTTAAACCAAATTTTTAACTATTAATCAGAATAACACAATTATATATATATATATATATATATACATAATATGTAATTTTTTTTTACCTCGTTCAGCTTTGAAAAAAAAAAAATTGTTCGTGTGCATAGCTACGTGGTTAAAAACTGACCAAGGTCAAAAAAATACATGTTTGAAGTCATGTTATTTGAATTTTTTTGTTAAAATGGCAATTGAAATAAAATTTGTGAGTTTTTCAACAAGAAACCTATTTTTAATACTATAGAAGAATATTATTTATTCTTTCAAGTGTTTGATTTTGAGTAGGAAAAATATATAGTTTATTTGTAATAACCATAGAAAGGGTAAAATGCATAGAAACCCCTTGTGTTTTGAAAAATTGATGTCGATGCCTACTCAGTTTTCATAATGGAACTATTTACATTTGGGGTATCAAAAATTTGACATACAGCCCCATCTTATTGAATTGGATTTAACCATTAAAATAATCAAATTATGCTTTAATTAGGAAAATCCACAATTATGCTTTAAGGTATTGAATTATTAATCTGATAATATTCCAAATATTAATGATAATTAAACATTATTTAACATCTGTATTTGAGAAAAAATATATATATACAAAGATAATGTCTAAAATGCAGGGTAATAAAGTTAAATAGATATGAATTATTTAATGCATAAGAGTATAGTTGAAAATTTAGTATAAAAGTTAACACCATTAGTGGAAGGAAAAGTGTACAACATTTACTTAAGCGACCATCAAAGATGAGCTTTGATGATCTTAACAATATACTAGTTCTTCAAAACCCTTCCTGCTTTATTCTTTAAACTATATAAAGATTCATACATAAAGATACAGATGTTTTATTTATTCATGTTGCATCACAGCTGCAAACCTCACATATACATATACAGTACACCATTAATTTGGCACTGAGAAACCTCAAAAACACATCACACACTAACTGGGCAGCTTGAGCTTCAAGCCAAGCTAATATCTCAACCCACTCTGTGAGCCAAGCCTCCTCTTTCTGAGCCGCTCCGCAATAATAAATGCAAGCTCAAGAGATTGAGAGGCATTGAGCCTAGGGTCACAGTGGGTGTGGTATCGCGAGCTCAAGTCATCAAACGTTACAGTCCTAGATCCTCCAATGCATTCTGTAACATTTTGGCCTGTCATCTCCAAATGTACTCCTCCAGGATGACTCCCCTCTTGTTCGTGTACATCGAAGAAAGCTCTCACTTCAGCCTAATGCAAACACCATTATATATAAGGTCACAACATATAAATATTTGGCTAATAAATCATTTCAATCAAAATCTAATACAACCATTTTAACCAATATTGCCAAGCCAAGATCTAAACTTTTGTTCATCTATTGATAACATCTTCAATTAATACAGAGCTAAACAAATAAATTTATGTCTGTTATACTCATATTCTTTATTTCAACTTATCATTACATCTAATTTAATATATAAAATTGATCCTACCTATAACAGAACCATCTAATGTAGTACAATAAATTTTGAGTTTCTAACCACAACCACCTTTGATAAGTGCTCACCTAACACTAGGTGTTTAAAAACCATCTCGCTGATAATGATGCATAACCACCAATTATAGAGATATTACACTAAATGGGAACCATAATATGCCAATTGACTTTTTTGTCTATGACTCTATCCCCACCTTGCACATTTGTTTTTCCAACCTACCATGGGAAATCTTTCTTTTATGATAACCCTTAAATCTTAATAAACATCCTTCATGATTTGATAGTCAATTATTGTCATCTCTAAACAGATGTAAATCAAGAAGCTTATGTGCAATAAAGTAATCCTGTGAATTTCCTCTTACACCTACTTGACATCTGAACTCGATGTAGATGAAATATAAAACAGGTAGTACTTTACATGGTGACCACTAGATAAAATGGTACCTAATGGTTGTGACATGGATTAGGGTCCTCTATTCTCTATTAAGGTTTTATTTAACTGAGTGAAGAAAACGATGAGACTTGAAAAACATATTTATAATTTGTAATCAAGAAAATTACCCTGATGGCGTCGAAGGGGCGTGTTTTTAAACCACAGGGAGCTTTGATAGTGTTCCCATGCATAGGATCTGAGACCCAGGTAACAATTTGCCCTGCCCGGCGGACTGCCCTGATTAAATGAGGAAGTTTAACCCTCATGTTCTCCGCCCCCATTCTTGTGATAATGGTTATTCTTCCTGGCTTGTTATGAGGATTCAAGATCTCAATAAGCTTGACAAGTTCATTGGGATCCATTTTATCACTTACCTGAAAAATGATAGTTTCATTAGTACCAGTACTAGTAAAAATAAGAAACTCAAGTATTGAAGAATAGCAACAGGAAGAAGATCTAAATTTCAAACACCACCTTGATGCCGAGGGGGTTTGCGATTCCCCTCAGGAATTCAACATGGGCTCCATCCAATTGTCTTGTTCTTTCTCCAGCCCAAAGGAAATGGGCTGAGCAGTCATAATAAAGGCCAGATGTTGAGTCGAGTCGGGTAAGCGATTGCTCATAAGGCAAGAGCAAGCACTCATGAGATGTCCAAAACTCAGTGGTCCGCATGACAGGGTGGTCCATTGTAAGTCCAGCAGCTTGCATAAATCCAAGGGCCTCATCAACTCGGCTAGCTAATTCGCGGTACCTGCATTGCAACAACAAAAGTACCTTGTCACCATATAAAGATAAGTGGGTATCTCGTCCAGCTAAGCACATATAAATACAGCACACACAGCAGTACATAGATGATAGTTATGTCAAATTGTAACTAAACTACTTAAAGTGCCACATGGATCATATGTAGGAATACAACATGGTGGAAACGCTATAACTCTAGAATGACTACTGTCATATGCACAAACTGTTCAACAAGCTAATTAAAGTTGTTTTACCAACTGTTAACATGTAATGGAGTATTTGATCTAAATGTTAATATTAAAAGTTGATGATCTAAAGGTGGAGATTGGGTTACCAGTACACTAGGTGAACCCTAGATGGCCTCTAAGATAATACACCATTACACTAGGTTATAGAAAAGGAAAATTAAAAATTATTAGATGTTATATGACAAGGTATGCAACACACAGGTACACTATTAAGTTCCATAGAGAAGGCAAGAACAAACCTATCGCCCTGCTCGCTGTGCTCAGTGAAGTCCAAGTTCCACTGAGTAACCCTCTGCATTGCAGCATATCCTCCAGTTGCAAACGCCCTCAGCAGGTTCAAAGTAGCAGCAGATTGACAGTAGGCCCTGATCAGCCTCTGTGGATCAGGGGTCCTTGACTTTTCATCAAATCCATCTCCATTGATGTTGTCTCCCCTATAACTCGGCAACTTCACACCATTTTTTTCCTCAAACTGATCTGATCTCGGCTTCGCAAACTGCCCTGCCATTCTTCCCATCTATTCTTGTCGAAACAAAGTTTCAAATTACTTTTTCAGCAATTGCTTATAATTAAAACCATCAAGAATATATATAATAGAGGCATAAATTGTCCAATGTGCTCCACTTCAATACACGCTTATGCTAGAGTTAGCTAATCTGGATTGGGAACTTTGTAGATTAGAGGATGTTGAGATTCAATAGCTTGGATTTAACTCCCAAAAAACGCACACAAATCATCCCATCATTATAAAATGATTTTCAGAATATAGATAATATAATCAACTTCCTTTTTTAATATGATGTGACACTACCCTACAATCCAATCCACACAATTCCAAAATAAACCAAGAAATTTTCACTATTCATCAAACCTTCAAAATCCTACACTAAATTATGACCACTAGGAACATGTTCAATCAAGAATGGTCAAAAGGTGTGAAGTAAGAATTGACAGAACCCTAAAAAGCATAAAGATGGGTGTATTGAGAGAGAGAGAGAGAGAGAGAGAGAGAGAGAGAGAGAGAGAGAGAGAGAAAGAAAGAGAGAGAGAGAAGCAGACCTTGATGACAGGCATCTGGCCACCAAACATCAAAACAACGCCCATCTGGAGAAGGATCCTGAAAGTGTCCCTAATGTTATTGGCATTGAACTCTTTGAAGCTCTCGGCGCAGTCACCGCCCTGGAGGAGGAAGGCATTCCCCATGGCGGCTTCAGCGAGGCGTTCCTCCAAGCTCCGCGCCTCTCCGGCGAACACAATCGGGGGGAAGGCGTCGAGAGTCTTCAGCACCGATTCCAGCTCCTCCTGACTCGGGTACTCCGGCAGCTGGAGCGCTTTCTTCGATTTCCAGCTCTCCAATGTCCATTTCTTCGGAGTGTCGATTACAGCGGTGGCGGCGGCGGGGAGAATGGGGGTTTTGGAGCCGGAGGAATCGGCGGAGGGGAGGGCTGAAATGGGTCTGAGGGAGAGGGATCTGAGAGTGGTGGGGAGATGAGGAATGGGAGAAGAAAGGTTGTTAGGAAGAAGAGAGTTGGAGAGCGCCATTGCCATTGCCATTGCCATTGCCATTGCCTTTGCCTTTGCCTTTGGCGTTGAAGAAAGGGGTTTTAACACCAACAGGTCTTCGTGTTTGGTGGGATTGCTAATGTGTATTTGGTAGTGAATGTAGTAATCCACTCTCTCTCTCCTCTTTCTCTCTCTACACACCTGGACTTTTCTATTTTTTTTTATTTCAACGCAGAAGAGTAGGTGAGGCCAAACAAAGTGGCGCTAGAGCTGGAAAATATTATTTTCGTGAATTTTTTTAACAATATAGATATAAATATATATTTTTTAAAGTTCGATGACCAAAATATTCAGTTTTATACAAGGATCACAATTTTATCCATAATTATAATATTTATATCCCTTATACCCATAAATTTAAAATAATGTCTCCAAATGCCCATTTTCACATTTGTACTGGATGTCAGAAATTGAAAGTCAGAATTTAAAGTACTAATTATCTATATTATAATATATATTGATTGATTGGAATAATTCAGGAATATGATGAAAAAATAGCAATAGATAAATTAAGAATTACTTACTTAATTAACTAAATAAATTTAACGAATTAACAAAGTTCATGCTCAATTAATTAACGAATTAACTAATTAACGAAATTAATTAAAAGAAAAGAAGCATTAATAGACTTAACGAAAGTAACAAAAATGATTAATTTTTAAAAAGTTTACTACTTACGATAGAACTCTACGAAATAGTACAAATTAATTAACAAAAGTTTTAAGAATTAACGAAATAAATTTAAAAAAAAAATAATCCCACCTGCCACACCCACCCACCCAAAGCCAATTTATTACTAGGGTTAACGAACACATCTTTTTCTCCCCTTTCTCCTCTTTCTCTTCCTTTACTCCCTCCAGCAGCGGCGCCTCCCCTTCTCCTCTTTCTTTCTCTTCTTTGCTCCCCTTTCAATGGCTGAACATGTTAGTTCTCTAGTTATTTTGTGTGATTGTTTTATTTTGTTTGGATTGTTGTTACTTGTTATTATTTTGTTTAGATTGTTGTATCTTTATTAATTGATTCCATTAAACTTTAGAAAATTGGTAGAAAATTGAATAGGAATTATTTGAAAATTGAATAGGAATTATTACGGAAAAAAAGTGCCGAATTTCGTTAAGCATTATATATTAAGAGGTTAACGAATCAATGTACTGAAATAATCAATCAATTTCGTTAACCCCTAAAATTAGTGGGGTTAACGACATTGCAGAAAATTTGCTTAAAATTCGTTAACCCCTTGAATTCAAGGGGTTAACGAAATTATAGAAATTGTTCTTTAAATTCGTTAACCCCTTGAATTCAAGGGGTTAACGAAATTTCAGAAAATTGATGTATATTTCGTTAACCCCTTAAATTTAAGGGGTTAACGAAATAAAGCTGTATTCGAAGCTTTTTGTTTCGTTAATTAGCCCTACTTTTTAATTAGCCCTACTTTTTAAGTTGTTAATTAGTTTATTAATTTTGTAATTGTTAAGCCTACTTTTAAATTAGTTAAATTAGTTTATGAATTAGTTAAGCCCTACTTTTAATTAGTTTATTAAGCTAATTTGTTAATGAGTTGATTAATTTTTAAATTTGAGTTGATTAATTTTTAAATTTGTTAATTAGTGAAGTCCTATTTTGAAATTAGTTAATTCATTAATTAGTTAATTTATAATTCGTTAGTTTATTAATTTTTTAATTCGTTAAATGGTTTAGTTAATTTTTTTAATTCCTAGATAATTTGTTAGTTTTGTTTATTAGTTAACTTTAATTTTTTAGTTAGTTCGTAGTTAATTATTATTAATTCTTTAATTTGTATTTTTTGTATTCGTTAATCCCTTTATGTTTAGTGGAATTCATAGAATGTTTTGTCAGGGTTGTTTAATTATTTTAGCGTTTGTAAATATACAGATTGAGGGCCGTTACGTTCGTGAGGCATGCCAGCGAACCATCGCATATATAAATGGATATGTTCGCCTTGCAGTACTTGATGAGGTCAAGGCGCATCTTCGATCTATGGGTCGACGGTGTCTCCAGGACTTTTGGAGGACGAGTTTCGGCCATTTCCTACAGTGGAAGACGTCCTCATGTCATATGAGGTGCGTGCTGATGAGATGCCTGTAGATGAGAGGTGGTTCTGTGTAGGGCAAGGAAGGAGTATTTGTCGTTTCGGTAAGTGCGAGTTTGTCCTAGTGACGGGGTTGAAGTTCGGCAACTCGACTTTTAATCCGGCCGCAGTTCACACCCCACCTGACGGAGCAGTGTACTAGAGGGTGCACGCCGATTCATCTCGGGTCACAGTGTCTGACCTCCGTTCTCCATTCACAACCGGCGAGTTTGCTGATAGTGCTGAGGACACTGTGAAGATTGCCAAGATTTTGATCCTCGGGGTGGACGCCGGCAAGACAACTGTTGACCGATGGATTTGGACTTTGGTGGAGGATGAAGATTTATGGGAGAGCTTTCCATGGGGGAAGTACTAGCTTCCTCACCCTGGTCAAATACATTGATAAGTTATCGAAGACAATTCCTGATCGTAACTACATACCGCATTACCATTTTTATGGTTTACAGCCCTCCTGGTATGTCCTTACAAAATAGCTTTTTGAAATTTCATTAAAGTGTGTTTAGGTTTTTTTAATGTTTTTAGTGCTAAAATAATTTCCGAATATGGTCTCTTTAGATATGGGCTTTTGAGGCGATCTCCATTACCTCTCAGTTTGCCGGGTATAGATTGGACTACCCCATCCTGATGCCCCGTTGTATGAAATGGAGCTTGAAGAAATCGGAGACGGATGTTTCACAAGTGCTCGCGGGCGAGGTATTTACTATTTATTTATTTAACACCGTAAGTTTCCACTTATTGTCATCGTTTATTCTTTACTTCTACAATTTTGTTACAGCTCAAGTGTTACACAACACTGACACCTACAGACGATGAAGTGATTCAGCCGTACTGGCAGGATATCGATGACGATATCCTGATGGGTGTCCACATCCCTATGAGACAACGTGGTCGTCGTGCTACTGCTCCTACTCCTTCGAGACCTTCTGCACCCATTGGAGATCCTGCTGAGGCCGGTCCGTCAAGGCCATGTGCGGTCCGAAGAGAGCGACGCAGGATCGCAGTTTCTATTTAGGCGGTGCACGAGGAGGATGACGATGCGTCCTCCCAGCACCCGTCTTATCATGAAGCACCGATTCATGCATCGCCAATAGCCCAGAGCTTCCCTGAGTCGGAGACTCACTTCGATGAGCAAGATCCGAGGCCGAGATCAGGGACCAATGACGACTTGTACAATCGCTTGACGGATTGGATGAGATCTCGATTCGATGGTCTCCAGCAGGAGGTCACCCATCAGGTCACTGATTGGATGGGTTCTCGATTCGACGCTCTCCAGCAGGAGGTCACCCAGCAGGTCACTGGTTGGATGGGTTCTCAAACAGGCCATTTCACACGAGCCCACCAAGTAGCTCCAGCCTTTGTCAAACTGTCAATCACTCCCTAGAAACCACTATCGTTGATCAAAGACATGTACCTGATCATACAAGAAGGGGAATAAAAGTTCCAGAGTTTAAATGTAATGAATATTTAAAACATGAAGTTCGACATACCTATCAAATATGTGTTCATCGTAACAGTATGCGGCCGTATGGAACAGCCTAACCACGTGTGATCCATACTTGGCTAGATTCTACTGAATATGGAAACAACAAAGACAATGAAAAGCTTCAGGATATGCAGCTTATATTGCATTACCGATGCTAGTGTGTTAATTAGAAACGATAACCAAGCCATCTGGGCAACCGAAGGCCTCTCGGACATTACGCAAAAACCATGTCCAAGAGTCATCGTTCTCGACACTCCCTATCCCAATTGCCAGGGGAAAAATTTGATCGTTTCCATCTTTAGTCACAGCAACGAATCTAATCCCCTTGTACTACCCCTTCGAATGGCAACCGTCGACCACGATAACAAGTCTGGAATATAACCTAAATCCGGTAATGGATGCACCCAACACAAAGAACGCATACTTGAATTTCCCATTACTGTGGGTGTCTAATGCGGTATATGTACCCGAATTGCGTTCCTTCAAAACCTGTAAGTAAGCTGGCAACATGTTGAATGACGTCTTCGGATCACCATATGCTTCTCTCATTGCACGACGTTTTGCACTCCTAGCATGCTTGTAGCTCAAATTAAGTTCATGTCTCTCATTCATCTCTCGCATGATGTCCCTAGGAGTGATGTCAGTCCTATCTTTTTGGAGCCTCTGGACAAAATAATCTCCAATCAATGTGGACGGAAGTCTGCGGGGTGCACTAGCATTCAACTGATATGAACAGGTGTGGGGCAGGACAACTTTGGATATTTTCCAAATCCAGTGTTTTTCATGTGCATTGACTAAGAACGGACAATCATTTTGATTGCACTTCACCTACCATCGGTGTTTGTCAGAGTGGTCCACACGAAATTGGACTTGATTCTCCAAATGATAATACCCGACTAAATTCTTCAACTCAACCTTAGACCCAAATGTCGTTCCTTTTTTCATACCAGTTGGAGCATGCTCAATCTCATCTGCAGTTGGGTCGTCAAAATCAGGTATGTCTGGAATGTGCCACTCAGCTCTCATTGTGTCATCGCAGAATTGCTCATATGCAGCTCGTTGCTCCTCATCCAAGTTTGTCTCCACATCTTCATCCAGCACAAAGTCATCTTCTGCATCAATTGGATCTACAAAAATATATATATATATATATATCATTGATATGTTAATTGTATACACAAATACTCACATATGATCAGTTCGGTAGTACTTGATTACCTGTTCGAGGATCATGGTCTTCTTGTTCCCGCCTTTCTTCAAGTGGCGGTTGTTCGGCCTCATTAGTTGGGGCCACATTTAGGTCTAAATAGTTCAACTCATTGTGTGAATCACATCTAGATGAGGCCGGCCAAGGTATACTTGGCTCAATTTGAAGATGTTCCAACCAAATTGTCATCTAAACCCCATGCTGAATAAAAATTACGGTCCTCGTGTAGTCCTAACGGAACATTTGACCAATCCAAATTTTGAGACTACTCAATCAATGTATCAAAACTTTGAGCACCAACATGTGTCTCCTCATCTAATGAACATTGTTGTTCATGATAAGAAGAATCACCTGATACTCCCAAATCTATCCGTTTCAACGAAACAAACAGAACTAGTAGTCCATACTCCTGTGAAAAACACTCATGCAAATCAAAATCATTCATGATTTTCTTCTTCTTCAATCTTCCATTCACTTCTACTAGAGAATGGATCAAATACCGCCAACAACTCAAATCAGCAAGCATAATCTCATGTAGCGAACTCAATAGATCTTGATATGAAAATGTTTGGAGATTGATCATTGATTGAATGTCATTCACATACTGCAAATCATGCCAGTAACCTCCATGACATATTGCCACTGAAAAAGTCATCCCTGAACAAATATAAAAAAGAAGTAAAATAATTATCAAATCGTTTTATTTTTCAATTCGGCAAAACTAATCACAACGAATTACAAAATTAATATCACAACAAATTAACTAAACAAAGTTAACTAATTAGTTAATTAATATTACAACGAAAATTTAACGAATTAAAAATTAACTAGGAATTAAAAAAATTAACTAACTAACGAATTAAATTAACTAATTAACAAATTGAAAAATCAATAAATTAAGTAAGGAATTCAGGACTTAACTAATTAACAAAACGAAACGAATTAATAAAAGTTGGGCTAACGAATTTAATAATTATAGCTAACGAAATTAGGGCTAGGGGTAACGAAACTAAAAACTTAACTATGGACTAATTAACGATTTATAATTAACCAATAGACTAACAAATTAACAATTACGAATTAACAAAAAAATTAGCCCATTGGAAAATAGGAATTAACGAATTAGAAAATAGTAATTAACGAAAAAATGTAAATTTGAATATAGCTTTATTTCGTTAACCCTTATACTTTAGGGGTTAACGAAATTAAAGAAAATTTTCACAAAGTTTCGTTAACCCCTTAAATTTTTGGGGTTAACGAAATTGAAGCAAATTTTCTTTAATTTCGTTAACCCCTGAAATTTAAGGGGTTAACGAAACTTTGTGAAAATTTTCTTTAATTTCGTTAACCCCTTAAATTTAAGGGGTTAACGAAACTTCTGAAAATTTTCTTTAATTTCGTTAACCCTTCAATTTAAGGGATTAACGAAACTTCTGAAAATTTTCTTTAATTTCGTTAACCCCTTCAATTTAAGGGGTTAACGAATTTGTTAACTTAATTAACTCAGTTTGTTTCTTTAATAATTTTTTTGATTAATTTTTCGATCATTCTTACACTGAACTATAATTAAACAAAATCTCAACATTCAAACAATAATCAAACTAAATCAAACAATAATCAAACAAAATAAATTATGGACAACTAACCTTGAACTATAAACAAATTCAACTTTAAACAAGTTAAAAGTAGTTTATGCAAATATAAACTACTACTAAATGCATTGAAATACTTACTTACCTTGATGAATACTCTAAATTTTTAGTGGATGAATCTTTGAAACTTCAAATTTTTTAGAGAACTTCTCACTGAATCTCTGAATGTGAATTTTGTGGAATGAATTCGATTGTAAATTTTGAATATTAAAAGTAAGGTAAATTTTTTCTTCATATCAAATCAAATATTGTCTTATTATTCACATGTGTAAAAATAAAAGTAAAAGCCTGTAAAAAGTAAAAAAAAAAAAAAGATTTTTATCTCTGCAAAGCAGAGTACAAATATGACTTGAAAGTCAAAAATGGGTATTTCGGGCGAATAGTTTATATATGTGGGTAGATGGGGATAGAAAATTATATTCATGGATAGTAAAGTTAATTCGTTATAGGTAAATGGGTATTTCGGGGTATTTTCTCTATTTTTTAACTATAAATATATATATTTTTATATTCTTTAATTATGTTTTTTTCTATAACAAGTGCAATTGTGAAACATAATTGCACATGACTTTTTGTGTTTTAATAATTCATTTATTTTATTTTAAGAGATTTTCAAAATTCATCATTGATGATTTTCAACACAATTTCTAAAACAAATGTGAATACACTTTGTGTGGAATATCCTGGTTAATATACTAGCATCCGTGTTTGTCTGTCTTTCAACAAGATGAAACTTACGAGTTTAATTATGCAAATTTATTGTGACTTTATTTTCATCAATTTTATTTTATTTTCATTTCAAGTGCATTTTCTTAAATTTCACTAGCCCAATCACAAAATTTATGTTTCGTCTTCTTCATTTTAATTCATATATACTTTCAAATTAATGATTATATATAAATTGTATATATTGAATGAACCCAACCATTATCAAATTTCTCTAATATAATACAAAAAAATATGAAAATAAACATTTAGTGGAGCATGCTGAACTATTATTATATGATATATCAAAATATAAACACAATATTTAAAGTATGGTTATACAATTTAACCTAAAATTTTAACCCTTGTAATTTAGGAACGGATCTAAAACTTTATTTTAATTAAAACTTTATTTTAAGAAGTAAATTTTATTCAGATCAATGTATAAAACAGACCCTAAAATTTATGCAGTCGACAAATTTTTATAATGTAAACACGAACCCTTATAAATTGGTGATAAAATTGAAAAATATCAGAAAGAAATTACATATAGAAAAAAAACAATTTTGAAAGTTTAAAAGGAGGCGACTGCACACTTACGTCCCCCCTTCAATTCGTCTCCACTGGTAAACAAAGTCAATTTTAGGTACATCAAATTCATGCAACTAAACGGCATCGTTTTTTTATTTTTGTCTTTTTCTATTATTCTATTTCGTCGTGTTCTTAGTAAATTTTAATATATGAAATATGACTTCATGTCTCTCAATTCATTTCGTTGCACTTGTTTCTCTTCCTCTTTGTATGCGCGTTTGATTTTGAATCTATGTCATAACTTCATTATGTTGAAATATTATTGTTATGATAGTTTTTAAGCTATGGAATTTTATTAATTTAACAAGATGAAATCATTGTAGAAAATTGGGATGTTCAACTTGATATTGAAAAAATCAATGAAGAAACAACAAATTCTATTTTTAAAATTTCACATTTATACTCTATTGTACAATGATATTTTTCAGTTATTAGAGTAATATTATGTTATCTTTCAATAAAAGAAATATTACATTTTGATTATATAAGTAATTATACATTATAGTAAACTAAAATAATATATTTCATGTAAGCAAGTAATATATACATTTTGGTTATGCACATAACCCCTTTTCATAAAATAAGTAATACATTTGAGAAAACAAAATGACATATTTAATTAGGTATACAAGTAATACATGTTTATTATATAAGTAATATATATTTACTGATTCTATAAATGGTACATTAATTGATATTGGTGTGTATGTGTGGACATAACCAATGTGTGTAGAAGTAGAGCGCATCAGAGCCAATTCAATCAGAAGGAACAAAGGTTTTTATGTATACTAAAAACAAAAAAATGAGATAACAAAATCAAATAATCATTAGGTAACTCAAACATTTAAATCTGAATCCTATATTAATGGAGCAATGACTACCATTTTCATAGAGTTAGAAGGAATTTGGAAGGAATTGAATAAAGATAGAAAACTTATATGAGAGAATTAATAATATTCTCTCCATTTCAAAATAAATCTCATTTAAGTTTTTTACACATAAATTAAGGAATTTAATAAGATATTGGATCCACCCTTATTTAAGTTAAGTTATGGGCCGTCCTTTTCTTTATATTCTCTTAACAATTTTTTAACATATTCGATTTAATTAGTAAATAAAGGTATTTTTGTTACAATGTATGTAAATATTTTGAAATCCGAAACTACATTTATTTTGGGTCAGAGGAAGTTGAAAATTTGAACAAGCGTGATTCAAATTCTAATTATCACAATCTACACCTTTATAAAGAAGAGAGTATCACATGAATTTGTAGGGATAGAGTGACTGCCCTTACACGTTCATTATTTAAGATCATTATGTTATATATTACAAATACATTATAAATACAAGTTTAATATAGAAGATATATATACATTTTGTTATTAAAGTTTGCTCTTTTGTAATGATAATAGATGATACACAATTATTTCTATACACCAAGTGTATGAGTCATGATCCATGCAATCTGGGTCATATGACCCGGGAGGTGATTTTCATGCCCAAAACACGCTGGAACGCGCTCTCAAATCGCACTCAAAACCTAATTTCATTCTATGACCTTTTAGTTATTTAGTCTAACCTTTAAGTTATGCTCGCCTAACCTTTTCATTATATTTATAACCAATGGATCGTGACAAGTCGTTACTACTAACCTTTATGATATATTCGCATAACATTTCTATCCTGATAGTTTAATATTTTACAGAGTAAGATAAATATATATTACCTTTTAAACCTTTATGTTATAATAACTTAACTTTTACGTTATAATAATTAACTTTTATATTATAATAATATAACCTTTATATTTTTTAAAGGTTATGATAGTTGTATATAAAAGTTATATCAATATAACATAAAGGTTAAATTATAAGAATATAAAAGTTTTCAGTTATATTACTTGATTGAAATAATTCTAAGTATATAATTTTAAGGTTTTAACACATTGTAAACCTTTTAAGTTGTAATAATGTAACATTTACGCATAATAATATTAACCTTTATGTTATATTAATACAACTTTTATGTTATTCTTTAAGTAAATAAATGTTATGATATTTATATATAAAAGTTACATACAACATAACATAAATGTTAAATCATCACAACATAAAGGTTTTCAGCTATATTATCTTACATTTTATATTGAAAAAAGTTTAAGTATATTAACTTAAATGTTATGATATTTATACAAAAAGGTTATAGTTATATAATATAAAGGTTATACTCGTATAACATAATGATTACCGCATAAATTAAAAAAATAATAAATAATTGGACGCGGATCCAGGTCAGATCCAACCCGACCCGACCCGTGGACACCCAGTTACATGAATCAAGATCCATGCAACTGGTGCACAAGAACAATATAATATTAGAATTAGGGATGGTGGGGACAGGACATAGGGGTATTTCTTGGTGGCGGAAGTAGTTGGTCGAGGGCTATTATAGTAAATTCGGAGTGTTTAGACTTGCAAATGGTCAAACTGAATGTGACTGATGTTTGTTTGGGCAGTTCAGCATTTTAACACCACCAACTACGGCGAATTCCTCCACCCTATCCATGGGAAATACCTCATGGGCTGGAATATTGTCACATTTTGTATTTAAAATGATAGAAAAAAAAAAATTTATAATCAAAAGTGTAGATACGACAACAACATCATAATTCCTAACTCATACCTTTGTTATTTTTACTGCTATCTATGTAATAAGGATCTAAATTCAAAAATTACCCATCAATCTATATATAAAAGGTTAAATACTTAAATCATCACAAAACTTCACAAAAAATTTATACACTTGGTGCATGGATCTCGGATCCATCCATGCATCCGGGTCAATCCGGTCCACGTGTTTCAACACGCCTATTGAGTATGCTCAAATCCACCGAAATTCGTTCCAGGTGTTTTACCTTCATGTTATATTAGTCATAACTTACAGTTATGTTAGTCATACTTCTATGTTATACTAATCATACTTTAGCATTTTTTCTGGGCAACTGTTTTATACATTTCATACCTAGTAGTCATGTTAGTCATACCTTATAATTATGTTAGTCGTACCTTTATATATCACATAAAAGTATAAGTAATATCATATATAACTTAAAAATATGATTAATATAATATAAAAGTATGACTATCATAACATAAAGGTCAATGATTTTTTTTTAAAGTTAAAGTATTGAACAAAGGGTATGAAATTTGAAATGAAGGCATGACTAATATAATATAAATGTATGACTAATATAATATAAAGAAGTATAACTAACATAACATAAAATGTCACGACCAAAACAGAAAAATTATGAGCGGAAAAAAAAAAGTAATATGGGTTGGGCCGGCCCGAATCAGCCCGAATGCATGGATCTCACCAGGTGCACAGGAGACCTTCTCCCAAAACTTTTATGCACCTGGTGTATGGATCTTAGATGTTACCCTAAGGGGTGAAATACTAGTGGTGTGCTAAAAAAAATATACTCTGACGTGGATGTTCTAAGGGGTGACATTCCTCCTATAATTCTCATCTCAAAAAAAGAAAATGTCTCAAGAATCTGTGGGCTCTTATCCTATCAATCCTTACCGGATGTTATTGGACATATGCTGCTCTGATGGTGCACACAAAATTCGAGAGATTTGTGAACTGTCCTTGGAGAGGGCATATGCGGCTCTGATGATGCACACAAAATCCGAGAGATTTGTGAACTGTCCTTGGAGAGGGCATATGTGGCTCTAATGATGCACACAAAATCCGAGAGATTTGTGAACTGTCCTTGGAGAGGGCATATACGGCTCTGATGATGCACACAAAATCCAAGAGATTTGTGAACTGTCCTTAGAGGGTTATGTTGAAATTAACATTATATGTACGAAGGAGGCGATGAGATACTTCAATCGAACTATCCTTGGCAAAGCGTTTGAAGTATATACCGATGAAGAAAAGATTACAATACTTCCTGGTATGATGCCTCTTCAAGCAATTAAGCCACTATCTTGGTGATCTGTCCACTTTAACCTTTACAACGAATTTGTTTGACAATGCATAGGTAGTTTACACAAATGAAATTTAATTGCTTCAAAAGTTGAAAAACTAACACAGACCCAAAGTTGAAAATATGTGCAGTGTAATATAAAATATTTTTGTGAATACATGTATAATTTATACATATTATTTAAATTTTATACTACCACGTATTGGAGTGTGGACAGAATTTCTGGATTGGTGATTGAGAGTGTTACACCAGAATAAATATAAATAAAAAAAGAAATGAAATTTAACTTGTCAAAACATATTGAGTAATCCCACATTGTGGAAGATACAAAACATAGTTTGAATCCCAAAAAAGCTACAAAGATGATGCTCAACACAGAACCAGCTTAAGAATCATCATCATCATCATCGTCACACCAAGTATATACTATACATCATATATCCTATAAAGCTGAGTAAATAATGAGTTAGTGTGATTGAGTAAAGAAATAAAATAGAATGAATGATAATAGGAAGTGGAGAGTAGAAGATGAGATGGGTTGATGAAGAATGAATCAGTCAGTCTTGGAGGAGGAGTTGGAAGAGGATGATGCATGTGTCTTCCTTCGTCCAAAAAGCATGAGGATCCTTGGGAAGAATGTCTTCTTCTTCTTCTTGGAAACTCTCTGCTCTGTAAACGAGTCTACTGCTCTGGGACTGGACCTTTGATGCAGAGTAGAAGTTGATTCAGAAACGGAACTAGGCCCCGTTCGTCTCTCTTCGTGCTCAGCCTTTCGTCGTCTCAGCTCCTGCTCGATGTTCAGTTTGCCCTGAGCCGACGCCTCTGCCTTCTGGATGGCGCTTTCAAGAGCCTTCTTCTGCAACGACAGCTCTTTGCTCACTTCTTCCAGCTTGCTCAGCCTCTTCAGCTCCGACTCCTTGGCCGTCTCCATTTCAGACATGGCTGCATCGATGCGCATTTTAGCCTCCTCTTCGGCCTCGTGGGCCCTCTTGCTAAGCTCGTAGTATTCCTCCAAAGAAAGTGTGATCCCACTTTCTGAATCCTCCTCCTCGTCCTCCTCCTCCTCCTTCTCCTTCCTCTCCTCCAGAGCAGTAATGGCTGCCAGAGCCAGCTTCTCGCAGGCTTTGGCAGCTCCTATTTCCTTCTGAACGGTTCTTAGTTTGGTCTCCACGGCGGTGGCCCCGGCCTTGGCTCGTTCGGCCTCGTCCTTGGCCTTGTGGAGCTCGTCGCGGGCGGTTTGCACGAGCGCCTTAGCATTAGCTGCCTCGTGGGCTGCCTCTTCCAGTTGCCTCGGAAGATCCATCATCTTTGCTCTTTCTTCTCTCTGCTTCATCTGGACGAGAGCCAGCTGCGACTTGACACTGTCGAGCTCCATTTCCACAGAAGCAAGCCTGGTGGATGCCTCTTCTTCCCTCTCTTCAATCTCCCTCACTAGACTCTTTTCTTTCTCCAGCTGCGAGCGCAGTGATGTGGAGGCCACCTTCAAGTCCTTCACTTGATCACTTGCTTTCTCCATTTTGATCTTCAGCTCTGCCACTTCCTTCTTGGCTGCATCAATGGCAGCCTCAATATCCCCGCGAGTCTTGCTCTCCTCTGACCTCCTCCCCTCTATGATGCTAAACTCCATGTAAGCAGCCAGCTCAGCCTTCAAATCCTGCAGCAACGCACTCTGCTCGGCCAGCTTCGACTTGAGGTCCTTGGTCGAAAGCACCTGCTGGCTCAGCCTCTCCAGCTCCTCCTCCGCCTGCTTCAGCTCCATCTCCCAGTTCGCCTTGTCCTCCTCCTTCGCCATCACCGCTCCCAGACGGTGCTCCTCCGCCTCAAGATGGGCCGAGTGTTCCGACTCGAGAGACTGCTTCAGAGTAATGAGTTCGATGGTGAGTCTTTCAACCGACTTCTCGCCCTCTCTCGACACCGACAGGGCCTCCTCAGCCTTGGACTCTGCACCATCCTTCTCAGCAATCAACAGAGCATAGTCTTTCCTCAGCTGCTCCAGCTCGTCCTGGACGCTCTTCAGCTCTGAGACGGCGGCAGCGTGGCGGGCCTTGGCAACCTCGAGCTGGGCCTTCGCGGCGAAGCTGGCCTCGTCGGCAATGCCTTGCTCCATTTCTTCCACCCTCAGCTTGGCGAGCTCAGAGTCCTGTTTGGCTTGCTGCTCTTCAGTTTGGGCTCGTTCAAGATTCAGCTTCAGTTCTTCGATCAGCCTTTTTGTGCTTTCCAACTCTTTTAAAACCTGGGCCTTCGCCTCTTCTGCAGCCTCACACTGTTGCTTATATGATGGCATTTCCTCCTGTGCTTTCTCCAGTTCTATTTCAATGAACTTGCGTCTCTACAACAAATACGAATGAGAATATATATATGCATGTTTTTAACCCTTCCTAATAATATTGCATTACATAGAAATCCATCCATCCATCCAGAAATCAAATGATTAGGGTACGTACCTCAACAGTTTGGACGCGATGGGCTTTCCAATCAACGATTCCACCAAACTTGGAAACAGCAGCCTTGACGGATTCGAAAGGCTGAGCAGTGTCGATTTGGCCTCTCACTTTGGGGGACTGAGTCGGAACTTTGGCAACGATATCAGCGCTAACACATCTTCGGTGACAAGGGGACGCAACCAGTTGTATGTAATCATCCTCCACGGATGATGGCTTCGCCACTACTTTGCCTCCCATTGCATCACCATTCCTTTCGTATTCCTCTTCTGGAGAATAATCGGGGGAAGCTTCGGGAGGACCATTTTCTTTCAATATTTGACCACCCTCCATTCTCCTCCAACGCTTTCGAATCCAACACAACACAACAAACAATCATTTATTACAATATTGCATATCAATCATGTATTCAAGAATGGAACACAAACATGAGAAAGAGCATACCAAGAATCACGAGAAATGACAAAGAGAGACAAAAGTCAAATGAGAAGCAGCCAATGACCTCCAAGAATGTTTGGAAATCACATAAACCTTTTTATTGCCTTTTGGATCTCCTATTATCTCTCAACATCCACAAACTATTTTCTCCCCAAATATAGTATGATATTTTTGTTAGTTTATTTCCAAATGTATTGTTTGTGTAATATATAGTATATACCTTTTTTCTTGCTTTCTCATTCTGTGGTGTTTTATATGAGAGGAAGCTCTTAAAAATCGGCAATTTGTTCTTTTGCCTTTCTTCTCTTTGCATTTTTCTTTATTTACCATCTTTTCTCTACGCCTTTTAATCCTTTGCTTAATTGGTAGGCCCCGAGGCACAACTAAAATAAGTATCTTAGCAAATTTATTGTTGTTATTATCTATTTAATTTATTGAACGTTTGATGGATAAGGTATTTCTTGAAATTTATGAATTTATATGATTAAATTGCCTATTGCATTCTTGAATAAATTTTACTTGTATTAAATAATTACTCCACATTTAAGAGAGGTGCTCAGATATGATCTACAACACAAGTATTTTTATACACCAAGTGCATAGGTCATGACCCATGTAATCCGGGTCATATAACCTGAAAGGTGAAAATCACGCTCAGAACGCGTTGGAACGAGTCCCCACGAGCCGGCACGAGCCCCAAATCGCACTCAAACCCTAATTTCACTCCATGACCTTTTAGTTATTTCACCTAACCTTTTTAGTTATGTTTGTCTAACCTTTTTGTTATGTTCACATAACCTTTATGGCATATCCGCATATGGTTTATTGCGCCAAACCCCCTCGTGTTTCAAAAAATCAGCGTCGGACCCCCCCTGTGTTATGGAAATTGCAACTTAAACACGTGTGATAACAGAAAGTCGACACACGTCCCACAACATTTAAGGGGTGTTAACGCCATGATATTTTTCCACCCTCTTGCCCATTATGTCTCTCATATACCTTAAATCGAATATTCTGAATGAATCCATCACAAAATAGAGAAAGTTTAGGGCTAGAGATAGAGATTCCCATCCCGTTTCAGACCAAACCTCGCCGTAAATCCAAATCTTCCCTTATTTCCGATTGTTTCTAGTGCCTGTGAGTGGAGTGAGTGGGGGGTTTTCGGGTTGGGGTGGACCTGTTGAATCTTATTGACTCTAAAAGGTAGGTTTCCTTTTTTTATTTTGTCACGATACAGGGATTTGTGGGTTTGTTTTTTGCGATTGAATATGTTGGTCCCAAATATGGTGGTAGTAGGCTTAGAGAGGGGGGGGGGTGAATAAGCCTACTCCTATTTTAAAACTTTTCTTTTCTTCTATCGGCTTGGTTGCAATATGAGTAATCTTTTGGGAGGTTACTGATCAGAGTGGTTGCGGAAGCTTTTCTCTCATAAGAGCCTAGTATAGAAGACGTGCAACTTAACATAGAGTTATGCAAGTAAAGCAGTAAGCACATATAGACGCATGGATATACAAAGGTTCGAAGGTATAGTAATCCTTCTACATCCTCTCTGCCTCTTCTCAAGAGGGAACATTTGTTAAGCTAGTTGATTTACATAGCTCTATCTATTACAAACCCTCACTTAACAAGTAAGTAGTAAGCCTTCACACAGCTGCTTGCCTACTCTCCTCACTGACTCACACAGGATCCTCATTTACCCACCCAGGGTCCTCACTTTCTTCTTCAGAAAGTGGAAAGCTTAGCAGGACTCGCTCCTCGCACTAAGCACTCTGAGACAGCCTTTAAAAAGGTTTGTCTTTTCCTTCTTCAACTGGTGGCAGCAAGCTTAGACTTCTTTTGCAGGTTTAACTGATGTAGCTTGTTGTCTTGACTGTGAGACTAATTATGCGTCTTTAGGGTATGGGGTGTTTGAGCTTCTCTTTTCTCTCTTCTTCTTTTGCTCCCCACTAGGTTTCTGTTCTTTTTACGTAGCCTTCCCCCTCTTTTCTGCGCTTTCTTCTTCTGAGCTTTTTCTCTGTTGAGCTCTTCTATTTTCTTTTGCGCTCTCTCTCTCTCTCTACTCGTATCTTCAGTCTTCAGTCTTCTTTTTATTTATAGATTATGAAATCTACCCGTTAAAGGTAGGTAGATTTCTATCGTTGATAATGTCGCACTCCTGACACACGCCAGCTTTTCACTTTCCACGTGTCTTCTTCTGATTGGATCATCTTCTCTTCTCTCTACCGGTAACTTCTTGTGTCTACCGGTAACTTTTGACTTTCTTCCCATGCCTGCTTTGTACCTTCCTCCTCGTGCTTCACTCTGGAGCTTCCTTCTCTGGCTTGCTCCTTCAGGTGGCTTGAGGCTTCTGTAGCATGCTGTCTTGCAGTATGCTTTCGGCATGGTCTCTCAGGTAGCTTCTTGTTTTTTTGCTTTTGTAATCTGCTTCGGCAAGATCTCTTCCAGTAGTTTCCTGTAGTCATCAGTATCCTAATTAGTTTACCCAATTCTTTTCACCATTCTCTTCAGTGTTCTTCCTTTGACACTTTCTCTGATCTTTCTTTCTTCTGCAGTAACTCTGTCGCAGTAGCCTCTCCTAAGATTGGTTATGCTTTAGAGTTACTTTCTTAAGGTTTTGTCTCATCAAAACATACTTATACGTTCCAACAATTTCCCCCTTTTTGATGATGACAAACCCTTTACAGAAGATCCAAAGAACATAATCTCTCAAGCACAGAAAGCAGATATATATATAATGTAAGAACATCAATCATACTGCTCTTGCCAAATCACATATAAGTCATAAAAGAAAGGGCACAAGGAATGAGCTTTTTAAAGAACAGAAGAAATTTTATATAGATAAAACATCTACAATACAACGCAGTTAGCAATACATAATAAACATCCTATCTAGACTCATTCTTCTTGCTCTTTCCTTTCTTTCTTTTCCCCTCTTGCTTGATGTTGGTTCTTTTCTCTTTCTGTTTTCCTTTTCCCTCACCTGATGCAGGAACCTGCTCCCAATAGTTTCTTCTCTTCGGCTAGAGAGGAGAGCTATGAGAGGTGTGAGAGGCGATGCGAGAGAGAGAAGGAATTTGTTTTGGAGGAGAACACGTGAAGAAACAGAGAAGTTTAGACGCCAGTAGCTTGCTGTCACCTTTCCTTCTCCTTCAATCTCCACTGACTCCTCCAACTGTTCTTCATCCTGATTCTCTCGCATTGCAAAAGAGAATCCTCCTCATAGAAGTGTTGGAATCTCCTCTTCTCCACCTCTGGAAGTCTTTTGATCTTCCATGACCCTTCGCAGTTTCTTCCCCCTTTTTGACATCATCAATGAGATGACGCTCTGGGGCTGCTGGAAAGGGGTCCTTAGCTCTATCCTTCTGCCTTAAAGGGAAGAGCTTGAGTGCAAATTCTTGGGTAGTGAGATGAGAGCTGAAGGCTAGAAGATCGAATCTTCTGAGAAAGACTTGCTTAGCAAGTGTCAAGCGTGAGAGATGAATATACGTGATTTGGGGTGTGCTTGGTTGATTATTTACAGAGAATGTGCATTTAGGAAGGAATAGAGAAAATGGTTTCCAACAATCGGGTGTCATGATGTACATAAGGATGAAAGAGAGATATGGATATGTGCATGCTTAAAGAAGAATAAGAAGTGCATGTGTTTATAGAGTTTGAGATACTTCCTGTTGCAGTTAGATCTTCAAAGATCTCATTAACTGCTTCGTCGGTTTCCAATGTTGGCAGTTTCTACAGCTTTATTTCTTTTCTCCTCTGCATGAGTTGATTTGCTTGAGTGTGAGGTCAACAGCTGGTTCTCCACCATTGGATTCTTCTGATCGCACGGCTGAAATTCTTCTAGGGTTCTGAAAATGTAGTCTATTTCTGGAAAGGTGATCCACCTTTTTACGTGTGCACGTTACCAAAGTTCTTTCAGTAACTACTCTGATTTGAGAGTTGTAACTTCCAAGTGATCCCTTCATCCAGTGACTTGCCGATGAGTCCTGATGTCCAGTAACCCAGTATCCAGTATATTGGTGTCTAGCATCCTGGTACACATCGACCTGGTTTTCAGCGATCTAGTGTCCAGCATCCTGGTATTTAGCGTCCTGGTGCCCAGTGACCTAGTGTTCAGTGATCTAGTGTCCAGCAACCTGGTATCTAGCATCCTGATATCTAGCATTTTGTCATCCAGTAACCTAATTTCCAATCAGCCTGGTATCTAGCATCCTGATATCCAGTATCCTGCTATCCAGCGACCTAGTATCCAACAGTCTGGTATCTAGCGTCCTGTTGTCAGAACTTTATCTTGTTCCCTGATATCGTCAAGTTCTTTCCACATTTTCTAATGACTTGATGATAGGTTCTGATGTCTAGTGACCTAGTATCCAGTAGCTCAGTGTCTAGCGTCCTGGTGTCCAGCGATCTGATGTTCAACGACCTAGTATCTATCCATCTGGTGTCTAGCATCCTGATTTTTAGCATTCTGTCATCCAACAATCTAGTATCTAGCAACCTGGTGTCTAGCATCCTATAGTCAGAGCTTTGTCATATTGTCAAATATTCCCCCTTAATTCAGTAATCTTTTGTCTGGGGTACCTGCAGTAAAATTCTTCTTGTATAGATACTCATGCAAGTATGAGTCCTTCTGAGTTAGTCCTCTTACAGGAACTTACCTTTTCCTTACAGCCCATGGTTGTTGTAGGGAAAGTTTTGATTTCTGTAAGACTTTCGTTAGTAAGCATGTGTAGGTGTGTGCAGGTGTTTACTTACTGAAACCTTTCTTTATGTAGTTTTCCCCCTCTTTATGCGCTTTCTTTTTCTGAGTTTTTTCTCTGTTGAGCTCTTCTCTTTTCTTTTGTGCGCTCTCTCTTTACTCCCATCTTCAGTCTTCTTCTTATTTATAGATTAGGAAATCTGCCCGCTGAAGGTAGGTAGATTTCCATCGTTGATAGCGCCGCACTCCTGATACACGCCAAGTTTTCGCTTTCTACGTGTCTTCTTCTGATTGGCTCTTCTTCTCTTCTCTCTACCGATACCCTTTTGTGTCTACCGGTAACTTTTGACTTTCTTCTCATGCCTGCTTTGTAGCTTCCTTCTCGCGCTTTACTCTGGAGCTTCCTTCTCTGGCTTGCTCCTTCAAGTGTCTTGAGGCTTCTGTAGTATGCTGTCTTGCAGTATGCTTTCTGTATGGTCTCTCAGGTAGCTTCCTCTCTTGCTGCTTTTGCAATATGCTTTGGCAAGATCTCTTCCAGTAGTTTCCTGTCGTCATCAGTATCCTTATTAGTTTACCCGATTCTTTTCACCATTCTCTTCAGTGTACTTCCTTTGACACTTTCTCTGATCTTTCTTTCTTCTGCAGTAATTCTGTCGCAGTAGCCTCTTCTAAGATTGGTTATGCTTTAGAGTTACTTTCTTAAAGTTTTGTCTCATCAAAACATACTTAAACGTTTCCAACAGAATGCATGGTCTGGTAATGGGTTAATGTTTAGAGGATATTGTGTAGATTTATTTCCGATTTCAAACTAGGTTTCATTTTTCGATTTCTTCTCATAGTTGTCTTTTTTGTTTCTGCTTCGAATTTATGTGAATTTCTGGGCTTGGCAAATTTTGCCCTAGTTGAGCCCGAATCACTGAATTGGACCTAAATCACACGTGATGTCCCTAATTTCGGGTTTTACGGGCCGAATTGCTCATGTGTCATTTAAATTTAAATTTAATTTATTTGTTTTAATAAAATATCAAAAAAAAAAAAATTAGACAAGAAATCAAAAAATAAAAAATAAGAAAACCTAAAAAATCATCTCACCACCGCCACCATCCCTACTTTCTCTCCCCCACCCCCTCTGCCACCATCCCTGATTTTTCTCCACCACCCCCTCTGCCACCATCCCTGATTTTTCTCCACCACCCCCTCTACCAGATCTTGCCACCACAACCAGCACTTCTAATCGCCGACCACCGTTCCACCTCCGGCGAGAAGTACAAACATCTAGCATACATTAGCCTCTATTTATAAAAGAAAATTCTACAGGTTCTTCTCTCCCAACAGCCACCTCCCACTGATATGTAGAAAATTGGTGCATTTTATTGTGGTTTGATTTGAGATTATATAATCTTTTATGTGATTGAATGCACTGTTTTCGTATCTATATGTGTTTTTTGTATCAAAATACTTCATATATTATTTTCACTAATATTTAGGAATTTTGGAGTATATTTTGATCAAGAGACATGTTCATGGGCCGAGAAATGAACACAAATCGAAGTTGGGGTAGTTTGGGCCTAGAAGCCCATCACACTGGATCACCCAGTGTCAGCTCAGTCTGCCAATGTGATCCGTCTGCAGCCCAGCCCAGCGAGATTGTGTACGAGATTTTGGGCCAGAATAAGGTTAAGCCCATCTCCAAAGGACTTAAAAAGATATGTTCACACACATAATTAGGGAGAGATCTTTCTTTTCTTTCTCTCCAAGCCACTCTAGAGAGAGAATTATTTTAATAGATTACTTTCTTTTCTTATGGATTATTATTCTACTTTCATGGATTCGATTTCAAGGATGCTTGGATAATTCTTCAATTTCGGTTAGCAGGGATGTTTGAACCCATATATTTATTTATATTTTGATTAATTCGGTTTCCCTACTCGATGTTTGATTGAATTGATTATGTTATTTGTGTTGAATGATTTCGATTATTGATGCTTGATTTAGATTGATCACCTAGGTTAAGTGTTTGTAATTGATTGCTAGTATCTTAAATCATGAATCCTAATTGTTGTGTTTTAATTTTCATTAGTAGTAAACTAGAGGTCGTGCATCTCTAGGGTAGCATAATCCCAGATTATCAAATCGAGCTTGTGCATTTGGAGTCTAGTTCATCCTATCGTCTTGGTGATTAATGCATTTGATGAATTAAATCTAGAGAGCTTATTCTAGGTTATTCAATTGAATATGGTTAATTAGTGATCTTATCCTAATTTAACTAATCTTAAGAGACGAATCGGTTTAACAGAGCTTGTTGTTAGACTAGGGATGATAATTTCAATATAATCTGAGAGAGAGTGTAACATTGATTAAGACATAATTGATATTGGGTAATAACTGAACTGTTAACTGGAATGTTTTACATCCTTTGATTTCTTGTTTAATTTGTTTTCTAGATCGTTAGTTAAATTTAATTTAATTATCAATCAATCTGAAAACCCCCCATAATTCTTATTTCCTTGAAATTAGACATATGTGGCATAGTTAAATCTTCACTCCTCGTGGGATCGACTCCGACTTGCCCTATCTACTAGTTAGTTAGGTTAGGATGGATTTTATTTAATTTTATCGCGTCACGACAGTGCGGTCACCCACCACCACCACCACCATCTACAGCACCTCCCATGACTACCACCAGCCGCCTCTCATCTCTCACCTCCCACCGCCACTACCTGCGTCTTCAACAAAAAGAACATCAGCAAAGAATCACCAAATACTAACATTATAAGTGTTGGAAACGTTTAAGTATGTTTTGATGAGATAAAACCTTAAGAAAGTAACTCTAAAGCATAACCAATCTAAGGAGAGGTTATTGCGACAGAGTTACTGCAGAAGAAAGAAAGATTAAAGAAAGTGTCAAAGGAAGGATACTGAAGAGAATGATGAAAAGAATCGGGTAAACTAATTAGGATACTGATGACTACATGAAGCTACTGGAAGAGAACATGCTGAAGCAGAAAAGCAGCAAGCCACCAGACAGGAAGCTACCTGAGAGACCATGCCGAAAGCATACTGCAAGGCAGCATGCTACAGAAGCCTCAAGCCACCTGAAGGAGCAAGCCAGAGAAGGAAGCTCCAGAGTGAAGTGCGAGAAGAAAACTACAAAGCAGACATGGGAAGAAAGTCAAAAGTTACCGGTAAATACAAGAAGTTACCGGTAGAGAGAAGAGAAAATGAGCCAATCAGAAGAAGACACATGGAAAGCAAAAAACTGGCGTGTGTCAAGAGTGCGGCGCATCCATGATGAAAATCTACCTACCTTCAAGGGGCAGATTTCATAACCTATAAAAAGAGGAGGACTGAAAACTGTGACCGTGAGGAGAGAAGTGAGCGAGCACAATAGAATATACAAGCTCGCAGAGAGAAGCACAAAAGAAAAGAGAAAAGCTCAATAGAGAGAAGGCTCATAAGAAGAAATCACAGAATAGAGGGGGAAGATAAAACAGAAGAGAAGAGTGTTCAAAATACAAGAGTAGAGAGGAAAAGCTCAAACACTCATCACCCCAAAAATGCATCCTCAGTCAGTCAGTCCAGCAGCAAGCTTCAGCAGATCAACCTGCAAACGAAGCCCAAGCTTGCTGCATCCAGTTGAAGAAGGAGAAGACAAACCCTTATCTTAAGGACTGTCTTGGAGTACTCAGTGCGAGGAATAGAGTCCTGCTGAGCTGTCCACTTTCTAGGAGAGAAAGTGAGGACCCTGGGTGGGTAGAATAGGATTCTGTGTGGGTCAGTGAGGAGAGTAGGCAAGCAGTTGTGTGAAGGCTTGCTACTTACTTGTTAAGTTAGGGTTATAATAGATAGATCTATGTAAATCAACTAGCTTAACAAATGTTTCCTCTTGAGAAGAGGCTGAGAGGATGTGGAAGGATTACTCCACCTTCGAACCTCTGTATATCCATGCGTCTGTATTCGCTTACTGCTTTACTTACATAAGTCTAGGTTAAAGTTGCACATCTTCTATACTAGGCTCTTATGAGAGAAAAGCTTTCGCAACCACTCTGATCAGTAACCTCCCATAAGGTTACTGATACTGCAACCAAGCCAATAGAAGAAAAGAAAAGTTTTGAAATAGGAGTAGGCTTATTCACCGCCCCCAAGCCTATTACCACCATATTTGGGGCCAACAAGTGGTATCAGAGCAGGTGGATTATTCATCCAATGCTCACTGATCAATCTGATCACCAACAATTGGTATCAGAGTAGGTGGATTATTCATCCAAAGCTCACTGATCAATCTAATACCAACAAATCGTATCAGAGCAGGTGGATGAAACAAAAGATCTAATCGATCTATCCAGATCCCATCTATGAAGAATCTCTCTCTCTCTCACACACATCAAAGATCATTTCATTGCCTTTTTTTTATGGGTATGATTGATGTAAAGACAACAAGCAGTTATGAAGGATATAGAAAATCAAGCTGTGTTGTGAAGAAAAGCCGTTTAGAAGAAGGAAGATGGTGAACAGCAAGCTACTCGAAGAAAGGACTGCGAAGCAAGTTGCGGTGCGGAAAGGAGCAAGTGTCTACCTATCACAAAGTAGACCAACACAGAGTGGATCAACAAGAAAGGCCAGTCGCTGAGCACAAAGACTGGAAGCATGGACGATTCTGGAATCAGCAGATAACAGCGATAAACACACAAGCAACCCTGAAGGAGATGGCGTCAAAAAGTCAAAACGAAGGAGTAAGAAGGGAAGCTCACTCCATCAACCAGACCATCCTCCAGACGGAAGCAAAGAATGAAAGAGGATCTGCTCTTTAAACCAAAGGAATGACGATGACCAGGTACCTCATTCTAACTTGCGCTTTTATTTTTGGTCTCGCTCATGTTTATCCTGTTAAGGAACTCAAGTGACTATTCACCAAAGACCAAGGAAGCCAAAGAAAAAGAATCTTCAGAAGACTGAAGATAATAGGCTTGAAAATTTCTAGTCACTTGTCTTGAGAATGAGAAAGGAAGCTTGTATATTTATTTCCATATTAGAACGCTTCACCTTCTCATGCAAACCTCAAAGATATCTGAAATAGTGCTGAAAGTGACCCTATATCCTAAGGAAAAGAATCATAAAGTAAGGGGGAACTTCTAGTACAACTCAAGGTATCTTAGCAGGCATAAGAGTTAAAATCTTTGTAACCGAAAGGATATGGGTACGTTGTAAAAAGTCTGCAACAACACTGAGGAAATCAAGCAGAACAGCAACTCTAAATGAAAAGAAAATTATCTACCTTACTGGTATCATGTTTTACCTTTTCTATATTCTAAAGAGATACAGTAAGAAAACACATGCACACACCATCATTTTTGCTCTTTAAAAGTCTTGAAGGAGTCAAACTCTCTCTACAGTAACCATGGGCTGTAAACAAAGTCTAAGCTCCTGAAAGAAACATTAACCCAAAAGGACTCATACTTGTGTGAGTACCTATACAAGAATACTCGTTTTGCAGGTACCCCAGACAAAAGACTACTGAATTAAGGGGGAACATTTGACGACATGCCAAAGCTTTGACTATAGGACGCTAGACACCAGGTTGTTGTATACTAGGATTGCTGGATGACAGGATGCTGAAAATCAGGACGCTAGACACCAGATGGATGGATACTAGGTCGCTGAACATCAGATCGCTGGAACACCAGAACGCTAGACACTGAGCTACTGGATACTAGGTCACTAGACATCAGAGTACTTGTCATCGAGTCATGAGACAAGGTGAAAAGACTCATTGATATCAAGAAACAAGATAAAGTTCTGACAATAGATCACTAGACACTAGGACATTGGATACTAGATCGCTGGATAACAGGACGCTGTATATCAGGATGCTAGATACCAGGCTAACTGGATATTAGGTCGCTGGATAACAGGACGCTAGATATCAGGATGCTAGATACCAGGTTGCTGGACACTAGATCGTTGAACACTAGGTCGCTGGGTACCAGGACGCTAAACACCAGGATGCTGGACACTAGATCGCTGAACACCGGGTTACTGTAAACCAGGATGCTAGATACATATATAGTGGATACTAGGTTACTAGACATCTGGACTTATCATCAGGTCACTGGATAAAGGGAACACTTGTAGGTTACAACTCTCAAATCAGAGCAGTTACTGAAGATTTATTTTGGTAACATGCACGCATAAAAAGTGGATCACCTTTCCAGAAATAGACCACCTTTTCAAAACCCTAGAAGAATTTAAGCCGTGCTATCAGAAGAATCCAAGGGTGGAGAACCAACTGTTGACCACACACTCAAGCAAATCAACTCATACAGAGGAGAAAAGAAATAAAGCTGTGAAAATTGCCAACATTGGAAACCAGCGAAGTAGTTAATGAGATCTTTGAAGATCTAACTGCAACAGGGAGTATCTCAAACCCTAAAAATACATGCACTTCCTATTTCTTCTTTAAGCATGCACATATCCATATCTCTCTCTTATCCTTGGTATATCATGGCACCAGATTGTTGGAAATCATTCTTTTTATTCATTCCTCACTGCACATTCTCTGTAAATAATCAACCAAGCACCTCACAAATTACGTATAGTCACCTCTCACGCTTGACACTTGCTAAACAAGTCTTTCTAAGAAGACTTGATCTTTTAGCATTCTCTCCTCACCTTAGATTCGAAGGTGTCTGAGGACTTGCCCCAAAGATCTCCTCTTGAAGTCTGGAGGTTGAATTGGGGGAATCCCTCTCCAGTGACCTCGGAGCATTAGCTCTTTGTTGATTATGACAAAAGGGGGAAGAACTGTGAAGGATTCAGGAAGATCAAAGTCTTCCTAAGGTGAAGAAGAGAAGATGCAAACCCTTCCATTGGGTGAGCATTCTTCTGTGTCCAAGAGAGTAAGGAGAAAGAGACAGTCACAAGAGTTGGTGAAGATAGTACGAGAAGAAAGGTTACAGCAAGCTACTGCACCTAAGCTCATCTACCACTTCACATTCTTCTCCGACTGAATCCCCTTTCTTTCTTCTAGTTCTTGCAACCTTCTCACCTTCTTCTATTCTCCTCCACGATCAAAGAGAAAAATCGACTGAGAGCAAGTCCCGCACAATAGAGGAAGAAGCGAGAAAGAAGAAAACAACAAGCTAAGGGGAAAAGAAATAAAGGAAAGAGCAAAAAGAAAGAATAATGAGTCTAGATAAAATGCTTATTGTACTCTGCTTACTGCGTAGTATTATAAATGTCTTATCTAAATAAAATTTATTCTTCCTTTAAAAAGTTCATTCCTTGTGCCCTTTCTTTTAGACTTATATGTGATTTAATGAAAGCAGTATGCTCTGTCTTGTTATATCATACATCTGCTTTATGTGCTTGAAGTGATTATGCTCTTTTGATCTTCTGCAAAGGTTTTGTCATCATCAAAAAGGGGGAAATTGTTGGAAAAGTTTAAGTATGTTTTGATGAGACAAAACCTTAATAAAGTAACTCTAAAGCATAATCAATCTTAGGAGAGGTTACTGCGATAGAGTTACTGCAGAAGAAAGAAAGATTAGAGAAAGTGTCAAAGGAAGGATACTGAGAATGGTGAAAAGAATCGGGTAAACTAATTAGGATACCGATGACTACAAGAAGCTACTGGAAGAGAACTTGCTGAAGAAGAAAAGCAGTAAGCCACCAGACAGGAAGCTACCTGAGAGACCATGCCGAAAGCATACTGCAAGACAACATGCTACAGAAGCCTCAAGGCCCCTGAAGGAGCAAGCCAGAGAAGGAAGCTCCAGAGTGAAGCGTGAGGAGGAAACTACAAAGAACGCATGGGAAGAAAGTCAAAAGTTACCGGTAGACACAAGAAGTTACCGGTAGAGAGAAGAGAAAATGAGCCAATCAGAAGAAGACACGTGAAAAGCGAAAAACTGGTGTGTGTCAGGAGTGCGGCGCATTAATGATTGAAATCTACCTACCTTCAACGGGCAGATTTCATAACCTATAAAAAGAGGAGGACTGAAAACTGTGACCGTGAGGAGAGAAGTGAACGAGTACAACAGAGTATACAAGCTCGTAGAGAGAAGCGCAAACGAAAAGAAAATAACTCAATAGAGAGAAGGCTCATAAGAAGAAAGCGCAGAATAGAGGGGGAAGACAAAACAGAAGATAAAAGTGTTCAAAATACAAGAGTAGAGAGGAAAAACTAAACACTCATCACCCCAAAAATGCATCCTCAGTCAGTCAGTCCAGCAGCAAGCTTTAGCAGATCAACCTGCAAACGAAGCCCAAGCTTGCTGCATCCAGTTGAAGAAGGAGAAGACAAACCCTTATCTTAAAGACTGTCTTGGAATACTCAGTGCGAGGAATAAAGTCCTGCTGAGCTGTCCACTTTCTAGGAGAGAAAGTGAGGACCCTGGGTGGGTAGAATAGGATCCTCTGTGGGTCAGTGAGAAGAGTAGACAAGCAGCTGTGTGAAGGCTTGCTACGTACTTGTTAAGTGAGGGTTGTAAAATATAGAGCTATGTAAATCTACCAACTTAATAAATGTTCCCTCTTGAGAAGAGACAGAGAGGATGTAGAAGGATTACTCGTATATCCATGTGTCTATATGTGTTTACTGTTTTACTTGCATAACTCTAGGTTAAAGTTGCATTTCTTCTATACTAGGCTGTTATGAGAGAAAAGCTCCCGCAACCACTCTGATCAGTAACCTCCCAAAAGGTTACTGATACTGCAACCAAGCCAATAAAAGAAAAGAAAAGTTTTGAAATAGGAGTAGGCTTATTCACCCCCCTCTAAGACTACTACCACCATATATGTGGCCAACAATAAACATAACACCGAATAATCCAATCGAAAGAAAGAGAAGAGTGAACAACAAATCGAATAATGAATCTGAGAATTTCACATCACTTCAACTCCTGAGAGTGATATGGCAAAGATTCACTTATTTTTATTGTTGTTCTTTTCTGCGGATCTGAGATGAGTAGAAGCTGCGATGGTGGCTTGTAAGGCGGATCTGAGATGATGAAGGCGGTGGAATTGAATATGGGAGAATCGGATGTTAGTTGAAGAATGGAAATGGGATCCGAGTAAGGATTTCGGTGGCAGTGGTGCAACTAGAGACCTAGGTGACGACGGAGCTGCGGCAGGCATTGGGTGGGTCCAGGCGGCGGCGGTGATGGGGACAGTGGTGGTGGATGTGGTGGTGCTCGTGGAAGTAGTGGTGGATGATGGTGGTGGTGGTGATGAGGAGATGAAAGAAGGATTTTTTTAAATTTCTTTGTTGATGTGGAATGTTTAAAGGGCAAATTACAATTTTAGTACCCCAACTATATCCCTATTTTACTTTGGGTACCCCCATTTCCTCGAGCAACAATATTGGTACCCCACATTTAAAAAAAATCTCACATTGGGTACCTTCTGTCAAGTTTCCATCCAAACTTAACGGAAGTTAACCCTAATTCCAAACGGGATTATTGCGTGAGACCCCCTTGTGATATCAAAATTCGGCGTCGGACCCCTATAAGACGGAAAATGCACAGTAAACACGTGGGATTCCAGAAAATCAACACATGTCCCACATTTACTAACTGTTGCTTACGGCGTCAATTTTTGCCCCGTCATTACCCGTTTTGCCCCTGATATACCCTAATAGAATAGTCCCGTCAATCCGAATGTAGAGAGGGAGAGAAAAAAGATCGATATGTTAGGGCTCGAAAGGTTGACCCACCATTTTTCGACCAAATCTCCCCGTGAATCCTACCAAATACCCTTACTTCGTTAGTTTGTAGTGTACGTCGAAGCATTCTGAGTGTGTTCTGTTGATATTTGCTGAAAATGTAGGTTTCGCGAAAATCACGAAATAGCGAAAATATGATTTCTGGGCTGGGTTGTTTGTTTTCTTTTTAGTTTTTAGATTGTAAGCATAGGTTATGGGTTATGATTTTTTGATTTTTCGGTTTTTCTTGTCTGGTTGTATGATTTTTCGGTTTTTTGTTTTTCGCTTGCTTGAGCACAACCTTTTATAATAATGTAGTTGGTGTTTAAATTCCATAGTTTTAAGAATAGTGTTTATAAGTTTCATGAATTAAGGATTGCGGGTTTAGGGTTTCATGAATTTGGGAATAGGGTTTGTGATGTAGGGAATTAGGGTTTGCGGGTTTAGGGAGGTGTGAATTTGGGGATTATGCATTCTGATTTAGGGAATTAGGGTTTGCGGGTTTAGGGTTTCTTGAATTTTGGAATTAGGGTTTCTAATTTGGGAATTAAGGTTTCTGATTTAGGAATTAGGGTTTGTGGGTTTAGGGTTTCAATAATTTTGGGTTTAGGGTTTCTGATTTGGGAATTAGGGTTTCTGATCAATAATTTGTGATTAGGGTTTCTGATTTAGGGATTAGGGTTTCTGAAATTTAGGAATCATGTGTTCTGAATTTGATATAAATATGCATGTTAAGTTCATACATGTTTAAGTGTTCTGAATTTAATATAAATTTGCATGTTTAAGTGTTCTGAATTTACATTTATCATAACTTCTGCATACTTAGGGATTATGTGTTCTGAATTTACATTTATCATAAAATTCTCAAGTGTTCTGAATTTTATTTAGGAATTATGTGTTCTGAATTTGATATAAATATGCATGTTTAAGTCCATGCATGTTATTCATGTTCTGAATTTGAGGAGTTATGCATGTAAAGGGGTTTATGTTTATGTTTTTACTTCTAAATGCATGTTATGTGTTTTATTTCATTTTTCTAGATTATGGCTGAAGAAGATGATATTAAAATATTTGATGCATGGGTGGGTGGTAGTTTAGATAGTTGGCTAAATTAAAATATGTTGGTGGGTTGAGGGTACATATACCACTTGTTCATGTGGATATGTTTTACTTTGCTGATCTTCTAGAGATTTATAAATTGTGCAATGGGAAAAGTACAAATGTAGATGTGTATTCCTGTTCACCTGGGTTAGATCTTGATAGGGGGTTGAAACTTATTAGGGATGACCATGGTCTTGTGTCATTGTTCAATGAGTACAAGGGATATAAAGTGATTCCCTTGTACTTTGAGGACCAGCTAGGTCCTCTGCTAGCTGTGGATAATGAGGGTAAAGTGTTGTCCACCCAAGAGTCTGTCCCTTCAATCTGTTATGAGAATGACCATGAGGCTGAGATGGGTAGGGAAGAGGGTGTGCTGGGGAGGCAATGGGTGACAATATCCATGGAATAGGGGGTGATATGGCATGGGGAGAGGCAGTGGGAATAGGGGCTTAGGCAGAAGGAATATGGGAAGAGACTGACTTGGATGACTCATCTGATGAGTCATACAAGGGATTAAGTAAGAGTGATGCATCATCTATCCACTCATGGATGCTTGAGGACTTTGAAGGTCCTGAGGATGATGACATCTTTCAAAATAGGTCCCCAACTCATGCTAGGTCTGTCTTTAAGAAATATAGACAACTTCATAAGAAAAAAAAGAAGAGGAAAATAGCAGAAAGGGTAGAACAAGAGGCTGCAGAAGAATGGATGAGAGGGGCAGATTTGTATAGTGATGATGAGGGAGATAATGTAGGGCTAGGGAATACATATGAGGAGTGGGTTGAGGGGGTTGTGTTGGATATATTTGTAGAATGTTTTGATGAGACAAATCCTTAAAGTAACTCTAAATATGCATAACCAATCTTAGGATAGGTTACTGCAATAGAGTTATTACAGAAGATTAAAAGAAATAGAGAAAGTGTCAAAAGGAAGGATACTGAAGAGAATGGTTAAAAAGAATCTGGTGAACTGATAATGATACTATTGACTTCAGGGAGCTACTGGAAGGGATCTCAACAAAGCTCACAACGAAAACTTGATCGATAGTCTATTTCTAGTCTAAACCGCAAGTGTACGGTGTCAACTATAGATAGGGCGAGCAAGGTCGATCCCACAGAGACTATTATTAGAATTAATTGATTACCTAAATTATACCCCTAATTTTATCTAGATGACCGATTTAAGAGAATTTAAACTAATTAACCTATGTCTAGAAACAAATAATTGAAATAAAATATGGAACAAGAAAATATCAAGAAAATCAAGATTCAAACAAGGATCCTAAGACAACGATTTCATTCTACTTCAATCAAGTTTACTAATCTAGCAACAACCAACCTCAAATCCAATTATTTTATGTGAGCAATCACGATTGTAGATTAACCTCTCTCTCGAGCAACTTAACCCGTGGATCGATTATTAATGTCTGTATCTCTACCTCGCAGTTAATAACCAACTCCTAAAAGCTCCTAAGATCGTATTCTCACCCCAATTATTTACCAATCTCTCGATCCAGGCAATTTAATTGAGTCACGCATTCCCAAATCTATAATCAGATATCATCTCTCGATCTCAATCTAATTAATTAGAGCATGCATAAATTTGGCCAGAATTCACACATGGAATAAGCACAAGGAAGCATGAATAAAATATCATGGATTAGAAGAAAGATTAAAACTGGATATTCAACAAGAAATCCATAAAACTACTCTCGTGTCTTAAGATCACGAGACCCCTAGCCAAAAATCATGTTCGTAAAGCAAAATAAATTACAAAACGACATGATCAAAACTAGAAATAAATCAAAGAAACGCTTATTGAATTTGTGATCGTTGGTTGCTCCTCTTGACTCTTGAACCTTCAATTTCCAGCTTTTTCCTTGCTCTCAAGATGTGGATCATTCCCCTTTCTTTGGATGTGTATGGATCTTTTATAGTTTCTCAAATCTTCCCAAATCCTAATTTGTATCTAAGTAGGTAAAAATCGGACTTGGAGCAAGTTGTATCCAAATAGGAGTCCAAATAGGCCTAAAAATCCGCAACTAAACCACTGACCCGGCCAAGTGACCCGGGTGGCCCAGACTTCCAGCTTTCAGCCTCGATTCGGCCCTCTTATGCTCATAATTGGGCTTCGACTTCTTCATGAAAGTTGTAGCCCTTCAAGTTAGCTATCCGATGCCACTAATTTCAGCCCAATATCAGTTTTGTACACCAAGTTATACCCAATTTACTCAAGCCCTGTCAAGACAAAAATTAGGACATTCTTGCACGACTTTCAACTTCTTGTATTATTCTGCTCTCTTGAGGGCAGAACTGATGAAACCTTCCAACATGAAAGTTGTAGAACTCCCTCTTAGCTTTCTAACAAGACAAGAAACATTGAATTTGGACATCTAGAGATCGAGATATGATTTTTCCTCCATAACTGCGCTTTATCGACTCCCTATCTCGACTCCAACTTGGCGTAAAATTCCATTGGACTTTCATTTTGTGCTAAAACCTATCAAATTCCTTTCAAATCAAGCAAAAACGTGAAATCTTAAAAAGATAATGAAATCTAAATAAAATCTCACTATTGCATGCTTTTCAACACAAAATGATATGAAATTAAGCCCTAAAATGCATCAAATAACGAAGTTATCAAACCCCCCAAACTTAAACTATTGTTCGTCCCCGAACAATGAAAAGAAAAGAACTTATGCATGGGGCGGAATGAATATCATTTTGCTCGTACGTTTAGGCAAATTATCAAGAACAAGCAAGCATCATATAATTTTGGAAGACATAGGAGATTCATGTAAATTACTCTTGAATCAATGCTTCAAATAATAAGTGAATACTCACAAGGTAAGTGTATCACTCATCTCTCAAGTGTTTAGGGAAATTACACTCAAGTCAAAGCAATGCACACACCCTACCATAAGCTTGCAAATCGTCTAATCTCTCTACCACTTTTCGTGTGTTTGAATCAAGAATCAATTAGGACTTTTTCTTTGGTTGTAATGTAGGCTCTTTGGTCAAGGTAAGGATTATTTTTGGCTAAGTGGCTAAAAACTTGGACTAGAAAAAAAAAACGGATCGTCACCCATTAAAACCAGTCCACCTTCGATCACTCTCCAATTCTTTTTTTTTTTTCAACTCACCTCTCCCAAAACATGAGTTCCAGAATATCGTGTTAGGCACAACTCAAATGAGTTCCAGAAAAGGCACAACTCAATGAGTTCCAGAGATATTGGCACAACTCATGTTAAATTTTTTTTTTTTTTTTCATACCAAGTATTGGTTTGTTTTTTCCTTGGTATTTTATTTTGAAGCTCACATCACAATTTTTTTTTTTTCAATGTTGAGATACACATTCCCACTTTATTTTTCCATCTTTCTCCCTCTTGGTTGATCACCTTTGTAACCTCTTTTCCACCCACTTGCTAGTCCAAGCAAGGTAAGAACAAAGAGTAAAAAAAATGAATGACTCATTAGGCTTAATCAAGAAAAAGGCTTATAGGCTCAAACGTGGTTAATTAGGGAAAATAAATATGGGATAAGTGTATATTTGGTCGATGAGGCTCAAACAAAAATGGCCTAAAATCATTTTCAAGTTCAACACACTTATGCAGTTTCAAGAAGATACCAGAGCAAGTTCTAAAGGGATACACACATGCTTGACATTCACACAACATATGAATATGACTGTTTTGAATGTATCAGTCAAAGGCTCAAATCTCACAGGTCAAATTCACCATTTAAAGCATCAATTCAATTTCATCAACATACTTTCCTCCATGCAACATCTCCACAAAATCACATTCAGCACAAAAGATTCTATTGAGTATCATCATCACATAGTCATCAAATCAGCAACCAATTTCACAATTCACCAAATGAACTAATCCTAAGAAAAAAACAATCCTCTCATGAAACTAACCTAAAACTCAAAAAGAACAAATAAAATAAAAAGAATAAGGGTAGAACATCCCAAGATACACCGTCCTTCCTCCCCCCAAACTTGTTCTCAGAACAAGTTTGAAGAGAAAACATAAAATTAGCTAATCTTGAGCACTTAAAACGAATGATTGTGGAGGTGTATTGGGGAAGAATTAACGGTGAAAATGGATGAAAAGAAGTGAAAAACTTACCTTTTGCGCAATCCGGGTCGAGTCACGTGTTTTGGTGTTGGCTGGAAAATAAAAAAATAAAAAAAAAAAATTCGAACGGACGACGTGACCAGGGTCACCGGACCCGACCCGGGTCACACGACACGACCAGGGTCACCGGACCCGACCCGGGTCGCGTGTCTTGCCCCAAAATCACCCAGTTCGAAGGTATGGCCTGACCCGGGTCATATGACCCGACCCGGGTCCCTCTTTTTTTTTTTTTTTTAATTCTAATCAAACTTAAATGAAAAAAATCTAACCTAAAAAAAAAAATCCACCTAAAAAGCAATAAACGTGCTAAAGCAATAAAATCCTAAATGCAACTATAATGCAATGCAAAAAAAACCATTGTCATTTTTCTTTGATCTCACAACCGTCCCCCCCAAACTTATTTGTCATCAATTCCAAAGAGGACAATTAATAAAATCAAAAGAGAAATGCAATGGAAAAGCTCACAAAATTTTTCTTCCTTTTCTTCCAATTGGGTTGCATCTCAATCAGTGTGAAATTTGACGGCATCATCCACTCACACAATTTTGCACACTTCAACAATTTTTCCAACGCACCTACAAAAGGAATTTCAAAGTCAATTTTCTCAAAAAAATTTAAAATGTTAACAATTTGATATTCGAACTCTTTCTTGTGAACTTTTTGAGGGGAAAAAATATAATTGATAGTAAAAGAAAGTGTAGAGTTAAGAATTGATTTAGGCTTCTCAGCCCCTTTTTGTTCTTCCATATGCACTTCTTTCTCCACCAAAATATTTTCTCTCTCGTCTTCAGTTTCCTTCTCATCCTCAACTATTATCTTGGGCTCATCCTTCTTGGCCTCTTCCATCAACGTCATGGTCATACCTTCTTCAGTTGGATATAACTCGACGGTACTTGCATATGACTCATCTCCTTGTTGATTTTCAAGAATAGTGACTATTTGTCCAATCTGCATCTCCACCGACTTGAAACGAGCATCCATTTGCATTTCAAAAGCTTTGAGCCGAGCATCCGTGCCTTTGATGAATTCTTTCATTAAATCTTCAAGTGGCTGCTTCTTTGGCTCATCAATCATTCCATTTGTGATGGAAAATTCCATATTTTGGAAGTTGTTGTAATATTGTCCACCTACATAATTGATGTCTTCAACCTCCTCTTGTGGTGCAAAATCACAACTTTGATTCCAGAAATTTCGTACGGGTGCAGTACGGGAAGCCAAAACTTGTCTTGTGAGAGCTGATATTTGTGCAGTTAAAGCTCCTAATTGATCTTGATTTTGAAATTCAAATGCTTTTTTGTATATAGTCCTTTCAGATGGCCATTGATATCTGTTGATTGTCATATTGATGCACGACCTGAAAATCCACGAAAGAGTATCAGATAATCCCTAAAATAAAAAAAAATCCTAGATTAAAATCAAAAGACAAATCTAGATATCAACTATCCTAACGTCTAGTCCCCGGCAACGGCGCCAAAAACTTGATCGATAGTCTATTTCTAGTCTAAACCGCAAGTGTACGGTGTCAACTATAGATAGGGCGAGCAAGGTCGATCCCACAGAGACTATTATTAGAATTAATTGATTACCTAAATTATACCCCTAATTTTATCTAGATGACCGATTTAAGAGAATTTAAACTAATTAACCTATGTCTAGAAACAAATAATTGAAATAAAATATGGAACAAGAAAATATCAAGAAAATCAAGATTCAAACAAGGATCCTAAGACAACGATTTCATTCTACTTCAATCAAGTTTACTAATCTAGCAACAACCAACCTCAAATCCAATTATTTTATGTGAGCAATCACGATTGTAGATTAACCTCTCTCTCGAGCAACTTAACCCGTGGATCGATTATTAATGTCTGTATCTCTACCTCGCAGTTAATAACCAACTCCTAAAAGCTCCTAAGATCGTATTCTCACCCCAATTATTTACCAATCTCTCGATCCAGGCAATTTAATTGAGTCACGCATTCCCAAATCTATAATCAGATATCATCTCTCGATCTCAATCTAATTAATTAGAGCATGCATAAATTTGGCCAGAATTCACACATGGAATAAGCACAAGGAAGCATGAATAAAATATCATGGATTAGAAGAAAGATTAAAACTGGATATTCAACAAGAAATCCATAAAACTACTCTCGTGTCTTAAGATCACGAGACCCCTAGCCAAAAATCATGTTCGTAAAGCAAAATAAATTACAAAACGACATGATCAAAACTAGAAATAAATCAAAGAAACGCTTATTGAATTTGTGATCGTTGGTTGCTCCTCTTGACTCTTGAACCTTCAATTTCCAGCTTTTTCCTTGCTCTCAAGATGTGGATCATTCCCCTTTCTTTGGATGTGTATGGATCTTTTATAGTTTCTCAAATCTTCCCAAATCCTAATTTGTATCTAAGTAGGTAAAAATCGGACTTGGAGCAAGTTGTATCCAAATAGGAGTCCAAATAGGCCTAAAAATCCGCAACTAAACCACTGACCCGGCCAAGTGACCCGGGTGGCCCAGACTTCCAGCTTTCAGCCTCGATTCGGCCCTCTTATGCTCATAATTGGGCTTCGACTTCTTCATGAAAGTTGTAGCCCTTCAAGTTAGCTATCCGATGCCACTAATTTCAGCCCAATATCAGTTTTGTACACCAAGTTATACCCAATTTACTCAAGCCCTGTCAAGACGAAAATTAGGACATTCTTGCACGACTTTCAACTTCTTGTATTATTCTGCTCTCTTGAGGGCAGAACTGATGAAACCTTCCAACATGAAAGTTGTAGAACTCCCTCTTAGCTTTCTAACAAGACAAGAAACATTGAATTTGGACATCTAGAGATCGAGATATGATTTTTCCTCCATAACTGCGCTTTATCGACTCCCTATCTCGACTCCAACTTGGCGTAAAATTCCATTGGACTTTCATTTTGTGCTAAAACCTATCAAATTCCTTTCAAATCAAGCAAAAACGTGAAATCTTAAAAAGATAATGAAATCTAAATAAAATCTCACTATTGCATGCTTTTCAACACAAAATGATATGAAATTAAGCCCTAAAATGCATCAAATAACGAAGTTATCAGAGAGAAGCACAAAAAGAAGAGAGAATAGCTTAAAAGAGAGAAACGCAGAAAGAGAGGGAAGCCTTAGAGAAAAGAGTGTTCAAACAGAGCAGATGAAAAGAAGAAAAGCTCGAACACTTTACACCCCAAGTGAAAACGCACACTCAGTCTACTAGTCGAGCAACAAGCTTCAGCAGATCAGTCTGCAAACGGAGGCCAAGCTTGCTACACCCAGTTGAAGAAGAAAGAGATAAACCTCTCTAAAAGGTTGTCTTAGAGTACTCAGTGCGAGGAGTAATGTCCTGCTGAGTTTACCACTTTCTAGGAGAGAAAGTGAGGACCCTGGGTGGGTAGTATAGGATCTTGTGTGGGTCAAGGGAAAGTAGGCAAGCATCTATGTGAAGGCTTGCTACTTATTTGTTAAGGGTGGGTTGTAATAGATAGGTCTATATAAATCAACCAGCTTAACAAAGGTTCCCTCCTGAGTGGAGGAAGAGAGGACGTAGAAGGATTACTCCACCTTCGAACCTCTATACATCCTTGCGTCTTTATTTGTTTACTGCACTTCATGCATACATGTATTCTTTCTGATAAGCTACACATCTTCTACTCGGCTCTGTAATAAGCTTCCGCAAAGGACTCTAATCAGCAACCTCTCAAAAGGTTACTGGTATTAGAAGTGAGCCGGAAGAGATAGAAGAAAAGTTTGAAAAGAAGGTAGGCTTATTCACCCCCCCCCCCCTCTAAGCCTACCTACAGCAGTTTTGGGACTAACATGTTGATATGGAGAGGTTTGAGCTGAAGGTTGGGATGAAATTCCCTACTAGGGAGGTGTTTAAAAATGTGCTGCAAGATTGGTCTGTTAGGAAGGGTTATGAATTGAAATTCATAAAAAATGAGTCAAAAGTAATCACAGCAAAGTGTAAGGGTGGGTGTGACTGGTCCTTGAGGGCATCTGTGCTCCAAAAAACCTCTACATTTCAGGTTAAAACCTTGAAAGACAAACACACTTGTGCCTATAGGGTTCACAATAACCAGGCTGACTACAAGTATTTGGGAAAAAGAATACTTGATGCAATTAAGGACAACCCTAATAAATCAATCCTAACTTTGAAGAACAGGATTAAGAGGGATTGTGGGATAGAGTGTAGTTTGCACAAGGTGTATAGGGCCAAGAAATATGCAGTGGGGCTGTTGAGTGTTGACATAGGGGAGCAGTACAATAGGCTATATGACTACTGTCAGACAGTAGTGTTGGAACATATTTAAGTATGTTTTGATGAGACAAAACCACAGAATAGTAACCCTCATTTTATAAGCATAACCAATCTTAGTAAAGGTTACTCCAGAAAGATACGACAGAGAAAGCTTCAGAGATGGGATGCTGAAGAGAATGGTAAAAAGAATCTGGTAGACTAATTAGGATACTACTTACTGCAGGAAGCCACCTAGAAGAGACTATGCTTAAAGTATACTGTAAAGCAGCAAGCTACCAAAGACTCAAGCTACCAGACAGGAAGCTACCTGAGAAACCATGCCGAAGCATACTACAGAGCAGCATACTACAGAAGCCTCAAGCCACCTGACAGAGCAAGCCAAGGAAGGAAGCTCCAAAGTGAGCATAAGGAGGAACCTACAAAGCAGGCATGGGAAGAAGTCAAAAGTTACCGGTAGAGAGAAGAGGAATGGAGCCAATCAAATGAAGACACGTGGAAAGCAAAAAACTGGGGTGTATCAGAAGGAGTGTGGTACATTGAATGATGGAAATCTACCTACCTTCATTGGGGCAGATTCCCTAATCTATAAATAGAAGAAGATTGAAGACTGAACATATTTTTCTTAGAGGGGGGTGAATAAGCATACCTTCTTTTCAAACTTTTCTTCTATCTCTATAGGCTCATGTCTAATATCAGTAACCTTTTGGGAGGTTACTGATCAGAGTCGTTTGTAGAAGCTTATCACAGAGCCGAGTAGAAGATGTGCAGCTTATCAGAGAGTATGAATGAAGTGCAGTAAGCATATAAAGATGCAAGGATGTATAGAGGTTCGAAGGTGGAGTAATCCTTCTACGTCCTCTCTTCCTCCACTCAGGAGGGAACATTTGTGAAGCTAGTTGATTTACATAGACCTATCTATTACAACTCTCACTTAACAAATAAGTAGCAAGCCTTCACACAGATGCTTGCCTATTTCCCTTTAACCCACACAAGATCCTACACTACCCAGCTAGGGTCCTCACTTTCTCTCATAGAAAGTGGTAAACTCAGCAGGACATTACTCCTCGCACTGAGTACTCCGAAACAACCTTTTAGAGAGGTTTATCTCCTTCTTCTTCAACTGGTGCAACAAGCTTGGCCTCCGTTTGCAGACTGATCTGCTGAAGCTTGTTGACTGGTAGACTGAGTGTGCGTCTTCTTGGGGTGTAGAGTGTTCGAGCTTTTCTTCTTTTCATATGCTCTATTTGAACACTCTTTTCTCTAAGGTTTCCCCCTCTTTCTGTGCTTCTCTCTTTTAAGCTCTTCTCTCTTCATTTGCGCTTTTCTTCTTTTAAGAATTTCATCCCAACCTTCAGCTCAAACCTCTCCATATCAACATATTGGTCCCAAAATTGCTGTAGGTAGGCTTAGAGAGGGGGGGGGGGGTGAATAAGCCTACCTTCTTTTCAAACTTTTCTTCTATTTCTTCCGACTCACTTCTAATATCAGTAACCTTTTGGGATGTTGCTTATTAGAGTCGTTTGTAGAAGCTTATTACAGAGCCGATTAGAAGATGTGCAGCTTATCAAAGAGAATACATGCATGCATGAAGTGCAGTAAGCAAATAAAGACGTAAGAATGTATAGAGGTTCGAAGGTGGAGTAATCCTTCTACGTCCTCTCTTCCTCCACTCAGGAGAGAACCTTTGTTAAGCTGGTTGATTTATATAGACCTATCTATTACAACCCACCCTTAACAAATAAGTAGGAAGCCTTCACACAGATGTTTGCCTACTTTCCCTTGACCCACACAGGATCCTACACTACCCACCCAGGGTCCTCACTTTCTCTCCTAGAAAGTGGTAAACTCAGCAGGACATTACTCCTCATACTGAGTACTCCGAGACAACCTTTTAGAGAGGTTTATCTCCTTCTTCTTCAACTGGGTCCAGCAAGCTTGGCCTTTGTTTGCAGACTGATCTGCTGAAGCTTGCTGCTCGACTGGTAGACTGAATGTGCGTCTTCACTTGGGGTGTAGAGTGTTCGAGCTTTTTTTCTTTTCATCTACTATGTTTGAACACTCTTTTCTCTAAGGCTTCCCCCTCTCTCTGCGCTTCTCTCTTTTAAGCTCTTCTCTCTTCTTTTGCGCTTCTCTCTGTGAGCTTGGATATTCTGATGTGCTCACTTCTTCTCCCTTGCACCTTTGCGCTTTCTCTCACTCACTTTCAGTCCTCAGTCCTCCTCTTTATAGGTTGTGAAATCTGCCCGTTGAAGATTGACAAATTTCCATCATTGATGCACCGCACTCTTGACATATGCCAGTTTTTTGCTTTCCACGTGTCTTCTTCTGATTGACTCCTCTTCTCTTCTCTCTACCTGTAATTTCTTGTGTCTACCGGTAACTTTGACTTTTCTCCCCATTCTTGCCTTGCAGCTTCCTCCTCTCGCTTCACTCTGGAGCTTCCTCTTCTGGCTTGCTCCTTCAGGTGGCTCGAGGCATCTGTAGCATGCTGCTCCTGCAGTATGCTTTCGGCATGGTCTTCTCAGGCAGCTTCCTGTCTCGCTATTTTTTCTTTGTTGAGATCCCTTACAGTAGCTCCCTGAAGTCAATAGTATCCTTATCAGTTCACCAGATTCTTTTTAATCATTCTCTTCACTATCCTTCCTTTTAACACTTTCTTTATTTCTTTTAATCTTCTGTAGTAACTTTATTGCAGTAACCTATCCTAAGATTGGTTATGCATATAAAAATTCCTTAAGGATTTGTCTCATCAAAACATTCTACAAATGTATCCAACAATTTCCCCCTTTTTGATGATGACAAAACCTTTATAGAAGATCAAAAGAATATAACCTCTCAAGCACAGAAAACATTTTTAAAGTATGGCATTATTTGGCATACTACTTTCATACACAAATCACATATAAGTCTAAAAGAAAGGGCACAAGGAATGAGCTTTTTGAAGAATATGAGACATTTTATTAAGATAAGACATGTACATTACAATGCAGTAAGCAGAGTATAATAAACATCCTATCTAAATTCATTATTCTATTCTTCTTGCAGTTACCTTGGGATACGTGTATGAGGTTTACGTTATGCAGAAGCCGGAAACTCATCCAATCAAAAGGTGCCACGTAATAAAGCAAAAAGGAGTCTGAAGAAATGTCAGACTGAGTATGGCGATTGCAGCAACAGGTGTACGAGATCTTAACAACCTAGTACAAACCAACCAGAGCAAGCCACGTTGCTCCCAGCATGCTGCTGAGAAGGAAGCTCACTCTAACTGGCAGATTTCTCCCTCGCCTATAAATAGATGAAGACTGGAACTTGAAAAACACTTGAAACCTGAAACTCTCACGAATCGAACGTTCAAGCATTCAAAGCTATACATACTTCAATATCTAGAAAGTTTCAAGTCCAGTCTAGCAGCAAGCTATCTATAGCTTAAAGAGCTCATTGTTCTAAGCTTGTTGCCTTTGTTGTTGAAGGAAATCTTATTTATTTTCATAGACTGTTAGGAGTTGCTTGATCGGAGGTTGTTCCTGATCAAGTATCTGCGTTCTTAGTAAAAGAACAAGAGCTCTGTGTGGGCTAGTTAAGTTTGGTCACTGTGCAGTAACCCTGTGTGGGATTGACTAGCAGTTCTTGTTAGGTTTAGCTTGTTTAAGCGAGGCTTGTGTAAATCAACCACTTAACTTAACAAAGTTCCTCCTTGTGAATGAGTAGAGAGGACGTAGAGGGATTACTCCACCCTTGAACCTCTATAAATCGTTGTGCTTATCTTTCTGTTTTGCTTTCTGCTGTTTATATCTTATATCTTGCTTAGTTGCTTTTCTGGTTGTATATCTCTCTTTAGCACACCAACGGTTTTCAGAAAAGAAGCTTTAAAGAATTTCCGTTGTACATAAAACTTTTTTTCTCTAAGTTCACTAAAGGTAACTGATCAAACAATAACCTCCAAGATAGTAAACTCTATAGCTACCTGCCTGAGTGACTTATCTTTCTATTTTAAAGAAAATGTCTGAAAATTGAGTAGAATTATTCTCCCCCCCCCCCCCGGCCTAAAACCTACTGCCACTTGGGACCAACACACTGCACTTGTGGTTTCTTTCAAATGTGTGGGTACCCATGTTGTCATGCACTTGCTTGTATAGGCCTCCATAGGTTGGATGTTGAGGACTTTATAGACACTTGTTTCAAAAAAGAAACCTGTCCCGAGTATGCATGAATTTGAGAAGTCTGAATTGGGACCAGTTGCACCTCCTGATGTGATGACTAAAAGGGGTAAGCCTAAAAAGAAAAGGATTCCTGATGGGAATGACCATCCAGACACCCTCAAAGCTTCAAGGAAAGGACTTACTCACACATGCAGCATATGCAAGACATTGGGCCACAACAAAAGAGGATGCCCCAACAAACCAACTCAAGGATTAACCACTCAAGACCCTGCACAAGCTGAGGAGTTACCTGCTGGGGAGGTACCTATTGCTGAACAAGAGATGTTTTTACTTTGATTTTCCTATTGTTGTTATCTATTTTAGTATAACCCTAACTGATTATTTGATTTTTCTATTGTTAGGAGAACCATTCTGTAGAGCCAGATGATGTGTTTGACAAAAAGTTTGCTGAACTTTTTGGATGGGCTCTCAACAAAGATCAGGTATATCTCAACACCCTATCCTTTTGCTTTTAATTGTTGTTTCCTTCTCTTTTTACTTTTAATTGTTGTTTCTTATTTTTTTAGCCACCTATTAACATCACACAACTGCAGTCAACTCAAGGTGAAACAGTGGAAAATCCTTCCCAACCCATCAATGCACAAGATCAGGTAGATTAAGAATCATAAGTACACATTTTGTACTTTTACTTACAGTAATCCATTGTGTCTAATATTTTGTTTTTCTGTTAACAGATTCCTACTACTGGAGCTCCAAGAGTAAAGAAGTTTAGGAAGCAGAAGAATCCCACCAAAAGGACTACAAGGAATGTATGAAATGTTCATATGTTGATATCAGTTTTTCGTACAGTTTAGGGCTGTTTTTTGGGTAGTTTTTGGGTGCAGTTTTTGCAGCATGTGATATTGTCTATTTTTGATACAATATGGCTGTTTTGGGCTGCTGTTTTGGTTGCATATATCCTGGTAGTTGAGGATACATGTTTTGGGAATATTTTGTACATGTCGGTACATACTTTGGGTACATATTTTGGGTGAATATGGGCAAACATGGGGATACAAACAAGATGATTTGATAGTTGTTTTGTTGAACTTTATATTGCATTGTAGACTAACACTATTGCTGAAATGAATTAAAGCAAGACAGAAGGCCAAATATTTTCTTCATTTCTGCTGGTTTTATCAATTTTTGTTCATTTCTATTAACTACAGCAACATAGTGGCTTGTTTACATGTTTTGTGTTTGCAAAATTTAAAATGCTGAAATCAGGGATCCATATTCATATTCATATATGGCAAATATATTGAAAATCACCACATATTCATTACAAATTATCACAAGTAATTACTACAAAGTTAACTTCTATTTGAGAATTACAATTATAAAAAGCACCAACACAATGAAAATAAATATTTTGATAGTTGCTTGGTTTTGGTCAAGCTTTTCAATATTCAGTGTGAGATTATCGCATTTGGAAAGTAATTCTTTAGAATTAGGGAATAGGGGAGAATTCACTTCTTGATCCAAATCCGGCATTTGCATTTCACTCGAATAAGTCTTCCTTCCAATCAAAGTGGGTTCAAGCCAAGCAAGAAACTCACATTAAGATGACCGGCACGTACAAAACAATTTACCAACTGTCGCTTTGGACGGACCAACAACTTTAATTTCGGCATTTTTACGGCAATAACACTTCTTGTAATAGTATCTTAAATCCAAATTTTCTTCACTTTTTGACATCATTGGCCTAAATGTTAAAGACATATATCCTACAAAAATTACAAGAAATTGTCTAATTATTGACTGCTAAAATTACATTATAATATAAACAATAATATAATATAAAAGTAGTGAAAGGGGAATTATTAAACTGATATTAACAGTATAATAATTTAAAAAAAAAATCGTACCTAAAATGCAATGGGAAATTAAATTTGAAGCTTTGTTGAAGGGGAAATCATGTATGAACCATATTTAAGCTTTTGCATACATATATACTCAACAGCAAGGGCAATTGTGTACTTTTGCCCACAAATAACGGTCAAAAAAGACCAAAAATCACATCTACAGCGCGTCTGCTACACATCCGTCAAGTATGACGAATTTGGGTGATACGCTCCGAATTTATGAAAACCCAGGTGTTTTTCATACAATTTCTTTAACACAATGGGGTTTCGTGCAAATTTCGATACACAAGGGGGTCTAGGGGATTTTACCCAATTCCAAACTACGAAAATTGCCCATTTTCTTCTTCCCTCTTTCTGAAAAACCTAGTTGCTTCAATTCTTTTTCCATTCTTCCTAATTCTTCTTCATGCCTTAGAGAATTTTGTTGTTTTCTTCTGCTCAGCAACTTGTTCCATAGAGAGACTATATATGATATTATTCTTTCATATAATCAATTATTGGTTTATGTCTCATCAAAACAAAATATTTTATATCCCAACACACCACCAAAACCACCATGAATAACCTCCAAGCTCATCTTCAACCTTCCAAAAATTACATTATAAAATAAATGTTTACACATAATTCTTGCACACAAAAACTTTTATGCATCAGTAGAGATGTAAATGAACCAAGCCGTTCGCGAACTATTCACGGCTCGGCTCGATAAATATTCGTTCGAGTTCGTTTGTGAAGCTTAACGAGTCGAACTCGAGCCTGAATTTCGAGCTCGAATACTTAACGAGCCGAACTCGAGCCTGGGCATGTTTGATTCGAAAGCTCGCGAACAGGTTCGCGAACATGTTCGCCAGCCTGCTTAACGAACTTGTTCGCGAACAGGTTCACGAACATGTTCGCGAGCCTGTCTGACGAACCCGTTCGTGAACAGGTTCGCGAGCCTGCCTAACGAGCCTGTTCGTGAACAGGTTCGCGAACAGGTTCGTTAAGCAGGCTCGCGAACATGTTCGTTAGGTTCGTGAAGAGTTCGTTAGCATATTCGTTTAGTTCGCGAACAGGTTCGTTAAGCAGGCTCACGAACATGTTCGTTAGGTTCGTGAAGAGTTCGTTAGCATATTCGTTTAGTGTTTGTGGGCTAGTTTATTTATATATTTTATAATAGTATTAGGGCTAGTTTAGATTGAGTGTTGGGATTGTTTGGGTGGGATATAAAAGGTTTATTTTAACCCTTGATGTGACATAATTTTTTTGTTTGGATTGTATGTTTAGTGTAGTAGGATTAGTTGAAATTTTTGTTTGGATTGAAGTATTGTGACTTTTTTGAGGTGGGTTTAATTTTAAATGTATGTTTGGATTGTTTGATTATTATCATATGTCCCTAAAATATCTAAAATGCCCTTCATGAATCCACACAAAGTTCACCCCTATTTCTCGTGTGTTCTTTCGAAGTACCTTGTGCATTTTTTTTATGACGTGTCATTTTAAATTCAAATAATACAAATTGTATATGTTTTTCTAAATTAAAGTTTTCTAATTTCTTTCATTTTTGAAAGATACGATCTCAATTCCAAAACTCGAAAAGATCATGTCCCTAGATGACGAAAAAGCTAAAGTTAATGTGTTAAATTTGTAATTTCCCCAATCAATCTTATTATTAGGAGAAGACTTATATTTTAAATTTATTTAATAAATTGATATTTCACCATAAAATTTGTATGTAACCTTAAATATAAACAGACTCATCTCTATTTATTTTTTCTATAATGTAAATTAATTTATTATATATAAATATATGTGTATATTTTATGAGTCTAATTAAATGATTTGATTTTGTCAATTTAAAATAGGTATTTATATAAACTAACAAAATTATTTTCAATGATGTATACTTTTAATAATACAAATTAGAAATTATTTTTCAAGATATGTATCAGAAAAATATATTATTATATTTTCAACTATATGTTGGAACCGACGGATCGCCGGCTCTATGCAATTAATTAATCGGGTTCCATGCAAGGTATAAAAGGAAGCAGCGGAATGAAAAGAATTATACCTTTCGATCAGTCTATAAGAAATCGAGCCAAGACTGATCTTACGTAACCCTAGACCTCTTTGATCTTCTGATGTATTCCTGCAGCCTTTTTCGAACGTTGCGTGGCCAACGATCCTTCGAGAAATCTCAGTTCTGCTCTCTCTCTCACTCTCACGTGTTTTCTGTGATCTGTGTATATATATGAGAGGCGCTGATGAAAAAGGCTATAAATAGGCTACATCAGGGACCTAGAGGAGGAATTGGGTTGGGCCTCCTGATGGGCTATCCTGTGTTCGGCCCGAACACATAAATTAAACCCATCAATAATAATTCAGTCCACTAAAGAATTATTATTGAACTACCGTCCCAATCCCATATTTAATATGGGCTCCTTCTTATTATGTGCACGTTTATCTCCCTGTGTTTAAGATATCGAATGTCCGTTAATTAAATAAGTTACTGACAACTTAATTAATTAACATCTAATTCCAAGAGTAGTACGACTCAACTTTATTATCATGTCGGATTAAATCCACCTGCAGGGTTTACATGATAATCCTTATGAGCTTCTTAAGGGGACATCATCATCCTAAATAATTAGGACACAGATTCCTTCTATAATCAACAGTACACCATATAGACAATACGGTTTCCCAATTCACCGAGTTTATTGATTTAATAAATAAATCTCACTCGTTGGCAAATTAAAGAAACAAATATTGTGTATACGTGGCTGTTATTATATAGGGATTAAGAGAACGCACATCCATAATAACAGAGGTCTTGTTCTATTACATAGTCAGAATAAAACGAACAACCTCAAATGGTCCTGCTCAATACACACAAAGTATACTAGTGTAGTTTTATAGTCAAGACAGACTAATACCAAACTACACTACAACCATTCCGATGATTTGTCCATATTCATCTTGGTTGTGAGCTACTATTTATAATTTATAAGAAACTGATAACAAGATCTTCTGTGTGGCACCACACACCAAGTTATCTATAATATAAACTAATTGGACATTGCACAAACATATATAACAAATATAAAATGCAAACATGTGACCATAGTGATTCTCATTGCATAAAAGATGTTCATACAAAAGCTAGGCTTATAGTATACATCCTAACAATCTCCCACGTATACTAAAAGACTATGTTGTCATCTACAGTACCATACATCTGATTCCCATTCCTTCAACATGCTCATCGAAGGCTTTCGCCAGAAGGGCCTTTGTGAAAGGATCTGCTAGGTTATCGGCTGATGCAATCTTGGCGACAACAACTTCCCCTCGTTTTACGATGTCTCGTATCAGGTGGTACTTGCGCTCAATGTGCTTGCTTGCTTTATGGGCTCGTGGTTCCTTCGAGTTTGCTACTGCACCACTATTATCACAATAAATTGTGATAGCTTTAGGCAAACTAGGAATCACTTCTAAGTCCATCATGAAGTTTCTGAGCCATACAGCTTCTTTTGCTGCCTCAGAGGCTGCCACATACTCAGCTTCCATGGTTGAGTTCGAAACGCATTTCTGCTTAACACTCCTCCATACTATGGCTCCACCTCCCAAGGTAAACACATAACCCGAGGTAGATTTACTATTGTCCCTATCTGACTGGAAATCAGAATCCGTGTAACCCACAGGAAGCAAATCATCAGCTTGGTAAACCAGCATATAATTTCTAGTCCTTTTCAGGTACTTTAAAATATGCTTTACCGCAGTCCAATGTCCTTGTCCTGGGTTACTTTGATATCTGCTAACCATGCCCATGGCAAAGCAGATATCTGGCCTCGTACATAGCATTGCATACATTAGGCTTCCTACGGCCGAAGCATAAGGAACTGCCTTCATATCCTCTATCTTCTTTGGTGTCTTAGGACACATCTCCTTAGATAAAGGTACTCCATGTCGAAAAGGTAGAAAGCCTTTCTTGGAGTTTTGCATGCTAAAACGAGCTAGGATAGTATCAATGTATGAAGCTTGAGATAGACATAACATCCTTTTCTTGCGATCCCTTATAACTTTGATCCCAAGAATATGTCCAACTTCTCCCAAGTCCTTCATATCAAACTGCTTGGATAGCCATACCTTTACATCTGACAACACCTTGACATTGTTGCCAATGAGCAAAATGTCATCTACGTATAGTACAAGAAATACCACCACATTTCCGTCACTCTTCTTGTATACACAAGACTCATCCGGACATTGAATGAATCCATAAGACTGGATTACCTCATCAAAACGGATGTTCCAAGATCTCGAAGCTTGTTTCAGTCCATAAATGGACCGATTAAGCTTACACACAAGATGCTCTTTACCCTTTGCAATGAATCCTTCTGGTTGCTTCATATAGATGTTTTCTTCAAGACTACCGTTAAGAAAAGCTGTCTTGACATCCATTTGCCAAACCTCATAATTCATATGAGCAGCAATAGACAAAAGAATCCGGATAGACTTAAGCATGGCTACCGGCGAAAAGGTTTCCTCATAATCTATGCCTTCCTTTTGAGTATACCCCTTCGCAACAAGCCTTGCTTTGAAAGTTTCTACTTTCCCGTCTGATCCTCTTTTTCTTTTATAGACCCATTTACATCCAATGGCTTTTACACCATTTGGTAGTTCTACTAGCTCCCAGACTTGGTTAGAATCCATAGATTCTAATTCAGAATTCATAGCTTTTTGCCAAGATTCTGCATCTTTATCTTGGAGTGCTTCGTCATAGGTCCAAGGATCAGGTTCATGTTCACCAGGCACTAAGTCCGAAGACTCTCCCAAAAACATGAATCTATCAGGTTGTCTAACAACCCTCCCACTACGACGAGGCACTTGTGGTAATAGTGTATCATTAGTGACAGATGGTGCAGACCCCTGTGGTATCTCATCTTGTACCGTTGGCACTAAGGTAGGAGTTTGCCCTCTTATTTCTTCTAGAACAATTTTACTCATGGGCTTGTGATTCATTACATAGTCCTCTTCTAAAAATCGGGCATTTGTGCTTACAATTACCCTCTGATCTTTAGGACTATAAAACAAACCACCTTTCGTTCCTTTAGGATAGCCCACAAACAGCCGAACTTCCGTACGAGATTCCAACTTATCAGCATCTCCCTTCAGCACATGTGCTGGACTACCCCAAATCCGAATGTGTTTCAGACTGGGCTTACGCCCATTCCACAATTCTGTGGGAGTAGAGGGTACTGTCTTAGAAGGTACCAAGTTCAGAATGTACGCCACCGTTTCCAGGGCATACCCCCAAAACGAATTCGGTAATTCCGAATAACTCATCATTGATCTAACCATTTCCATGAGAGTCCTATTCCTTCGTTCCGCCACACCATTCTGTTGGGGTGTACCAGGTGCTGACAATTGGGATTGGATCCCAACCTCTGATAAGTAATTCCTAAACTCTCCTAAGAGGTACTCGCCACCACGATCAGATCATAGTGTTTTGATACATTTACCATGACGCTTCTCCACATCAGCCTTGTACTCTTTGAACTTATCAAAGCACTCAGACTTGCGGCGCATCAAATAAATGTATCCATATCTCGAAAAATCATCTATAAAAGAGACAAAATATTCGAAACCACCTCTTGCTTGGATAGACATAGGACCACACAAATCAGAATGAACCAATTCCAACACTTCTTTGGCTCTATACCCCTTGGCTTTAAAAGGCCTCTTGGTCATTTTTCTTTCCAAGCAGGACTCGCAGGTCGGATAGTTTTCCACTTCCAATGAACTCAAAGGTCTATCGGCTATCAACCGTTGAATCCTACTCAAGTTAATGTGACCTAATCTTAGATGCCAAAGATATGTTTGGTTCATTTTTGAAGGTTCTTTTCTCTTATTTGAGTTAGAAGATGTATTATTAATTTCCATTTGTTGCATCGTAGGAGTTTTTGGATTAAGAGTATATAAATTGCCAACCAACGTACCAGAACAGATAATAACCCTATTTTTCTTGACAACAACTTTGCCATCAAAAGAAACAGAATATCCATCCAAAAACAACTTAGAAACTGAAATCAAATTCTTTCTAAAACAAGGTATGTAAAGACAATTCCTCAAAACCAAAGTCTTGTTCCTATCAAAAGATAAATAAACATCTCCCACTGCAACAGCCGCCACTTTCGCAGCGTTGCCCATGTAGATGGTAATCTCGCCCTCACTAAGTCGCCTGGTTTCCTGGAACCCCTGCAAAGAATTGCAGACATGATCAGTGGCTCCTGTATCTACACACCAGGTGCCGGTAGATAACACCGCTAAACATGTTTCAACAATTAGTGAATAAGATATACCTTCTTTGTTCTTCTTTTTACGAGGACAATCCACCTTCCAATGTCCAGGCTGCTTGCACGCGAAGCACTTGCCCTTTGGCTTTTTCACACCACCTTGTGGTCCAGCCTTTTGAGGTCCATTCGCTTTCTTCGCCGAAGGATTCTGTTTCTTCTTCTTCTTTCCACCTTTCGGCTTAGAAGTAGAAACATTTTCAGCAACGTAAGCTTGAGCACTTTGACGAAATAGTCCTTCTGCTAATTTGAGTTCTGTCAGAAGTTCCGCCAAGGAGTACATCCTTTTGTTCATATTATAATTAAGGCGGAACTGCTCAAAACTCTTAGGCAGTGTTTGGAGCACGATATCGACCTGGGTTTCCCCATCGATTTCAGCTCCAAGGACTTCCATCTCATTCAAATGAGCCATCATCTTAAGGACGTGATCACTCACAGGTGTCCCCTCAGACATGGTGGTCGTCATCAAGTTTCTCATTGCCTCCTGTCTGGCAGCTCGACTCTGGTGTCCGAAGAGTTCTTTGAGATTGAGCATCATATCATAGGCAGTGGGCATGGCCTGATGCTGATGTTGCAGTACATTTGACATGGAAGCCAAAATGTAACACCGCGCCATCTCATCTGCCTTAACCCACTTCCTATAATGCACTTTCTCCTCTTCACTAGAGTTTTCATGAGGCTTGTCAGGACATTGCTCATGGAGTACAAACTTGTACTCTTCAGCAGTTAGGACAATATCCAGGTTTCTTTTCCAGTCAATATAATTAGGTCCAGTAAGTTTGTTTTCTTTGAGTATAACAGCAAGTGGGTTGAAAGACATTATGAAATCCTGAGAATCATAAATAAACAAATAAATACACAGGTCATATCATATAGAATTTAAAGCCTATATCATTCCCTCAAACGATATAATTAAATTCACCAACACCTCAATACACCGTGAATTTCGTATGCCACGATAATGTGGTCGTATACTAATTCAAACATTCGTTAGAGGAGGTTTTACCCATTAATCTCATTATCTTGACAAACAAAATAAAATTAATAGTTGGTTTATTTTTAGTCATGCAAATAACAGCACTTACTCCGATGGGGAGGATACTTATCATATGCACCTAAGTGTATACCATTACTTAATACCAAGTCAATCATCTAGGTTTGTGTCTCTTCAGATGGAGAAGATTACACGCTCCTAAATAATTTCCTATAATTATCCATAAAGAAAGTTTGATCTAGTGATCCACAATCAAACTCATCCGATATGGAGGAAGGCACTTAAAGCCAACGCGCAAGTTTAAATGCATCACTTACAAACCAGTAATGGAGACCATGGGATTTATTCAAAATAAATTCCTCTCCCACTTAGTTATTTAAAGGAGGGAATTTAGCATGCAATAACATGTAACATATAAAAGCATGCTTGATAAAACAACAAACATACAGATAGGCAATAAATATGGAATAAAAAAATCCAACTATTATGGCCACTTCGATCGAATGTTCGCCTGCTAAACGGGGATCGACCTGCTAATCCACCAATCTGTTGTGCCCCGTCGCGCCAATCCACCAATCTGTTGCGGAGAATCAGCAGGCCGTTGCGTCAATCCAGCAGTCTGATCGAACAGCGCCTTTCGATCTTATCGAACATCTGGTCAGCCGCCGTTTGGACCAGCAATCCATCCAAATTACATCGATCGGATTACATCAATATTGTAATCGAACAGTATTACATCGAGAACAAATCAAGAATTACATCGAGAACTAATCAAGAATTACATCGAGAACAAATCAAGAATTACATCGAACCTAACACGACAAACCGCCGTGTTTTTACTATTACAATCATGCAACCAACCCAAAACAAAAAACCTCGACAGGTCCGAGGGTTTAGATCATACATTAAACATACACACAGACCATAATAGTTGGATATAGGTAACCTGCAAAAGCGAGTTATCCTATGCAACCCTACTATCATACAATCTGAATATAAAACGTATGATACAACATAAGATCATAATAATTAACCGATCCAATTGCATAGAACCAGAAACCGAGCTCTAATACCAATTGTTGGAACCGACGGATCACCGGCTCTATGCAATTAATTAATCGGGTTCCATGCAAGGTATAAAAGGAAGCAGCGGAATGAAAAGAATTATACCTTTCGATCAGTCTATAAGAAATCGAGCCAAGACTGATCTTACGTAACCCTAGACCTCTTTGATCTTCTGATGTATTCCTGCAGCCTTTCTCGAACGTTGCGTGGCCAATGATCCTTCGAGAAATCTCAGTTCTGCTCTCTCTCTCACTCTCACGTGTTTTCTGTGATCTGTGTATATATATGAGAGGCGTTGATGAAAAAGGCTATAAATAGGCTACATCAGGGACCTAGATGAGGAATTGGGTTGGGCCTCCTGATGGGCTTAAGTATCATGTGTTCGGCCCGAACACATAAATTAAACCCATCAATAATAATTCAGTCCACTAAAGAATTATTATTGAACTACCGTCCCAATCCCATATTTAATATGGGCTCCTTCTTATTATGTGCACGTTTATCTCCCTGTGTTTAAGATATCGAATGTCCGTTAATTAAATAAGTTACTGACAACTTAATTAATTAACATCTAATTCCAAGAGTAGTACGACTCAACTTTATTATCATGTCGGATTAAATCCACCTGCAGGGTTTACATGATAATCCTTATGAGCTCCTCAAGGGGACATCATCATCCTAAATAATTAGGACACAGATTCCTTCTATAATCAACAGTACACCATATAGACAATACGGTTTCCCAATTCACCGAGTTTATTGATTTAATAAATAAATCTCACTCGTTGGCAAATTAAAGAAACAAATATTGTGTATACGTGGCTGTTATTATATAGGGATTAAGAGAACGCACATCCATAATAACAGAGGTCTTGTTCTATTACATAGTCAGAATAAAACGAACAACCTCAAATGGTCCTGCTCAATACACACAAAGTATACTAGTGTAGTTTTATAGTCAAGACAGACTAATACCAAACTACACTACAACCATTCCGATGATTTGTCCATATTCATCTTGGTTGTGAGCTACTATTTATAATTTATAAGAAACTGATAACAAGATCTTCTGTGTGGCACCACACACCAAGTTATCTATAATATAAACTAATTGGACATTGCACAAACATATATAACAAATATAAAATGCAAACATGTGACCATAGTGATTCTCATTGCATAAAAGATGTTCATACAAAAGCTAGGCTTATAGTATACATCCTAACACTATACATTATATTTTATAACATAATGCTCTAAATTATAATTTCACAAGATGAAAGATTAGTGAACATTTTGGTTTTTTTCATTCAAATGTGATTTTGTCACACACATGTGTGTGGATTAATTTATAACATATACATATGGATTAATTTATACAAGAAAATTGATTATAAATAATTTTGATAAATTGATTATACACAAATTGATTATAAATTGATTATACACACAAATTGATTATAAATTATTTCCATGTATTGTCACTGTTGGTCTAAAAAGAGAGTGTATAAATCCACCAATTGAGGTGGGTTAGTTAACCCTTCACCAACCCTCCATTAACCCGCCACGTCAACCATATTACTACCGGGCCCAACATTCAATCTTACGGGCCTAACGGTTAAAACCGAGCCTGACAACCGATCCAAACAACCTTTTTATCAGGTTTATGACAGGTTTATTAACTTAACCACCGATCCAAACTAGGCTTTAGAGTTTAAAATTTAAATAAATATATAAATTAAAAAATTCTTAACACAAATTTACATGATTAAATTAAACATATTCATTTTATAAACATATTAACTAATAAAATTCAATACAATTTACTTATTTCTAATATATTAATTGTATTGTCATTTGAATATCTTTAAAATTTTGATATTAAATTATTAATGATACAATTTAGTGATGATATATTATCTTTATATAAAAGATATAATGCACAATTAGCAATTTTTAAAATAAAATATGTATTAATTATCAATATCTGCACAATTAGCATTTTTAAAATTTTTAATTTAAGATTTTAAAATAAAAAAAAATAGAGATATTAATTGGAGTTTAGATTCTTCAATATAATATTATGGGATTTAAAATCCACACAGATATATACGTGTACACACGCGTGCCCACACACACACACACACACAGCACATATATATATATATCTAAACGTAACTTTCGAATGTGTTATATAGTTTTCGAACAAACTAAGTAGATAATTGGTTATATATTGTTAACTTTAAACATAAAACATATCAATAATTAGATATTTTACGTTTTTGTATTTATCATCAATAAGAATTTTAGTGTTACAATTATACATTTTACATTCTTATATTAACATATCACGAGTCTTGTAATGATTTCGCGAATGAGATAAATTATATACTTCTTGAAATATATAACATATTATCTAAAATTTATAATTTAATCACAAAACATATCTATAATTAGATATTTTACATTTTTATATTTATCATCAATAAGAATTTTAGAATTATAATTATACATTTTACATTCTTATATTAACATATCAACTTATAAACAAAGATGAATTATATATTTCTTAAAAAATATAGCATATTATCTAAAATTTATAGTTTAACCATAGAACATATCTATAATTTAGTTACTTTACATTTTTATATTTATCATCAATTAAAAATATAGAGTTATAATTATATATTTTATATTTTTATATTAACATATAAACTTATTAACAAAGATAAATTTTACTCTTAAAAAACATTCAACATATTATCTAAAATTTATAGTTTAATCATAAAACATATTTATAATTAGATATTTTACATTTTTATATTTATCATCAATAAGAATTTTAGAATTATAATTATACATTTTACATTTTTATATTAACATATCAACTTATAAACAAAGATGAATTATATATTTCTTAAAAAACATAGCATATTATCTAAAATTTATAGTTTAACCATAGAACATATCTATAATTTAGTTACTTTACATTTTTATATTTATCATCCATTAAAAATATAGAGTTATAATTATATATTTTATATTTTTATATTGACATATAAACTTATTAACAAAGATAAATTTTACTCTTAAAAAACATTCAACATATTATCTAAAATTTATAGTAAGAATTTTGTTGTTTTATGTTTTTTTTAGTTGTTAACATCTCTAATTTTCATAATTTATTGTCTTGAACATTGTAGGTGACAGTTGAACATTTGTATTTGTCGTCAAGGACCAAAGATCGAGAAGTTTAATATTTAGAATATTATGGTAACTTGAAATTTGACTATTTTAATTATTTTTGTACGTCATTGTTGAATTGTGAAATTTGTATGTGTTATTATGTTTATTTTCTAGTTAAATCTTGAAATGGAGGCCAAAATTAGTGTTAACGAACTCGAGCCCGAACTCGAGCCGAACTCGAGCTCGAGTTCGAGCTCGAACAATCAAGCTTGAATTCGAGCTTGTTAACGAACTCGAGCCCGAACTCGAGCCGAACTCGAACTCGAGCTCGAGCTCAAACAATCAAGCTCGAATTCGAGCTTGTAACTGAACTCTTTCGAGCTTTTATCAAGCCGAACTCGAACTGGGCTCGTTTGTCCTATTAACAAGCCTTATCCGAGCCGAATTCGAATGAATACCGAGCCCAATATTTTTCAAACGAGCCGAGCTCGAGCTTCATTCCTAAGGCTCAAACCGAACTCGAGCCCGAACCGAACTCGAACGAGCCAAACTCGAGCCTAGTACTGTTCGGCTCGGTTTGGCTCGTTTACATCCCTATGCATCAGCTTATATCCATGCACCCGACCCGACCCGCGCGTGTACGTGCTTTCACGCGCGTCCCACGCGCCCTCACGCGCTCCCACGCTCCTGGGCGGATGCGCTCAAATTCGCTCGTTAAGGATACCTTTCAGTTATGTTAAGGATACCTTTAAGTTATGGTAAGAATACATTTCAATTATGTTAAGGATACCTTTAAGTTATGGTAAGGATACCTTTCAGTTATGTTAAGGATACCTTTGAAATCCTGATTCCAGGTTACATGTCACGTTATGTTAAGAATATCTTTTAGTTATGTTAAGCATACCTTTAGGTTATGTTAAGGATACCTTTAGTTATGTTAAGAATACCTTTTGGTTATATTAAGCATATCTTTAGGTTATGTTAAGAATACCTTTAGGTGATGTTAAGGATACCTTTGAAATCGTGATTCCAGGTTCCTTTGAAATCCTGGTCACATACCTTTACGTTATATTAAGGATACCTTTAGGTTATGTTAAGAATACTTTTACGTTATGTTAGAGATACATTTGTGTACAAAATGTGTAAAACAACTATGTTATGAATAAGGTATTTCTAACATAACATAAAGGTATCCTTAACATAACCTAAAGGTATGTCTGACGTAAAGTAAATGTATGAAATTTGTGCATAAAGGTATCCTTAACATAACCTAAAGGTATCCTAAACATTACCTAAAGGTATCCTTAACATAACCTAAAGGTATGTCTAACTTAACGTAAATGTATGAAATTTGGACATAAAGGTATCCAACATAACGTAAAGGTATTCTTACACATTACATAAAGGTACCCTTAACATAACTAAAAGTCAAGACCAATTTTTAAAAAAGTTAGCGCGAAAAAAAAAAATAGAGAAGCGGGTCGCGTAACCCGGATCCGACTCGGTTGCATGGATTTAAGATCCATGCACCTGATGCACAAGAGACTTACTCATTCTTGCAAGCCTATCTCACAACTGGAGCAAAAAATTAATCCTTAATTGGAAAGCACATAATTAACAAGAAAGATAAAGTTCGTCACCTCCCTCGTGAATGTACTTCCCTTTAATTAGAACCAAACAACTTTGTGCATTTAATTTCCCAAAATAATCAAAATGTAACATAGAAAAGAAGAAAAAATGAAGAAAGAAAATGTTGCGGTTGGCAGTGGCAGTCTTGGCAGTTACAGAAGCGCTTGTATACAATGTTGTCGGCAGTGTCCTTACGCCACCGCTCAAGGTGGCGGCCGGGCACAGGTTTTGGCGTTGGCCCAACACGTGCTATTTTCCTTGGAGTCGAAGAACCTTGGCCTCTCCTCCTCCTTCTCTTTGCGAGCTCTCCGCGGTGAACCTAATTCCAAGCTCATAATTTCATTAGAGGATTCGAATCGGCGAACATGGAAGAAACGATGTGTAGAGGTGTGGCTAGGGCTTGTCATCCCCGTTTTGGGTTTGTCCTACACTATTTATATGTGGTATATAAGTAATTATTCAAACATCAGATGGTAATGTGAGTATTTCTCTAAATTGTTACTGCTGGGACAAAAAAGGGCTTTGTAAACCCACCAATTGAGGTGGGTTAGTAAAACCATCACCATCCCAGCCTAAACCCGCCACATCAGCACTTATAACACCAGACCTAACATTCCGTCTTCCGGGCCAAACGGTTAAAACCCGGCCTAACCACCAATTCAAACTACATTTTTTCTGATATTTTGAATGGAAAATTTGCCTAACAACCGATCCAAACTAGACCTAAGTGTTATCAATTTAGTGACACATCGAACAAAAAGTTTTAATATAAGTAGAAAAAGTATCTTTACAATTCACCTCATTGTGACACTTTTAAGTGTGTCAATAACTATAATAAGATTTGGATGCTTAAAAATAAAACATGACTAAATTTATGTAAAGGCTAACATATTTTGTTTAATGTCAGTAAAAGCTATACACTAGACATTTATTTTTAGGGATATTTTAAAAAGTGTCATTAAACACTTTTATAATATAAATACATTCTAATAAATGTATCACTATGGACTCATTCCTCATTAGATTTGTCACCAAACAACATTTTTCTCGTAACCATCAATATATATTTTCATACATATAAAAATACTATTTACATTTAATATTTTTAATCTTATGGATTACAATAGTCTTGTACTAATCTATACATAAAGAGAAGGTTGAGACTCTCCAGAGCATGACACATCAGCATTAAGAATCTCTCTCCAGCTGCCACATGTCTCCTACCAACTCTAGCGTCCCATCTTCCACAGTTCACAAATTCAAACGTTCTCTCTCCCTTCACTTCCTCATTCTTATTTTTAATTCTCACATAACATCAAATGCACTCCAACGTCTGAGAGAAACTGTAGCGTCAAATTAGAGTGCTCTCTATTCCCATCTTCGCTCAAAGGCAATTGTCGTTGTCTCCCATAACAAAACCCCAATTTCTCAGAGTTAATTTCTTCCGAATCGTAATATTTCGATGTTGTAATTGCTGGATGCCAGAAACCCATGTTAGCCAATTAATACGCACTAAGTTAGGGCAAGAATCAACGGTCATTGAGGCCTTGAAGGTATGTTATGGTTTTTTTTCTCTTTTATCTTAGTGGTATTGATTTTGTGTCAAATTTTTAGAACAGTCATAGTAGTCGTTGATTTTGTTTTGAATCCAACTATCAGGCTCGATTGTGGATCCTGATAATGATCTGGGGAGTTGGTTTGAATTCGAGAACGAATTTGAGAAAAATGTACTCTCTATTCTTCCAATCGGCTTCTCTCTTTTGTTGTACTAACGTAACTGATTTTGTTTTGAATCCATCTATCAGGTTCGATTTTGCAGGTGGATCCTGATGATTTGCGGGAGAGGGTTGGGTTGAATTCGAGCACAAAGTCGAAGAAAAAAGGGGTATTCTCTATTCTTCCAATCGGCGGCATCTCTCTTCGCTGCTAAGTCCATGTCTGCTTGCCTTCTCTTTTACCACTATCATGCGTCATTTTCGGAAGAAGAAATCCTGTGTTGGGTTAGAACCAAGTCGTTGCTGTTGCGAGGTCCATGGACGGAGGAGAACCACCACTTCAAGTGTGAGTTTATTTGTATGGAAACTATATTCTTTTTTGTCTGCCAAACAATTATGTTTTTTTCTTGATTATGGATATGATTTCAAGTTTTCAACCATGGGCAATTTGTAGAATTTTCAAGAAGATCGATTTCATGACAAATAGTGTTATTAATCATTTATGATCCGCATGGTGTTCTTGATCCACAACCTTAAGTGAGTAGGCTTCTCTAATTCTTTCTTTATTATTCTTTCTTATAGATTTTGTGAAATCTAGGATAATTGCATGAAGTATACATGAGAATTAGAGTTTATGTCATTACTAAAGATAGAGAGAAGAAGTTTAGTGATAAGCTAAGAAAATGATATTCATTCAATAATGGCTAGTTACAGGTTTACAAAACTATATATAGGTATATATAGAGTCTAACTAACTAGTTGTTAATCTGTTACAAATATTCTTCTAGAATGGAGAGCTAAGATATTAAAAGGCTAATGTGGAATCTGATGTGGAGTCTTCATTATGTTGAGCTGGATCTATATTAATCTTTCATCCCCCCCCCCCCCCCCCTCAAGCTTGACCATGCCAAGCTTGGAAGCAAGAATAACAAATTGACTTGTGCCCAATGATTTGGTGAAGATATCTGCAAGTTGAAGTTTAGAAGTAATGTGATGCAAATCCAAAAACCCTGATTTATAATGATTTCTAACAATGTGGCAATCTATATCCAAATGCTTAGTTCTCTCATGGAACACAGGGTTTTTAGTGATATGAATGACAGCCTTATTATCACAATAGAGAGGTATATGAGTAGGAACAGTAAGACCAAGATTATTAGCAATATAAGAAATCCAATCCAATTCACAGGTGGTACTAGCTACAGCCCTATACTCAGCTTCAGCAGAGCTTCTTGAGACATTATACTGTTTTTTAGTCTTCCATGAGATCAAGCAATCACCAAGAAAAATATAATAACCAGTTAAAGATTTTCTGGAATCTAGGCAAGAACCCCAGTCTGCATCAATATAAGCCTGAATAGAGAAATCACCAGAGTTTGGATAAAAAAGACTAAAAGAAAGAGTACCCTTGAGATACTTGAGTAGATGAATGATAGCAGTCCAATGAGTGATTGTAGGAGCATGAATGAATTGACTTAATTGCTGCACATCATAAGTAACATCAGGCCTAGAAAGATTAAGGTATAAGAGCCTGCCAACTAGTCTTCTATAAGATTCTGGATTATGAAGAGGAGCACTATCATTAAGTGTAAGCTTAATACCCTGTGGCAAAGGAGTAGAAATGCATTTACAAGTCCCAATTCCAGAATCATTGAGAATATCTAATATGTACTTTCTCTGATTAAGAAAAGTACCTGAAGAAGTTCTTTTAATCTCAATGCCAAAAAAAAACTGAGCTTCTCCAAGATCTTTTATAGTGAATTCCTTGTGTAAATACTCTTTGAGCTGTGTGATTAAAGACATGAAAGTACCAGTGATAAGAACATCATCTACATACACCAAAAGAGCTAAAAAATCTGAAACTTTATAGAGAGTAAACAAGCAATGATCAGATGATGATTGAATGAAACCATAAGCATGTAATTTGAGGCAAAATTCATTATTCCATTGCCTTGAAGCTTGTTTGAGACCATATAAGCTTTTAGTTAACTTGCATACCTGATTAGAACCAGCTTTATCATAACCAGGAGGAGGAGGAATCATGTAAATTTCATCATCAAGATAACCATGAAGAAATGCATTATTAATGTCAATCTGAGCTAATGGCCAATGCTTAAGAGTTGTCAAAGCAATCAACATTGTCACTGTGACTAATTTAGCCACTGGAGCAAAGCTGTCAAAGTAATCTTCACCCTCTATTTGATCATAACCTTTGGCTACCAATCTAGCCTTAAGTCTTTCAACTGTGCCATCAGGTTTGAGCTTAACTTTGTACACCCATTTGCAACCAATAGGCTTCTTGTTTGGAGGTAATGCAGTACGGTCCCAAGTGTTGTTTTCCTCAAGAGCCTGTAATTCCTTACCCATTGCATCTACCCACTGAGGACTAGCTTTAGCTTGAGCATAAGATTTAGGTTCAGTGATATCATTGGCATGAAAAACCATATCTGTATCTGAGGAAGTATTGACAATAAAATCATGAAGATAGGATGGAGGATGAACAGGCCTAGTGCTTCTTCTTAAACTGGTGGTAGGCTGATTAGAAGAATGAGATTCTTGAGGAGATAAGGATTGATTAGGATTAGGAACTGAATCATGATCATCTTCAGGAATTGGAAAAGGCAAGATAGAGTCTGAAGAAGAACTATGAGCAAAAGGATAGACAGAATCAATAAACACAACATCTCTGGAAACAATGATTTTATGTGTATCAAGAGTGTATAATCTATATCCTTTTTGATCAGGTAGATAGCCAAGCATGATACATTTAGAGGCTCTATCATCAAACTTGTCTTTATGTGGGAAAACATTAGTGGCATAAGCTAAGCATCCAAAAGGTTTCATAGCTTCATAATGAGGAAACTCACCAAATAAAGTTTCATAGGGTGATCTCCAATGAAGAAGAACAGTAGGTAGCCTGTTGATGATGTAAGCTGCAGTGAGAATAGTGTATGGCCAAAGAAAAAAAGGAACATGAAAGTCCTTCATAAGAACTCTAGCCACCTCCAAAAGGTGTCTGTGTTTCCTTTCCACAACTCCATTTTGCTGCGAAGTACAAACACAAGAAATTTGATGTGCAATGCCATTATCTGATAAAAATTGCTTACAATCATGGCTGAGAAATTCAGCTCCTTTATCAGACCTGATGCATTTTACTGGAAGATCTAACTTAGTTGAAATCATCTTGATGAAAGTTTTGGGAGAAGTAACAACCTGACTTTTATGAGATAATAAACAAATTCATGTAGCTCTTGTGAAGTCATCCACAAGATTGAGAAAATAAGGAGTGTTGGTGATGTTGGGCTTAGATTAAGGGCCCCATATATCAACATGCAATAACTCCAGGATTGAGAAGTATGTATAGAACTAGAAGGAAAAGACAGCCTAGTTTGTTTGGATGTATGACAGGTATCACAAACAAGAGGTAAAGATAAAGTGGAGCATATATGTTTCAAAAAATCAAGGTGTTGCAAAGTAGATGGAGCAGCATGACCAAGCTTCCTATGCCATTGATCAAAAAGTTCAGAAGAGTGAGATGCAGCCAACGAGAAATTGTGAAGTTTAGAATAAGGCTGAGATTGAAGAACATAAAGCTTTCCATTAAGAGTGTCAGTAGCTAAAATAGAGTTTGTATCACAGTCAATTAGCTCATAGTGAGTAGGAAGAAAAATGTCCTTGATAGGATATGTTAAGGCCAATTGAGATACAAAGAGTAAATTGTACTTGAAGGATGGAATAAGAAAGACATCCTTAAGAATCAGAGAAACACAAAGCACTACTTGTCCAGCATTAGTAACAATCTTTAATGAACCATCAGGTAAGCAAATTTGAACAGGTTGTGATAATACCTGAATACAAGTCATAAGGCTAGCATCACAGCACATGTGTTTGGTAGCACCGGTATCAATAATCCAGCAACCATGAGAAACATGATCTGGAATAGTAAAGGCAAAATGAGAATCCAAGGTCTCTGCCATATGAGCAAAAGAAGAGTTATTCTCTGATGATGAAGCAGAAACATGTTGATTTGTGGTAAAAAAAAAAAAACTTAGCCACCTCCTGTTGAATGAGATTAGTAATAGAACTTGAATAAGTGGAAGGAAGAACAGGTTGAGCTGCAGATGGAGTATCAACTATATGAGCTGCAGATTTGGTGTCCCTAGATCTAGGATACCAATTTGGATATCCTTCGAGTTTGAAGCAATCATTGATAGAGTGGCCTGGATTGCCACAATGATCACAAATTATCTTAGTTTTTTCTTCTTTGGTAAGAAATTTCTTTTGAAAACCCCTGCCTAGCTGAAGAAGTACCCCTGCCATGAGAAAAACCTCTACCAAATTGAGGAGATCTCTGAGTGTTAGAGAATAAAGCTGAAAAATCCATAGTATCAGGGTATAATGACTTAATTTTCCTTTGTTTTTCAATTCTCATGACCATAGAATAAGTCTTATCCACATGAAGTAAATGTTCCATTATTAAGATTTGACCTCTAATACTATCAAAGGAATCATTTAAATCCATAAGAAATTGAATCAACCTGTCTTGCATAGCAAAATCATCCCAATCCGTAGAAACAGTACAAGTACAAACAGGTTTAGGAGAAACAAGATAGAGTTCATCCTAAAGCTTATTCAGATTTGTGTAATAAACTGCAACAGATGAACTACCCTGGGAAAAACCACAAATATCCCTTTGCAATTGACAAAGTTGAGGACCATTACACTCTCCAAATTTTCGAATTAAAGTGTTCCATAAATCAAAAGCCGAATTAGCATATATTAAGGCATCAGCAATGTCCTTAGATAAAGAATTGAGAATCCATGACCTAACCATACCATCGACTTGTTCCCATTGATCAACTAAAACAAGATTCAAAGGTTTAGGAACATTACCATTGATAAATCCAAGCTTATTCTTTGCAAGTAAATCAATTTGAATAGAACGACTCCAGGGAAGAAAATTGGTACCATTAAGCTTAACAGTGACAAGGCACATTCCTGGAAAATCAGAGTTGTTGAGAGTAAGAGCATCATCGCGAGGCAGAGAAGAAGAACCAAAAGCGGAAGTATGTGACGGAGCTGTAGAAACAAGAGCAGGACATGGATCTGAAGAACGAGCTGGACAAGAATCCATCGAGCTATGAAAATCAAAATTCAATCGGTAATTACTTCTGATACCATGTGAAATCTAGGATAATTGCATGAAGTATACATGAGAATTAGAGTTTAAGCCATTACTAAAGATAGAGAGAAGAAGCTTAGTGATAAGCTAAGAAAATGATATTCATTCAATAATGGCTAGTTATAGGTTTACAAAGTTATATATATGTATATGTATATGTATGTATTAGAGTCTAACTAACTAGCTGTTAATCTGTTACAAAGATTCTTCTAAAATGGATGAGCTAAGATATTAAAAGGTTGATGTGGAATCTTCATTGAGCTGATGTGGAGTCTTCATTATGTTAAGCTGGATCTATATTAATCTTTTAGATTTGAAGCAGGTTTGTGATTGATTCCACGATGAAATTTGAATCCTGAGTAGACTTCATTGTATCATGCATTGAGTTAGTCCAATGATGTGTGATAGAAATTAGAAAGTTCTATTGACTTTGCATCTGCATTATTTATGTTATGAATCGGTTTCCTCGATTTAAGATGTGAACAAAATGAACAAAATTATACCCATAACACCGTGTTAGTTCCTTGGCATAAGCTTAAATCGAAGTTGGAAAGTTTGTAGAACTCTGATTTCAGGTATAGTAGCATCTATAGGATTTAGTTTATGAATTTTGATTTTACACTTATTGAATCAAATGCTATTTATGGACCCCAGTGAAGTTGATTCTAATCTGTTCAATTTGTAAAAAGAATATAATGGTCGTTCCAATTTTACATCTTGAGTCATTAACAAAGATAGAAAATTGCTCTTTGTTTTTCCTTTTTAACCTTCTCACTACAATAGTGTGGACATTTTGTCCTCTCTCTATATAATTTAATTATCTTAATAATTCTTTGTTTCTCACAAATATATATATATATATGTGTGTATATATTTAGTTTAGGTAGTGTTGTGGAATTTCGTTTGTTTCCAGCCAGGTGTAATTTCGGTACACCCAACCTCCACCCAAGGTTGTCCGTTGAACTTACCATGGGAGTGTACTGTAGAAGAACTGATTGAAGTGGGGAGGAAGCCATTTGGGAAAGTTGTTAACACAAGTGTAATGTTAGAGTCAATCTCAACCAAGCTTATAATATTTACTCCTCACACGAGTTGGGAAGAAAGGTTATAGAAATTCTTTAGAAAAATGGGCAAAATAGTCTATTCGACATACTTCATCTGAGATATGAAATGGATATGCTAGCATTTCTGGCTGCACACAAGACTGCAATATATAGGAGGTGGAAGAACTAAAAGGTTATTTTGTGAACTCTGTTTAAATTGCAAAGACGTTGTGCTTTTAATTTTCAACCGAAGGTGATCATTTGAACATGTTAAGAATTTGAGTTGTTCCCCAGTACTGTCCCATTTTCCTAGGTATTTGGTTTCATATTTTTACAATTACTCTTGATTATGATGTTGCCCTCTTTTTACTATATTTGTGTATATAACAAATAATAAATGTAATATTGTCATATATATACCTCTTTATTTCTCCAAAGGAGTAAGGGACATGACAAGGAACATTTCTAAAATTCTAACCATCTCTGATGAGTTTGTTCCTTCCCTGATAACCTAATTAAGTGCTTATGGTTTTGTTCCGATGTTCTTGCAAGATGATTGGCAATATAAAGTTTTGTATATGTACTCTATTCGTATAGACTAGTAGTGCACCCACGCAATGCGCGGCTAAAATATTTTTTAAATGTAAGAAATAAATATATTGAATGTTTGATTGTTAAAAAGATATGAATATAAATAATTATATTTTACGTATTTTTTTGTGTATATTGTAATAGTAAAGAACATTGAATACTCATAATTATTTATTTATATAGAAAGTTATTTCTTGCATTACACAAAACAAAGTACATACTTCTAATAATATAAGATACTTTTGAATTAACTTTTAACTTTATAAAACTTTAAATAATTATATCATAAACATTTAAGTTTAAGTACATAAATTTCAAAAAGTAGTAATCTTCTTCTATTAAATATTTTATCACAAAGTTTATATTAAAATAAAAAAAGATGTTTTAAAAGAAGACACAATATGAAAATTAGGTTTTTGTAATAAATTATATTATGTAGATTCATACATTGTAGAAACTTATAACTTAAATATTTTACAATTTATAATTATTTAACACAATTTTTTTTATAGTAGAATGTAATATAGTATAAAAAAAGATTTTTTTTTTTTATTATAACGTATGATGATTCAAGAATTATATATGTTTTTCTTTTATTTTTTTACTACAATATTTGATAGCTTATCAAGAAAGTCATGTAATTTAAAATGATTAAATTAATTTAGAAAAATAAAATGAAATCTTGAAAAACTAAAATAAAAAGAAATTATTTACGCATCATCAAATTGATGTGACATTTTTAGGAGGGAAATTGGCAAAATTAGTAATTTTTGACAACTTGCTTGCTTTTATTATAGTATAGATATGTGGTCTAATATTCCAAGCCTTAGCGAACTTGAGTAGCACCCTTGGACAAAGAATAAAATTAGTAGGATTAAGATTTAGATTAGCATTTAAGAAACTCTTTCATGTTAGGAAGAGGGGATCATGAGCCTTGATTAAGTTATTTTGATCGGACTCTGCTTGATCATAGACAGATTCAATTGTGTTATTTTGTAATAATATTTGTTTCATTTTGAGTGTCAACTCTTTTACTTTATCACTATCATCCAAAACATTACATTGGTAAAAAGAATGTAATAGAATTTTGGATGAGACTTGAGAGGAAGGTGAACTATTAAAAACATTAATTATGCAAATGTTAAAACTATATTAATGTTGATTCTTGCATTTTGTCGAGGGATCCATAATTTTCAAATTCATTTTTCCTAGAGCTTGCAAGATGATCATCCCATTTTGGTGAAAGTGAGGCCATCACGATATTGAGACTTTCTCTTTGAATTAACTAAGTTTGACATAACCATATCATCTTGGCTAAACTTATTTTTAGAGCTTATAAGGTATTGCATCTTATAAGATGTTTTTAGAGCTTATAAGATGTTTAATTTAAGTTCAAAATAAGTTGTTGAAGTGTTTGTATAAATAAGTTGGTGGAGCGTATAAGATGTATGGTATTTGTGTATTTTCAATGATCAAATTCAAAGGTGTTTTGAAAAATAAGCTTTTATTTTAGATATAAATTGTAATTACCCAACTTTAAAAAAAAACGCTTATAAGTTCCTTACATCTTATAAACTCCTAAAATAAGATCTTATTTTTAAAAGTTAGTCAAACACTTTTGAGGAGCTTATAATTTTTTAACATCTTATAAGCTATTTTAAGGAGCTTATAAGCTTAGCCAAAAACCCTCTTAATTTCAATTATTATTTTATAATCCAACATTGGGTAACAAAGTCTCAAAATCTCTTGAAGGTTTCAGAGAAGAAGCATAACGCAGAAATATAGATTTAGATTTCTTGAGCTACAAATTTATATAAATGACTTTTATTTGTAGGTAATCAAAACAAGTCTCATAATAACTATTCGTTAAAACATCTCATATAAGTTCTTATTTATATTATAAAAGACAAAACTTATATGAGTCGGTTGCACAAATCTAGATCCATACACCAGGGTTGACCTCGTCAAAATGCCCAAAAAAAGCACTCACACGCGCGTGAAACGCGCCCCACGCGCCTGATACTTCCCTGAAGTTCACCCAAATTCACTCCAATAGACCTACCTTTATGTATAATTAGACATACATTTGTGTTATGTTAGACCTACCTTATGTTAGACCTACCTTTAAAGTATGAAATTTGGGCAGAATGGTAGGTTTAACATAACATAAAGGTAGGTCTAACATAACGTAAAAGTAGCTCTAACATAACGTAGTGGTAGGTGCCAAAATTCAAAAACTAAGCGTAAAAAAGAAAAGGTATGAAATCTGGGCAAAAAGGTAGGTTTAACAAGCTTAAAGGTATGTCTTAACATAACGTCAAGTAGGTCTAATATAACCTATTGGTAGGTGCAAAATTTCAAAAATCATGCGCGAAAAAAGAAAAATAAAAAAGAGTAGCGGGTCCCCTGACCTAAATCCGACCCGGGTGCATGGATCTGAGATACATACACCTGATTCATAGAAGACTTACTCTTAGAAAAAAGGTTTCATATGAGATATATCTGTAAGTTATGAGGAGGGAAAATGAGGGAGATAATAAAAATTCCCAACTTTTTAGCTTCAATACACATGAAAAAATAGGCAAAATCATGAGTCTATCTTAGAAGTTCGAGCGCAATTTCAATCTTCAAATATAAAAGTTTACGTGCATTGCTAAAATAATATTTAAAGGAATAAAATCTTTATAACAGGAATATAAGTATCTTGAATATTTAAAGGAAATAAATATTTATAACATCAAAATATGAATAAATAAAATAGAATTAAAAATGATTTTCATACAGAATGAAAGAAAGCTATATTTGATGTCATAAAAATATATTTTCAATAAAATAATACATAATTAAAAATGTCTCCCATGCAATGCATGAGCAATTTCTAGTCTATATATAAAGAGAGAGTTATGTCTCTTCAGATCAGGAAACGTCAGCAATTATAAGTGTTCGTAGAGCAACATGTGTCTCGCCGTCTCATCTTTCAATTCTCCAAGTAGATTAAGTATTTCACCATGTCATACTCCTATTTCTCTCCCCAACTCTTATGTCATGAAAAAACTACCGTTTCATCTCTCCCCCTCAAATCTGAACTTTGATCTTCTCTCAAATTCTCACTAAATCACTTTGATCTTCAAAACCACCGTTTCATCTCTACCCTCCAAATCTGAACTTTGATCTTCTCTCAATTTTTCTCCAAATCTGAACTTTGATCATCTCTCCAATTCCATGCAATTCGAAGGCCTTTTGGGGATTTAGATCTCAGCAAAAATGTCATGGAAAGATATCTATTGCTATGAATTTTCCAGAGAGAGAATAATTTGCATAGATAAATGGAGGAGACCGTGCAAGAAGTACTCTTTAAGGTGCGACGTCAAACTTCGAAACCTTACTCTTCCAATTGTTTGCCGCAGCAACGAGTTTTTTTTTTTTTTTTGGATTTTGATTGATTTTTGTTGTACTGAATTATTTTTAGTTTTGATAGAGCTTTTGCATACTTATTTACAGAAACTCTTGATTGTTAAGCTTAAAGATGGTGGTGGAGGCAGTATACTTTCTTATCTTCCATTTCTAGGTACATGATTTTTTAATTTTTTTTTTAATTTTGGGAATTTCACAATGTGTTAAATTGACTGTGTTGAGGGCAGTTTATGGCGTAATAGGATTGTACATGATCGGAATGGAATAGTAATTTGACATAATTACATTTTGCTATAGTTTTCACTTGGGCCATGAATAGTTTTCACTTGCTGTAGTTTTCATTTGGCATAACTACATTTGTTTTACATTTAAGTTTTAGTGCTCGTTATAAAATCAACCCAAATGTTATACTATATCTATTTATGTTTGAAATAGAAATAATAAGAGTTATAAGTCACTACTAGAAAACAATCAAATTCCAATAGAAATTCCAACGGAAATAATAACCGTTGGAATTTCCAACAGAATTTCCAACGGAATTCAACGCTGTTGGAAATTCTGTTGGAATTTTTATAATTTTCAATAGAATTTCCAACGGAATTTCCAACGGAATTCAACGCCGTTGGAAATTCCGTTGGAATAATGTTGGAATTTTTTTTGTGATTGTATATTCCAACAGAAAAGTACCGTTGGAATGTTCCGTTGGAATCGTTTTTCCGTTGGAATTTCCGTCGGAATTTAAATTCCAACGCCCCTTTTTCCGACGGTCCACTTCTGTTGGAATGAAGAATTCCAACAGAATTTTGCAAAATTCCAACGGTATTTCACAAAATTCCAACGCAATTGTTCCGTTGAAATTTGAGTGATTTCTAGTAGTGAGTGTCACTGAGAAGTAACTGTATATCAATGTTGATGCTATGATGTTCCTGGATAAATTCAAACGCTGGATACCTGAAAGGAAATTTGACTAAATAGTTTTTCAACACCACTATTCGATTCTCGATTTCTCATGTTCCCAACATTTTCAGTTAGGATGTTGGAAAGAGAACGCTGAACTCCATTCAGAAAGTCCCAAAAAATTGTACATTACCATGATTATTACATTGAGTAATGGAGGGGGATCAAGCATATTAGACATATAATTCATGTGTATGTGTGTCATCTATGTGTTTCTTAATGTCAGGTAGCGTTAAACAACACAGCTTCATCTTTAGCGGATTACTTTTGGGTCATTCTGAATGAATTTTTTGTTGTTTCTGTTGCAAAGTGCCATCATTACTTCTAATGGAAGCTTAAATGATCGATCTTCCAAAAATTCCACCAGGGCGTGCCATTATACTGTGAGTCGTATATTAATTTGACTTAGTAAATTTACATGTTTTATCATCACCTTTTTTTTGAATATCTAAGGCCAATATTTTATGCATTTACTCTTTTGGTATATTTTATGCATTGTTTTGCCACAAGTACGATCAGAAGGCAATCAGCAGCTGCTGCGGCTGAGAATCCAATTGGACACTATCCTTATGCCATCATGTTCATATAGCATGTATGATCTCTTTTTAACTTATTATTCTTTCTGTTTTGAGTTTATAAATCTATATTGGAAGAATGTTGTATTCGTGTGCACAATGACACTTTGTCTATTAATCTTCTCTGCATATTACATCTATTTCTATGACATCTTCCCTGATGGGCTTGCTGATTTAAAGTGAATTGGAAAACCAATTGTTGATAAAGTTTTATGAACATGGAGTAATCACTTCAATACGCTTTAGAATGCAGGTACTAATTGAGAAATAATACATTCACTTCATTATCCCTTATATCATTTCTTATGTGTACGGAGTGTGGGTCTTTTAATACTTTTCCTCATGTTTGATTCATTCTTGGTTATATGAAACCCTTCATCTGTTTTATCAGCCTTCGGCCAAAGAGGATGTTTTGATTAAACTAAAGAAAAGCATCTAAAGTTACAGGTACTTTATTTTCTTACATTTGTTTATTAAATGAGATAGATATGCTTTAATCATATTATGTGTCTAATAATTGAAGTAAAAATCATGGTTTATGTTCTATCATGTAAATCCTGATATACTAATTCTTGAATAAGAGTTTCCAAATTTTTGCACACACTTCATCAGGTGACTGCCATAAGCCCGTAAAAACACCAGAATTAGCAAGTACTTGGATATTCTGAACAAAAATTAATGATGGTTTCATGCATCAAATCCCAACATAATTAACTAGGAATGAAATATATAGTTAACAGACTAAATAAGTTTAACTTGAAACTACTTTAGGATTAATTCTTTTTTTTTTTCTAAAGCCAGCTGTTATATCAGAAAACATCACATGCCTCTTTTGAAGTCTCCCTATCTCATAAGTGATTTATTGCACCATTCCTTTCTCATTGCAAATAAGAGCAATTTTAGTATTATCTACAGTGGTTGTGTTTATGTAAATAAGTCAATGTACGATAATGGTGATATTTGAGGTTTGTTCTACTATTAATACTTATTCTAGAGGCCTTACTTGGATTTTGGTCAATATCTCTTGCCAACTCTAAGTTAGATAAGCATCACTCATATGGAAAACTATTTTTGAGTTTTTTTATTAACTTATAGAATTTGTTTAAAAATTAGTCGTATTTGTTTGTTGTATTAGTAACAGCCTTCTCCTACCCACTTCAGACTATACATGATTTTTGTTTGGGCAATTCTATACACACCCCAAGTAATACTAAACACACCCCATCTATACACATGAAAATTAAAATAATAAAAAAAGAAGTATGTGTATAGATGGGGTGTGTTTAGTATTGCTTGGAGTGTGTATATAATTGCTCCTTTTGTTTTGGGGTGTGTGTTGTGATTCATGGACTTATTGTTCCACTTCGCCACTTATATATCAGTAGTGGTGCCCTTATTGCATTGAGTGTTTCATAGCATCTTATTTGAAAAGTTGGAAGGCTACTTAATTTCATACAAACTGTGAAGCACGTTTCTTTTTTATTATGATTTTTTGTTTCCATCCTAAAGTTGTTATCTTTAGTTTTCATAAGTTGCTCCTCATTGTATGATATCCTTTGGCCAGTTCCAACCATTGTGGAGGCATTACTTTCAGAACACTCGAAAGACTAATTTTTTTTGGTTGATAGTAATGATCAAGATCCAAGAATTCGATCTATAAATTTAAGGGAGTTCTTGATGAGGCTTTATGTTATCCTTACCTCTATAATTGTTTTTTCTCTGTAGGTATTAGAAACCAATGTCACGTAATTGTTACATTTGATATAAGTTGCGTATATAAGCTCTCATAATGTATATCTTTAACATTCCAAAACAGTTTAGATTCTCATGCAGTTTCTTATGTTTTTTTTTTTTTTTTCATATTACTCTTAACAGCTAATGTTGATGTGGTTTTTGCACAGGTTGGTAGTACCCTCTATGGTCCTTATCTTTCGGTTGATGTTAAATTAAATGGCTTCGCTGATCCACTTCATGGCTTGGCTTGGTTATCAAGTGTGTAAATGTCATTGTTCAATTGGTGTTTGAGCTTATGTAGAGTCTCAAATGATCATTAGTTACTTGACTTGGGTTTTAGGCCGTTACCTATTATATATGTGGAGGATTCACCTTTGAGTTAGGAAGTATTTTGTTAATATTGAAGAAGATGAAATTCTCTTGCTATCATACGAAATATTTTATGAATATTGAAAAAGATTTTTTCGCATATATTTGTTGGACTAACTTTTTTAGTTTGACTTCGAAACATTATTTGTTTATGTAGTTAAATATTGTGTTTTTTGAGAAATAATTATAAATAACAAACTTATTTGAATATCAATGTTAATAATTTCAAAAAATACATGACCAATTAATACATACATTGCGTTTAAAAAAATATATTTACATTAAAATTAAATCGATATAAAAGAAGGTTCAAAAATTGAGTTAGTCTCCTGTGCAACTGATGTACATACAATTCGGGTCGGGTCCGGGTCGACCCGGATCCACACACTTTTGTTTATTTTATTTTTTTTGAATTTTATTTTTTCACTTCAGGTTGTTACCTTTATGTTATATGCATGTGACATTTATGTTATATAAGTGTGACCTTTATGTATAAATGTAATGACCTTTTTGCAAAATTTATACATATTTACGTTTATGTAATATTAGTTGCACATATATTCATCCTTAAAATGTACTGAATTTTGAAAATTTCAATTTTTTTTCAAAGTTATGGATTATAAAGGTCATAATATTTGTACATAAATGTCACAAGAATTGTACATAAAACTTACAACAATACAACATAAAACTCTTAATCTGAAGCGAAAAAACCTGAAAATCTTTATTTTTTCCTAAGTTACTGAATATAAATGTCATAACATTTATATATAAAGGTCACACTTATAGAATGTAAAGGTCACATCCTTACAACATAAAGGTAACAACTTGAAGCGAAAAAAAAAAAGAAAAAAAAGAAAATCCAGGTGCGTGGATCCGGGTCGAATCGTCCAAATTGTACCAATCCAAATCCATGCACCTGGTGCACAACAACATTTGCCTCAAAAATTTATTTTGCTATGAATAGCTTCAAGAAGTAAATTGCAGATGAATCCTACAAATGAATCACGTGCAACGCACGGGTGATAACTAGTATTGTATAAAAAGAATTTCAAATATGAATGTACATTGTAAATTGTAATGTGTGATCACCACCTTCATATAAAAGGGCAAAATGGTCCGAACAGATCACCTCCAAATTTATCTAGTGAGTTCTACACTCTTCCATCCTTACAATGGAAGGAGAAGCTCATTTCAAACCCTAATTCCTCTCTCTCTCTCTCTCTCTCTCATCTCGCGGTGAGATCCTAGCAATGTCCCACTTCGGAAGATCTGGCCCGCCCGACATCAGAGACACTTTCTCCCTCCTCGTCCTCAACATCACTTTTCGTATCTACACATCCTCTATTTTTGTTGCTACTTGGATTTTTTTTTTTCTGTACCTTTTCTTGTAAATTTTACAGCGGATTATGATTATCCTTCTCAGGTACTACGGCAGACGACTTGTTCCCCCTTTTCGACAAGTATGGCAAAGTAGTTGATGTTTTCATCCCCAGAGACAGAAGGTATGTATATTTTTATTAATTTTTACGTGTAATTATGGCAAATAATAAGCTTTTTAAGTGTACGTATCTGGGATGTAATTGCCCTTTTGCATAGTACTAACATTGGTATATGTTTATTTGGGATATAATTGTGTGGCTGTGTTGAGAAGTTTGTATCAAGTTTATTCATTGTGGGCTGAATTTGAGCATTATGTAGATTTTGTGTGTTCTTTTATTATGAGCTGGAAATATATAAACAGCACTTAAGATTTTATTTTGGATCAATGAGGCAGTTTCACTGCGTGTAGTTATTTTAGTTTGGATATGAATATAAGATTGATATACGTGAGCAATTTGTCTTGTTTGCCATTTTGACAAATATAGTTTTTGACATGTTGTATTAATCTATAACTCATAGTGACTAAAAAGTATTGAACTTTAAAGCATCGTAATTGAATTGTTCCTGTATATTTTATTCATAAATATGGTCTCTTCTGTGTCTGATTTTAAATTAGGACTGGGGACTCGAGGGGCTTTGCATTTGTGCGGTATAAGTATCAAGATGAGGCTCAAAAGGCTGTAGAGAAGCTAGATGGTGAGTTGTGAGAAAATTTTGGAATGGTTTGCATAATGATATAACTCTTTATTCTTTCTTATGCGATGATTGTATGACGTTGCCAAATGCAGGAAGAGTTGTTGATGGGAGAGAAATAATGGTTCAATTTGCTAAATATGGGCCGAATGCGGAGCGAATGTAAGTTGTTTCACCTCTACACCCAACTAGTTTTGCAATTACTAGTTCAGGGTGAGGTTTTTGAGTTAATCTCTTTTGTATTGAATTTGATTTTTGTTCATTGGGGTTTCATGGTGGAATTATATGGCTTATCTTAGTGTGTCTGTACTGATTTTTGTAGATGTCTGCTTAGTTGCATGATTGAAGTTTATGTTGAACTATTCTAGAAGTGATTCACCCTTTCGTATAAATTCCCGGTGTAACAACATTTGTGGTTTTGGGCAGTCATAAAGGTAGAATTGAGGAACCAGTATACAAGTCCAGGGATAGGTCAAGGAGCCGCAGTCCTCGGCCAAGGTAGGATACTCTACTTTTATAGGTGGCCTCTGAAATTGATAGTTCCTGTCATATATAAGGTGTTAGTGACCTAATGAATATGTTTTTAGTTTTTATTTGCTAGTTTTTCCTGATGAATAGAATTTTTTAGTTGACGTTATTATAGATACAAGTTTCTGTCCTATCGGCCATATGAAGGATGGCTGTTTTGCCATTGCAGCACTGGAGTTGATTATTTCTGTGCATCCTCTTATGTCATGCAATATGCTCTTAATATCCTGAAGTTAATTTGGAAATTGTACCATAATCTAGCTTCTTATGAGTTAAAAGGAAAATGGAAAGATGGAACTTTCTGAATCTACATTACTTCCCTTCCTATGTGCTCAGTAGTGAAGAAATGATTATGTACAGGAGTGATTACAGGGATAGGGACTACAGGAAGAGAAGCCACAGTGGAAGTAGGGCTAGAAGTGATCGGGAACATCACCGTGGCAGACATAAGGATGATCATTATCGAAGCAGGAGCAGATCTCGAAGCCGAAGCCGTAGTGGAAGTCCTGGATACCGCAGAGAATGTAGAAGAGTCAAGTATGATGATTATGAGAGGCGTAGGCGAAGTCGGTCTTATGGAAGGTATACCTTTAACATCATACACATCTCGTATTACTTGCTGCTCTATAATATGATTTCTTATTATGCTTTTGGTATTTCATGGAAGTGTTTCTCCTGCACGAAGGAGTCTTAGTCCTCAGATGAGTCTATCTCCAAAGAAAACACCTTCCAGGAGTGGAAGTCCTAATATGCATTATCGGAAAGAACGATCTACCAGTCCCAAGAGTGTCTCACCTCATGGTCGCCGTGATTCTCGAAGCCCATCTCCACATTCTGATGCTGATGTAAGTATCCAAAGACTCCGAAATATTCTGTTTGGTACAGAATTGTTCTTCACAGTGTCATGGTCGGTCTCTTTCTTTTCAGGAATAATGTAGAGTGCTGCTTGATGAATAGCGTGGTGCTGTATTTGGTTCTTGAGTAACTTGATCTATCCTGCGATCATCTGTGTTGTGGTTGCTGTCGTTGCCCTGAGTATATGTAATGATTAAAAATCTTTCTGGTAGTGGTTCTATTTTCAGTGCTATTTTAGGTTGTGCACACTACTTTAGTCTTAATTGGTTGCTACCGATCTAAACTGTTAGTTCCATTGTTGGATTAAGTTTTTTTCAATATCTCTATTTGTCTGCAGTTAAATAAAAAGTCATTTCGTAATCTTAAATATCAATATAACCATTTTACTCATACGAGCCCTTTACTTGCCTTCTATAGTTTGCCCCTGAGGTAGTTGCTGATTGGCAAGATGATGCAGCAGTGTCGATGCTGTTTTTAGATGATGCAGCAGTGTTGATGCTGTTTTTAGATGATGCTGTGTATGTTGATGCCGCTTTTTTAGCTGTTGATTGTTATGATTTGCTGGTGATGATTGAAGTTTTGCTCACAAAACTTTCCTGACCGTGTCATGATTTGGTAAGGTAATGGAAACTAGCATGTTATACTAGATTGACGTAGGAATATTTCAGTATCACCTGAAAGTCCTGATGTCTGTTTACCGTTTTGTTCACTTGATGTTGTTGGAGTGAACACATAGTAGTGTGGCTGGTGCAGCTGGCTTGTGGGTTATTCTCTTTGCCGGTAACATTTTGAGATTGTTTATATGATGTTCTTCAATGTTACTATGCCCAGGGCTGGCAAAAATTTACGGTTTGTTCCCTGTTTTTGCTCCTTAGTGTGAGTTTTTAAAATTCCCTTAATAATTGGATAAGTTAATCTCTCTAGATGCTTATAGCAGTTAATGTTACAGCACATGAGGTCGGGGTTGCTGAAAGCTATAGATACTGATGCTGTCATTTTAATCAATGTTTTAGTGGCTGTGATGCAATGTTTTTCATTTTAATCCGTTTCAAGTTGATTAATGTTGTAATAGTCTTCCCTTTTGGTTGCCATGCTAGTTTCTGTAATAGTAATTAGTGAAAGGTGAATCTGTGTGGTAGTGCAGTGAAAGTATATATTTCCTAGTGTAGCTGCATTGCATTCACATTACAGAAACATCCTTTGGTATTTGTGGAACAGCATTTGGTTTTTATTAATATATTTCCTACTCCCCAGTAGTTCAATGCAGTGTTTGTGGAACTGGAACTCCCCAGTAGTTCAATGCAGTGTTTGTGGAACTGGAACGGTGATCAAAGTTGCTTGATCGCGTCAAAACTAACCATGATTTGAGAGTATAGAAAGGGAATTGATTTCATTGATTAAAAACCGGTCTCAGCTGATCCCTATATACAAGAGGAAAACAATGAATGTGATGGATAAAAACATAAATGGTGTCTCATCTGATCATTGAATAAAAAATTAAATTTAAGTTGCAAATTTATCCAAGGGAAAAGGGTCAAAAAAAAAAAAAAAAAACCCTTAAACTATTTTTAGGTTAAAAAACACATTTATCTTATAAAATTAAATCACTTCATCCCTTTTTATATGGAACAGATGTTTTTCGAATTAACTCCGTCAACTCTAGAATTACGGGAAATTTACCACCTTTTATTTTTAAATTTCTCACTTTGTTGAGAGCATCTACCAAAAAGGTAGGTTTAATTGTGTTACATCAACGCCACCTTAAAAATTAAAAGGCTTTTACCTTTAAATAAATATTTTACAAATCCTTCTACATGAAAAAGTAACTATTTATGGGTCTATTATCAAATCACTCAATAAATCTTTATTACTCAACCTCTATTTATTATTTCTGTTTAATAATAATAAAACATGATTAATTTTAAATTTTAAAATGACATAATAAATTTTAAAACAACATGATTAAAATCACATGATTAATTTTTAAATTTTAAAAATCATTTAATTTAGTAAACATAAATAAAATTGAACAATATATTAATAAATTTATTGGAAACAAATTAATGAACTAATGCGATACAAAAAAAAAAAACAATACATCATAAAATTACAAAACAACAACATATTCATTGAACTATAAATTAGTATGTAGTTAATTAGTGCTGAATCGTGCCGATAGATGATCAATCAAGTTGGTCCAAAGTTGATGATGTTTCTCTCTGTCACGCAGTTGAGAATGTCTCATGAGGTAGTCGTTGAATGCTCTGAAGGAATCTTGAATTACTTGTGGAACATTATTGGAGTTGATAGGTTCCTCTGACCAATCGGATGCTGTATCTCCTTCATTTTCGATAATCATATTGTGCAAAAATTTATGAGTTATATCATGTATTTATAGTGTTAAAATTCTATATTTAAAAGAAATATTTATTGCAGAAATAACCGTTTAAAAACGGCTAAAAAAAGGGGCAAAAACAGTATTTTGATTGGGGTTGCACAAAAGTGATAAAATTAATTATTATTATTTTAAAGTAAAGGGCGCACCCTTTCTCACCCCTCCTTCTTTCTCCTCTCTCCTCCTTTTTCTCTCTTCTTGCTGGGTAGAGACATTTCTACCCAACTTCATCTCCCTCTCCCTTTACCCTTCTCCCTCAACCTCTTCTACCCAAATATGAGGGTAGCACAAATTGTCATGTCATATTCTTCCTTCCGCGTTGGGGATGCCATGATGAACAACATAGATGAGACTGGAGAGATATGAACGCTTAAGCTCTACCCCAGTGAAAAACATATTTGTGCTTGAGCCAGATAAGGAATTAAGTAATGAGTTATGTTTTATCAATGACGATTCAGCTATTAGAAAAGTATATACCATATTTCTCAAGTTAGTGGAGTTGGTGATATACAATTCCATGCTAATCGTGATGCTGATGAACATGTATTTGAGGAGGTTTTGTATGTTATCAAGAGTCCAAATTTTAACAAAAACATACTTAACAGTGTAGAGGTGAACAAAAATCCTAGACTTTGTTATACTGAGATGCTTGAACCTAACATTGAGATAGATACACAAATAAGCTTTGTGAATGATGATGGTGTAGAGAGGGTGAAATGTATAATGGGAGTGGTAGGCCAACTGGTTATGTGAGTAAATAAGAAGAAGATAAATAGGATAGTGAAAATGATAGATATGATGAAGATTCTCGTGATGAAGAGGCTGACTTAGAGGATGGTATGTCTTTTAAGAAAATTGTGAGGGTGAGATATGATGTGGGTGACGGATTGCCTCATTTTATGCTTGGGATGACATTCAAAGATGCTAATGAAGCAAGATCAGCAATTTCTTAATATGCAGTTGCAAGAAGAGTGATTTTAAAATTAGATCCAAATGAACCATACAGAATTGGAGCTAAATGTAAAATTGAGGAAGGCTGCCCACTTAACTTATTCATTTCAAAAGATTGAAGAAACCCAAGCTTGGAAGTGAAAACATTGATATATGAGCATCAATGTTTTAGAGAGTTTAAGATTCCTCAAGCTTCAGAAAAGTTTTTGGCGAACCACTACAAAGAAAAGTTTTTGGCGAACCACTACAAAGAAAAAATATATAGGAATCCTGATTACATAATTAAAAAAATGAAAGATGATGTTGAATTAACTCTTAAACTACATTTGACATTTCAAAAATGTAAAAGAGCAAAAAAGAAAAAAATGGTTATGGAGGAACTACATGGCAGCAACAAAAGCGAGTGTAGATAGTCAAATTTTACAAGCCGACCAATTAGAAGTTGTCATGTGTCAATTTGTTGCAGATATTATCAAAAATACATATTCATATTTAATTTGATTATTATCTCAAATAAATTGATGGATATGGAATTTTGAGAAATCCTAAACTTATCAGAATTCTTCTTTTGGATAGCATCAAATTATGATGGAATCAAATCACTCAATTGGAGTCCTAAATCTATCAAGATTATATCAAATTATGATGGATCAATCAAATCACTCCATTTGAATCCTATTTACACCTATAAATAGGGGTCTGATTTTCATTATTCCATACAAGAAGAAGAAGAGGAACACAAGAGTTGAAGAATTCAAGAGCTCTCCACCGCGATCTTCAAATCTTCAAAGACTTCTTCTTCAAAGGTGTTCTTCATCAAAAGGCGATCTACAAGGGTGTTCTTCATCAAAAGGCGATCTTCAAGGGCGTTTTTCATCAAACGGCGATCTTCAAGGGCGTTCTTATTCAGAGGCTTCTTCTTCAAAGGTGTTTTTCATCAAAAGATGATCTTCAAGGGTGTTCTTCATCAAAAAGTGATCTTCAAGGGCATTCTTATTCAAAGGCTTTCTTCTTCAAAAGACGATCTTCTTATTCAAAGGCTTTCTTCTTCAAAAGACGATCTTCAAATCTTCAAGGGCAATCTTCAAAGGCTTTCTTCATCAAAAGACGATCTTCAAATCTTCAAGAGCAATCCTCAAAGGTGTTCTTCATCAAAAGACGATCTTCAAGGGAGATCTTCAAAAGCGTTCTTCATCAAAAGCGAGGGCGTTCTTAACAAAACTCAAAAACTGCTACTTGATCCACAATAAGGTGTCAAACACGCGGATCTAGTCGTTTGTTCAAGGATTTCGATTTTGACCAAGTCAATTTCAATTGTCAACTCCAAGCATTGAAGAGAAGAATCAAAGGATCAAAGAGATTGCATTCCAAACTTTATTCAACTCAAGTAAAATTCTATTTTGTACACTTATTTGTGTTTATTTATCTAATAAACAAAATTTGTTGTTACAGCAAGTTTGGGTATCTTGAAGCATATGTCGAAGCATTGAAAAGATCAAATCTAGATTTAGGGACAAAGCAGAGATTGAATTATGTGGAAAAAGTTTGAATAAAGAGATGAGAGTTTTCAAGAGAATGTTCATCATGTTTGAAGCATGTAGAAAAGGATGGAATTTAGGTTGTAGGCCATTGGTAGGCCTCGATGGTTGTTTCCTTAAAGGGGTCTGCAAAGATTATTATTAGCTGCTATCTGGACTGATGTTAATGGTCAAATGTTTTCAATAGTATGAGCAGTTCTTGATAAGGAAAACAAAGATAATTGGAGATGGTTCATTTGTTGGTTGAGACAAATATTAGAGTTGGGAGATGGTTCATCACTGAATCATTTCAGACATGCAAAAAGTATGAATTATGTACTTTTTTTTTTCATTTTTGTTGTTTTTGTGTTTTTATTTTATCTGTCACTATCTATTGAATTGAACTTATCATGTTATTGATATTCAGTTATTTGATATAGGGATTGATTGATGCAGTAGAAAAAAATCTCCCATTTGCTGAGCATAGGTGGTGTGCAAGACATATCCATGCAATTGGTCCAATAAATTGAGGGATGGCGTATTAAAAAAAAAAACAAATTTTGGATTTGTGCTTGGAGTACATATGATGATCTTTTCAAGGATAACTTGAACAAACTAGCCGAAATAAGTAAGAAGGCTGCAGAGGACTTAATGAAATATCCACCTCACACCTGGTCTAGAGCATACTTTAGCAATAGGGCCAAATCAGAGTGTGGATAATAACATATCAGAGTGCCTCAATTCATGGATCAAAGATGCAAGACACAAGCCAATTATCAATATGTTTGATGATGTCTCAAACTATGAACATAATCAAGGATAACAAATTATTGGTTGATTGGTGGTTTAGTGATTGGAGTCCTATCATGTATGGAAAGGTATCAAGACAACAAAGAAAAATCTATCGGTGGCAAGATTATCGTTAATGGGGATGATGGTTTATAGGTGGTGGAAGCAATTGTGTGCTTGTAGGACATGTGATCTCATTAAGATCCCATGTGAGCATGCTATTTGTGCAATACACTATAAAAATTATGGACTCGATGAAAATGATATCCTCTTGGTATCACAAGAAAACGTACAAGGCAGCGTATCAATTTCCACTTATTCCAGTTCATGAAAAAAGATTCATGAGATGCGATAAATACTTACCAATTGAACCACCGCCCATTATCAAAATGGTGAGAAGGCCCAAAAAAAAAAAAAAATCAGGGAAAAAAAAAGAACCAAACCAAAGAATGGGAAAGTTATGCAAAGAAGGGTGTGCTTCAAACTTGTCAAAATTTCAAGGAAGAAGGTCATAATAAAAAGTCATGCAAGATTACAAGTATTTAGGTTTGTATATCTGTTTACTAAAAACTGTTAAATATTCTTTATGTTAAATTTCAAAGTTTTTAGGTTGCTGCAAGTGAAGTTTAGAGCACTATGCAAACACAAAGATCTAAAACACAAACATGCCGTATATGTCAAAAGAAATGCCATAATAAAAAGTCTTGCAAGAATACGAACACTCAGGTTTGTAGTACAATTTCTATTATTTTAAAATGATTTTGTTATCCATGAAAATCAAACTTTAAATATCTATGCATAGGATGATGTAAGTGGGATGCAAGGCTCCACACAAAAAACAAGTAACCAAGGTGGTGTCCATTTCAATGTATACACTGGTCACAGACTACCTTAAATGTAAGAATAATTTTAATGATTTTGAGTTAAGTATTTTAATCGGGAAAAATTAATTTTACATCCACTTAAAACGTTGTTGTCCATTTTACATCAATTTATTTTTAGGGTTTCACATTTAGTCCAATTAAAACCAAAATCAACCAATTTTGGTCAATTGGAGGCGATTGCATCTCAATCGCCCCCAATTGTGAATTTCTGATAAGCCACGTCAACTGTTACGCGTGCTTCGATAAGCCACGTCAGCTGTCACGTGTGCTCCGATAAGCCACGTCAACTGAACTCAGCGTGAAAATCGATTTCCGGCGGCCAAAGGACCAAAATTGGTCGATTTTGATTGTAATTGGACTAAATGTGAAACCTTAAAAATAAATAGACGTAAAATGGATAATAGCGTTTTAAGTGGACGTAAAATGAATTTTTCTCGTATTTTAATCTTGAACTCTATGGTTCAAGCTCTCTCTAAATGTGTGACTTGTGAGGATACAAGTCAAGATATTAATGTTGATCCACAAATCAGGTATCCTAATCCAAATGAGAGACAAATATGTTGGAAGATAGAAGAGGAAGACCAACTCTGAAATTGTTTTCTTGTTAGTCATTTATGTCTTTTGTAACTTGTGACACCTTTTTTTAATCATTTCTCATGCATTTTGAGAGGGCTAAATTTGGCAGGATCCAACATGCAAATTTGCAATTCAGGTTCTTCTTGTTGTTGGTTTTTAGTTTCCTAAAAAAAATTTGATTTATAATGTTTGGTGAACTGTATCATCATTTTTTGGGATAAGAAAGATAATTTCACAAAATTTCTTATAATTGTGTCTTAAAAATAGTATTATGCGGATTTGTTTTTTTTATTTAACTATAAGTTTCTTTTCATTGTCATCTCACTATTTATGTTTTTAATTAATTAGCATATTTTAGATAGTTTCTTTTAATAATAAGTTCTTTGAGGATAGGGGCTGGGAGGTGAGAAAAAATGTTTTGGAGTTAACAAATGTTTATAGGATTTGTTTATTCTATTAAGAGGGGTTTAAATGATTTAATTTTATATGATAAATGGTGTTTCTGTATCTTAAAAAAGTTTAATGGGCTATATGTACCTTAGCATGAACATGAATGACATTTCTGACCATTTTCCCTTTATTAAATCAAAAGGAAGAATTTTTCATACTGACAAAATTTGGTGGGATCTCTCAATGAAGAATTTTTGTATATTTGAATGTTTAACAAAGTTTGTGAATTCTTTCATTTTGTTTTAATGAATTTGAGAAATCATTATATTTACTGCTTTTTCTACATTTCTTTATTCTCTGTATATCTTGGCTTTTTCTTCATTTTTTAGGCATTTTGTTATGTTGATATTCAATTTTTTTTTCTTCATTTCTTAGTTTACTCTATGAGAAATCACTGTTTTTTTTCTTTATTTCGTACTTTTACAAAGATTTGTGAAATCAATGCATTTACTCTTCATTTCTTTCTTTTTGAGAAATCATTACTTTTTTGTTCATTTTTTAGTTTTATATAGATTTGAGAAATCAATGCATCTTTCTTCTGTATCTTTCTCTTTATTTATTGGATTTATAATTCAATGTATCTTCTCTTTATTTTTTTTCCTCATCACAAATTTATGTATCTTTCTCCAGTGGCGGACTTAGCACAAGGCATGGGGTGGTACGTGCCACCCCTTTTTTTGGTGTGAATTACCTAAAATACCCTGAAGATATTTTAAATTTTCAAATATATACATTTATGTGTATCTAAGTATTTGATCATCATTCATCACAAATCCCCTCTTTCGCCTGCGCTGCTTCTTCAACTTACCTTCTTAGAAAATAGAAAGAAAAAAAACTCTTATCACTCTTTCCACCAAATTGATACCCAACCAAACTAAAATGTATCTACGACTATTTGTGGACGGTGATTTCACTATTAGGTAAGATTATAAATATGGATATATCATAGATCATAAACCCTAAGTCAAAATGTTTTGGGCAAAATAATTTGGTGTTGAGATTTTGATTAGTTGTTAGATGATTTAGATGAAATTTCTTATTTGTGAATTGATATGATGATGATTTAACTATATAGTTGATAGTTGTCTTGATATGGTTGTTGTGACTTGTGTGTTTTAGGTGATTGTGTTTAATCTATGTGAAGACTACTTTGTTATATTTTACTTAAATAAATCTTTTGAATTTGAGACTACTTTGTTATATTAATTTTAGTTTGCTCAATCTTGCTAATATTATTTTTTCTTATGTAGATCAATGTCGAGATATTTTTCAAAAGTTGCTAAAAACTCATCTTTGTCTAATGTGGGTTCAAAAAGAAGTGTAGAAGATGAATTGTCTAACATCAGAGTAGAAGCTACTTCATTTGAGAATCTTAATGAGCCACCACAAATTGTAGATGCAAATTGTGACTTGCCAGAGCTTCTATCTGATCCAGGGAAGTGACCTAAGATTACAGATTATCATCCAAATATTCATGAAAGAGTTGAAGAAAATACTATTCTAAAGGTCCTTGCCAACCTAATCTTGAAAATTTCCCTGAAAGAAAGTTTGATGTAAAAATGAGAAGGTCTAACCGTTCGTGGTTCAAAGAATTAGCATGGTTAGAATATAGTATAAGCATGGATTCAGTCTTTTGTTTTTATTGTAACCTTTTTAGAAATGAATTGAGTCACCAAGGAGGTGGATATGCTTTTGTAAGCGAAGGTTTTCATGATTGGAAGAACAAGGATAAACTTCGAAAGCATGAGGGGGAAATTAACAGTACTCATAGGCAAACGTATAGTAAATGTGTTGATTTACTCAATCAAAAACAACATATTTAAACAGTTTTCACCAAGATGACGGATGAAGCAAAAATGACTTATAAATTGCGATTAAATGCTTCGATTGAATGTATTAGATGGCTTTTGAAGCAAAGACTTGTGTTTCGTGGTCATGATGAATTTGAGGAGTCGTCCAATCAAGGTAATTTTCTAAAACTTTTGAAACTCCTTGCAAGTCATAATGAGGATATAAGAAGAGTTGCCCTACAAAATGCACCATCGAACCTCCAATTAACTTCTCGTATCCAAAAAGATATAGTTAAGACTTGTGCATTTGAAACAACCAAAGCTATCTGTTAGAACATATTTAAGTATGTTTTGATGAAACAAAACCATAGAATAGTAACCCTCAAATCTATAAGCATAACCTATCTTATAAGGTTACTACAACGAGGTTACTGCAGAAAGATACAACGAGGTTACTCCACTGTTTTTTCAACGTATTTAAAGAGGAGAGAAAATAAATTTAAAATTTTATAAAATACAATTATTTAAAAAAGTGAAAAATATCAAACATTTTTAGGCATTTGAAAAAATTCAAAATTTATATTCAAATGTGATATCATTACATTATATTATCCACAATAAGAACTATTAAATTATTAATCTCGTGTCTCGCACGGATGCACTGCTAGTTCTTAAATTATATAACATGTCGCCCATCATACATGTGCATTATTAGTTAACCAATATATCTAATAGCATAAAATAAATCAAAGATTTAGTCTTTGATTGTATTCATATTTACGCCTTCAATCAAGGGATTGTATATATTTTAGTTGTCTTATTCCTTGTATAGATTAGGCTATCTTCTGTATATATTGTACGATGTATTCATATTTTTCTCAATGCAAATAGAATATTTACATTCATATGGTATCAGCCTAAGTAACTAAACCCTTAAAAATTCCTCTTCCCTATTTCTCACTTTTTTCTGCCATGGCTCCATCTCATTCTTCTTCTTCCTCTACAATGCCCGACACACTCCCCTATGCTACCTTAATCCATATGCTTACAATTAAGCTTTCCTCATCGAACTACCTTCTATGGCGAAGCCAGGTCTATCCCCTTCTCATCGGTCAGGGCCTGGTGAGTCTTATTGACGGATCTCGATCTGCTCCACCGTCTGAAGTGGAAACGGATGGCAAAAAGGAGCCTAATCCGGACTATCAGTCATGGCTCGTTGATGACCAGAGGCTCGTGAGCCTCCTTTACTCCTCTCTCACTGAAGAAGCTATGTTCATTGTTGTTGGATGCAAAACCGCTCGATCGGTTTGGCTCGCTTTGGAGAACCAATTCAGTCATCAATCCAAGGCTCGTGAATTTCGACTCAAAGGACAACTTCAATCGCTCAAGAAAGGTGATCGCACTGTTGCAGAATTTGGGCGTGAATTCAAATTAGTGTGTGATCAACTGTCTGCTATCGGATGTATTGTTGACGACACCTATAAAATTCATCTTTATTTGAAAGGTCTTGGTTCTGCTTATGCCAATTTCTCAGCGACGCAAATGGCCATGTCACCTTTACCGTCGTTTACTGGTCTTCTTAACAATGCCGAAACTTGGGATCAGTTTCAACAGGGGCTTGAATCGAATCCACCACAGGCGGCATTTGCTGCCACTACTACCACCAGGCCGCCACCTTCTAATCCAACGTCTCGTGGTCGTGGAAATGGACAGAAACATGGTGGTCGTGGTAATGGTCAAAAACGTCAACCTCATTGCCAAATTTGCAGGGTGAATGGACATTATGCAGACGCATGTCCTGATCGTTTTAACCGAAACATTGCTGCTCCTTCGGCTAATCTTGCTGAGGCGTTTTCTGCTGCTTGTTCTATTTCCGACCCTCCTGCTTTGGACTGGTATCTGGACACGGGAGCATCAGCTCATATGACTCCAAATCAGGGTAACTTGGACTCCTCCATGCCATATGTAGGTTCGGATACTGTAATAGTTGGTAATGGTGCTTTATTGTCTATATCTCATATTGGCTCATGCTCTATCAATGCTTCATTACAATTATCTGGGGTATTAGTTGTTCCAGGGCTTACAAAAAATTTACTCTCTGTGAGTAAATTGACTTCTGACTCACCTGTTGATGTGCTTTTTTCTGAAAATTATTTTACTGTTCAGCATCGAGTCACTCGGGACATTCTGGCTCGGGGAAGTCGTAGGCATGGTCTCTATGTTTTGGACGATACTAAGTTGGCATTGGTTGCTGCTCGTAGGCCGAAAGCATCATTTGAATTGTGGCACTCCAGACTTGGTCATGTTTCATTTGATGTAATTTCTTTTTTGAATAAGTTGGGAAGTATATCTGTTACTGCTTTATTACCCAAACCCGCTATTTGTGACTCTTGTGAGCAAGCGAAGAGTAAGCGTTTACCTTTTGCTTTGGATGAAAAACGCTCATCTTCTGTTTTGGATTTAATACATTGTGATTTGTGGGGGCCTGCGCCCGTAACTTCTGATTCTGGTTTTCGATATTATGTCATTTTTGTGGATGATTTTTCGAGGTTTACCTGGTTTTATCCATTACGACAAAAATCTGATTTTTATGATGTGCTACTTCAATTTCATGTCTTTGTTGAAAATCAGTTTTCTTGTCGTATCAAAACCTTTCACAGTGATGGGGGCACTGAATTTACAAACAATAGGGTGCAAAAGTTTTTTCGGGAATCAGGAATTAGACATATTCTTTCTTGTCCTTATACACTAGCTCAAAATGGACGAGCAGAACGTAAGCATAGACATGTTACTGAAACGGGTCTTGCTATGTTATTTCATTCTCACATGCCTATGAATTTTTGGGTTGATGCTTTTAGCAGTGCTGTTTACATTATAAATCGCTTACCTACCAAGATGCTTAATGGGAAATCACCATTTGAAATATTATTCTCTAATGCTCCAAATTTTGAGAACTTTCATCCTTTTGGTTGTCGGGTGTACCCCTGCCTCAGAGATTATGCTGTAAATAAATTCGAGCCACGTAGCAAAGCTTGTGTTTTTATGGGGTACAGCAGTTCTTATAAGGGGTTTCGTTGCTATGATCCTATATCCTTCCGCGTTTATATCTCTCGTCATGCAAAATTTGATGAAACTTGTTTTCCATTCTCCAAATTTCTTGATAGGTCGTCTTCTTCTTCTTCATTGCCTATCTCGGAATTTTTTGAACCAACTCGGCTCAGTGGTCCTCCTAACCTTGGTCAGAAACCTGTTGTTGGGACCCAGTCACCAACTCCATGCCCTATATGCCCTCTTGAGTCGTCTTCTGCTCCTACAGCCCCTGTGCATATGCCTGATTCTGCTGATCAGCAACCTGATATCAGGCATGCCATTGCTGGAAATGAGCCTGAACATGCTGCAGTGGACACCCATGCCACTCTTGACACCATGTCTAGTGAAGGGTCTTCTTCTCCGCAGGGATCTTTGATTCCACCTCCTCGGTCTGCTCCAAACAATCCCATCTCAACCCATCCAATGCAAACTCGAGCGAAGTCAGGTATCTTTAAACCAAAGCACATCACTAATTATGTTTGCACAACTTTGTTCAATGCCCTTCTTGCGGTTAGTGAGCCACGTGGGATCAAGTCTGCGTTAAAATGTCCGGAATGGTTAGCAGCTATGAAGGAGGAGCTTTCTGCCCTATCCTTCAATCATACATGGGATCTTGTGCCTCGACCTGAAGACACAAATATTGTGGGTTCCAAATGGGTTTTTCGAACAAAATTTTTGGCTGATGGTTCAGTGGATCGTCATAAAGCTCGTCTCGTGGCCCAAGGCTTCACTCAACTACCGGGATTTGATTACTCACACACTTTTAGTCCTGTGGTACGAGCTTCTACAGTCAGAATTGTTTTATCTCTAGCTGTTTTGCACAATTGGCCTCTACATCAGCTGGACGTAAAAAATGCATTTCTGAATGGTGTTCTGTCAAAACCTGTCTTTATGGAACAGCCACCTGGGTTCAAAGATGCACGATTTCCAAATCATGTATGTCGTCTTAAGAAGGCATTATATGGGCTCAAACAAGCTCCACGTGCTTAGTTTCAACGCCTCAGTGATTTTCTATTGAGTATTGGGTTCTCTTGTAGTCGTTCTGATTCATCTTTGTTCATATACATTCATGGGTCAACTATATTATATCTTTTGGTATATGTTGATGACTTCATCTTGACAGGAAACTCTTCACAAAGTTTGCAGTCGTTCATATCTTGTCTTCGTCAGGAATTTGCAATCAAGGACCTGGGTAAACTGAGTTACTTCTTGGGTCTTGAGGTCACATATACTCCTACTGGAATCTTTTTGAATCAGGCGAAGTATGCTCGTGATATTCTACAACGGGCCGCTCTTGAGGATTCCAAACCTGTATCCACTCCTTTAGTTGCAGGTTGTCAACTTCCTACAGTTGGCAAGTTGTTTGATGATCCAACACTTTTTCGCTCATTGGTGGGAGCTCTTCAGTATCTCACGATTACAAGGCCGGATTTATCCTTTGCAGTAAATCTTGTCAGTCAGCATCTCCAGTCTCCAACTATTGCGCACTTTCAAGCTGTGAAGCGCATCCTTCGCTACGTGAAACATACGCCATCATTTGGCCTTTCTTTCACTCGTAGCTCGTCACCTATATTAGTGGCATATTCTGATGCTGATTGGGCTCGCTGTGTGGAAACCAGACGATCTACCTATGGGTACTCCATCTATCTTGGTGGGAATCTAATTTCTTGGAGTGCAAAGAAACAACCTACCGTCTCCCGTTCTAGCTGTGAGTCAGAGTATCGTGCTCTTGCAAATACGGCGTCGGAATTAGTTTGTGTGCTTCAGCTTCTTCGAGAGCTTCAAGTCAAGATCCCCTCTTGTCCCACTCTCTACTCGGACAACAATAGTGCCATATTTCTTAGTCAAAATCCGAGTGCCCATAAACGGGCAAAGCACATAGATATTGACTATCACTTCGTCCGAGAGCTTGTTTCGACTGGTCGTTTGGACACGCAGTTCATTTCATCTGATTTACAGATTGCGGATATCTTCACCAAGGCTCTTCCTCGCCCGCTCTTTGAATTTTTTCGGGACAAGCTACGCGTTGGACCTCACCCCACGTCTTGCTTGAGGGGGGATAATAGCATAAAATAAATCAAAGATTTAGTCTTTGATTGTATTCATATTTACGCCTTCAATCAAGGGATTGTATATATTTTAGTTGTCTTATTCCTTGTATAGATTAGGCTATCTTCTGTATATATTGTACGATGTATTCATATTTTTCTCAATGCAAATAGAATATTTACATTCATAATATCAAACAACATTTCATAAAAAAACCACTTTTACAATTTACAATCATTCAAACCAAACATATAATTAAATCATAAATAGTACAAAATTTATATCCCAAATGTTCAAATTATACAATTTCTCTCTTCCATGAACATTGCAATTCTAAAAAGTAATCAATTCAAATACAACCTTGGAACAAACGAGCCCCTATAACTTTAGCCAAGTTTCATTCGTTAATATAAGTATATAATAAGGGCAAAACAGTCAGAACACATCAGCTCAACAGTTATCTAGTGAATTCTATCGATAAAAGGAGAGGTGAAGCCCATTTGAAACCCTGATTTCCTCTCTCTCTCTCTCTCTCTCTCTCTCTCCCCTCTCATTTGGATCCAAGAAATGTCGCACTTCGGTAGATCTGGGCCGCCCGACATCAGTGACACCTTCTCACTCCTCGTCCTCAACATCACTTTCCGTATTTACTCCTCTGTTTTTGTGGCCACTTTGATATTTTTTGTTCTTGTTTTAATTAATTTACGAATCTTGATTTACCCTTTTCAGGCACTACAGCGGATGATTTGTTTCCCCTCTTTGATAAGTATGGAAAAGTAGTTGATGTGTTCATTCCCAGAGATAGAAGGTATGCCTGTTTTTTATGGGTGTGTGTTTCGTGGATATAATTCGATTTTTGTGCTTATGTATCGAGGAAGTAGGTGCTTTTCTTGCATAGAATGAAACGTTGAGTTTATCTGGGAATTATTGTGTGGCTGTGTTAACCAATAAATGTATTGAGTTTATTCAAGCTGTTTTGAACTTGATTAAAACATTTCTTTTTGATACCCCGATTATTATATAGATTCTTCGGGGTTCTTTTATTATCGTTTGGATTTGGAAATATATATCAGACACTTACACTTTGTAAATTTTATGGGCTGGTCTGAAATTGGTTAGAATGTTTTCTTTTATGTAACCCTAAATATTATATGGATTATTTGGGTACTTTGATTCTGGTCTGGAAGTATGTAAACGACATTTACATTTTGTTTTCAAAACATTGTTCATGTTTTGACAAGTATAAATTCTGGCTTATATTAATTAAGTGGAATGATTGAACTTTTAAAGCATCTTAATCAGTTTATTGCTGCTTATTTTATTCATAACTATGTTTTTGATGTATGTGATTTTACTCCAGGAGTGGGGACTCAAGGGGCTTTGCATTTGTGCGGTATAAGTATCAAGATGAGGCTCAGAAGGCCGTAGAGAAGCTAGATGGTGAGTTGTGAAATTTTTTGAATGATCAGTAAAATGATAAAATTTAAAGGGGTGTTTGATAGTCTTTGATGGAATGGGAATTGGAATGAAAGAAGTGAGTCATGGGTTTCATACCCCCTATTTGGTGTGGTATGACTAATTACCTAAAAGTGGTAAACCAAACCAATAGTAGAGCAATCATCAAGCACTACTTTTCATTCTATCCCAATTCCCATTCTTCAAACCACCACACCAAGCACTTTCCTTGTTCTTTCTTACATGATGATTTAATATGGTCACATGCAGGAAGAGTTGTTGATGGGAGAGAAATAATGGTTCAATTTGCTAAATATGGGCCAAATGCAGAACGAATGTAAGTTGGTTCTTTCCTTTCTACCTTGCTGGTTTTGCCATTATTAGTTCTGAGGGAGGGTTTTTGAGTTATTTTCTCTTTCAGTAGTTTCTGTTTTGTTCATTGGGATTTCATGGCAGAATTATATTGCTGTCCTCAGTGTACTTGTAGCGATGCTTGTAGATTTCTGCTAATTACATAATTTGGAGATTCTTTGGACATTCACACATTTCTACAGAGAACCCAGTTCTAAAGATTTGTGATTTTGATCAGTCATAAAGGTAGGATTGAGGAACCAGTTCAAAAGCCCAAAGGAAGGTCCAGGAGCCGCAGTCCTCGACCAAGGTAAGATACACTGCTTTCATGTTTATGACATGGCCATTGAATTTGATAATCTGTGTAGCATGAGTCTTCTAGAGGACCTTAGTGGAAATTATTGTGTACAACCTTACATTTATGTTTGCTAGTTTTTCTCTGATGAATTGGGTTTTTGTTACTTGATAGTATAAATATAAATTTGTGTGCCTCTTCATGCATGATATATATAAGATGGCTGTTCTCATTGCAGCTCTGAATGAGCTTATTTCCTTGCATGCTTTGGTGTCTACATGCTATAAATATACAGAGGGTATTATGGAAATTGTTTTTTCTTGCAGACCATAATCTTACTTCTAACAAGTTAAATGAAAGAGGAAACATTTTGGGTCCTAATCTTGCTTCAGATTGAGCTTCTGTCTTATTAAGTCAATATTACTTTCCTGCTTTTTAAAACTAGCTCAGTTGTGGTAGTGAAGAAATTGTTACGTACAGGAGCAGTAACAGGGATAGGGATTCTAGGAGGAGAAGCCACAGTAGAAGTAGGGGTAGAAGTGAACGCGATCATCACCGCAGCAGCAGGCATAGAGATGATCGTTATCGAAGCAGGAGCAGGTCTCGAAGCCGAAGCCAAAGCCGTAGTGGAAGTCCTGGATATCGCAGAGAACGTGGTAGAGGCAAATATGATGACGACGAGAGGCGTAGTAGACGAAGTCGGTCTTATGGAAGGTATATCTCTAATATAATATACATCTTTAAACTATACCACTATATTCCTTTTAATATGATTTCTTATAATGCTTTTGGTGTTCATGATAGTGTTTCTCCTGTTCGACGGAGTCCCAGTCCCCGGAGGAGTCTATCTCCCAAAAAAACACCTTCCAGGGATGGAAGTCCTGATATGCATACTAAGAAAGAACGATCCACCAGCCCCAAGATTGTGTCTCCTCGTGGTCGTCGTGATTCTCGTAGCCCATCTCCTCGTTCTGAAGCTGATGTAAATATTCAAGAACTCTGTAGTATTCTGTTTAGTATAGAATTGTTCTTCACAGTGTCATGTTGGATTTTTTTCTTTTCAGGAATAAATAAGTGGAGTGCTGCTAGATGTGTTTGGTGGCATTTACAATCCTGAGTAACTTGATCCATCCTGTGATCATCTGTGGTGGTTGCTGTCTATGATTTCCCCGAGTTTATGTAATGATTGAATACCTTACTGTTGTGGTGGGTATTTTCATGTCTGATATTAGATTGTGAACCCTACTTTAATGGGTTGGTACCTGTCTGAACTTTTATGTTTCTTAGGTGGATTGAGTTTTTCTTCACTATTTCTATCTATGCGTCCAATTAAGTTTTGTGTTGGTTCCTAATCTGAATGTCTCATTCAAAATTTACTTATATGAGCCCTTTACTTGCCTTCTATAGTTTGTGTCCGTGAGGGTAGTAGCTGATTGACAAGATGATGCAGCAGCTGTAGATGCTGTTTTTAGATGATGCAGCAGCTGTTGATGCTGTTTTAGATGATGCAGCAGCTGTTGATGCTCTGCTTTTATATTGCTGTTGATGTTGATTGTTATGATATCTTGCGGGTGATGATCCAAGTTTTGTTTACAAACTTTCTGACCGAGTCATGATTGACAAGGTAATGGATACTACTATGTTATTTGAAATTGACATTGTAATTTCTTAATTACACGTGGAAAGCCCTGATTTGTAATTTCTTAATTACACCTGAAAGCCCTGATTTCTACTGTGATTGTGGAAATTAAATCTGATATGGACAAGTGATCATTTGTTGTTTGCTGGAGTGAATATGAGGTGTGGTGTGGCTGGAACCAGATGACTTGTGGATATTCTCTTTGCTGATAACATTTTTAGACCACTTCTGAGATGTTTTGCGATGTTACCATCTATGAGTGGTAAGATCTTACGAATTCTTGCCTGTTTTGGTCCATTATTGTGTGGTTTCGGAATTCCTTTCAATGCTCTATGGAAAGGTTATGTAGCTTAATAATGCTGGTTGGTGAATGAATGCTGATGTCAGTTACTCTGTTACAGAAATGAGATCGTGGTGTTGTAGCTGTGAGCTGTAGGCTATACTCTTTGTTGATCGGTTGTTGCTGATAGCTATAGATACTGATGCTGGTTTTTTGATGATTGGTTTTAGTAGCTGCATTGCAGTTGGATGCATCGACGTGTGCTGTGTGGCCATGTTCTCTTTTTATTTGTTCAAGTTGTTTATCGAGACGACGACTGAGCTTCTGCCTGGTGTATCTGATAATTCTGTATTCTGCTTTATCTGAATACTGAATCGATGATCATATTTAGATAAAAATCTTCTTTAGAGAATCCAATAGGTCTCCATTGTTTTATAGTGTGATGTTTCAGTTTAGGTCATGGTTGCCAAATAGGTGGCTAAATCTCATTATATGAAACTACTCTATTTTAATTCCCAAGGAAGAAAACATTACTATTTAAGATATGTCACATGATTTACATATTTAAAGTAAACTGAAATGTCAGTTAAAACAGCCAACTATACACTTGGGCCAGGTATGCACTGGCCTGAGATTCTAAAGAAATATTAGGGCTTTTATTCATATTATTTTCTCAGACAAGAAAATGAGAAATATGTAGATTAATTAATTTTAATTTCATATTATCAAATTCTCATTGAATACACCGATTTTTAGAACTCCTAAGATAAACTCATTATTTACTTTTTTTCTTTTCTAATTGATTATTAATTTTCTTTTAATTTATTTGATTTTCAATTCTTGGAAAGTATGTATTGTATTTATTCTTTTGACTAAATGAACTAATGAAGTTGAATGGTTGAAAAATAAATAAACTTTAATTTCTCAAAAGTCTTCAAATTTAAATTCAGGATTGAGAAGATACAGAGACCTATATTATGTAGTATAGATGACACGGTGTGATGATTTCAATGGTTAATAATCATATTCCTTGTGCAAATACTTTTTGATATGGATTACAATTTCAAAATGAATTAACACTTCTGTACACCAGCTATAATTGGGTAGCATTTGGGTCAATCCAAATTTACATATAAATGTATGATTAATAAGTTATGTTGATCAAAAAATATGTTGAAATTATTCTGAAATTCTCCATTCTCATTTTTCTAAGTTATAGTACATAAGCTCACGATATTTTATTTGTATATAAAGATTACATCAATACTATATAAAAGTTTGAAAAACATGAAACGAAAAAAAGAAAAAAAAAAGGAATAAAGAATGGACCCAGATTGGGTCGACTCAATTGTATGGGTCGACTCAATTGTATGGTCTACGCAACATGAGTTTTTGTGTAATTTTTTTTTTTTTGGTATTCAAGATAAGTTAATTAGTAACTTGCACAGTTTCAAGTCTAAAAAACAATATGTTTTATTATTTAGTAAAATTTTTATTTAAAGTATGATAAATCAAACAAAATAAATAGATTTCTATTTATTTGTCATTGCTTTCTTTATACAGTATCTTTTAAACTATCAGATTTCTATTGTATCATGGAAAAAAAAAAAAAACTTCAATTTCATCCCAATATAAAAAAAAGCAAAGAAAACTATCAGATTTCTATTTTATCATACAAAATAAATCTTCAATTTCATCCGAATATACAAAAAAAAAAAAGCAAAGAACACAATCCGCTTGTCTCATATTTCATGTGTAAAAACTATACTCCCCAATTTCATTCAGATATACAAACTATCCTCAACACTTTCATTTATTTTATATCTCCATGATTTCATCTATTTTCATCGCCAATTGAAATATAAAAACTAAATTATCTGTCACAATTTCATTTATTTTATATCTCCATGATTTCATCTATTTTCATCACCCAATTGAAGTATAAAAACTAATTTATCTGGAGTTACTCTCCTGTGCGCCAGTTGCACAGATCTGACTGGGCAGCGCGCGGGCTGGGTGGCACCCAGCACGCGCCTCTTTACTTTTTTCGCGTATTTTGGTCGTCACATTCACTTTATGTTAATGTTACTTTTGTGTTATGTTAGAGTTATCTTCACGTTATGTTAATGTGACCCCCATCTCCAAATTTCATACCTTAGTTTAAAACCACTGAACTAAAATAACACGAAGGTAACACTAATATAACATGAAGGTAACACCAACATAACATGAAAGTAACATTAACATAACATGAAGGTAAAAAACAATGTTAATCATACCTTCATGTTATGTTAGAGTGACCCTCACGTTATGTTAGGGTTACCTTCATGTTATGTTAGTGTTATTAGTCTTGAGCGAATCTTGGTGGGTTTGAGCGCACCCACCAGGCGCGTGGGGCGTGTGAGAGTGCATTGGGGCGCGTGAAAACGCACGTCAAAGGCGCGTGGGACTGGTCGACCCGGGTGCATGGATTCTAGATCCATACACTAGTTGCATAAAATATTTTGCCATTTATCTGTCATTGCTTTCTTTCTACGGTATCTTTGATGAAAAAGACAACAATTTCAACTATTAGATTTTTATTTTGGCAAAAACTTATATACCCCTGGGGCACATAGAGACACGGATCTAGGTGTTATATACATGCTCTTCAGGTGTTATAAATATATTTTATAGGTGTTATGTTTCTTGGTGTTATAAATATACTCTACAGGTATCATTTGTGTATAAGAGTATATACATGATACCTATACAGTATATATTTAACACCATATAATGATTAATTTTGGGGCACCGTGCCCCCGGGGCACACAAGTGTTACTCTTTTATTTTATCTTGGTTGATAGAACAACTTTGTAAAAAACCGTGAGATAGTGTAATTTTTTTTTCTTTTTATACTTTGTTGAGAATATCTAATGTATATATTTTTTTTCTAGATAATTCAATAAAGATATTTTAATATATATAAATTTTTTCTTTTTATCATTTTTTCTTGCTAATTTATTGAGAATATCGAGTGTATTTTCTTTTATTTCTAGTTAATTTATTGAGGATATCTGATCTACATATATCACAACATAATTCATTTTAATTACTTAGATATTATTAACATATGCCACCACATATGATTTTAATTACTTAGATATTATTAATATCGCAAAATATTTTGTGCAACTGGTGCATGGATCCCGCCCCACGCGCCTCTGACGCTCGTTTTCACGTGCCCCAACGCACTCTCACATGCCCCCACGCGCCTGGTGGGAGCGCTCAAACCCACCAAGATTCGCTCAAGGCAGTCATACCTTTATGTTATATTAGGGTTACCTTCATATTATGTTAGTGTTACCCTCATGATGGTAACACTAACATAACATGAAGGTAACCCTAACATAACGTGAGGGTCACTCTAACATAACATGAAGATATGATTAACATTGTTTTTTACCTTCATGTTATGTTAATGTTATTTTCATGTTATGTTAGTGTTACCTTCATGTTATATTAGTGTTACCTTCGTGTTATTTTAGATCAGTGGTTTTAAACTAAGGGTATGAAATCTGGAGATGGGGTCACATTAGCATAATACGAAGGTAACCCTAACATAACACAAAGGTAACACTAAAATAAGGTGAAGGTAACGACCAAAACACGTGAAAAAAGTAAAGAGGCCATGCTGGGTGGGCCAGCCCGCGCGCGGTCCAGGCGTAGCCTTGTTGCACAGATCTCAGATCTGTGCAACTGGTGCACAGGAGAGTAACTCTATTAACATATAGCACAACATAAATTTGGATGGTACTAATTATTTTTTTCCTTTTTATATTTTCTTCTTGCTAATTTATTGAGTTTTATTGTAGTGTAATTATTCTTTTTTTTTTCTTTTTATATTTCTTTTCTTGTTAATTTATTGAGTTTTATTCAGGATATTAGTGTATTTTATATTTTTTTCTTGCTATTTATAGTTTACACACATATATGTATAGGAAAATTGAGGTTTGCTAATGAACATAATTTGGTTTTTTTTCACTCCTTTTTCTTCTTCTGTGATTACACTACACAGGTTTTGCTAGACATTTTGCAAGAACTACCATATAAGTAACCCTTTTTATTCTAGTATTTTGTTTGATTCCATTATCATGGGAATCAATTTTGTTCAATTCAGTAGCTTTGTATGCATTGATGATGATGTCATTTTATAAATACGATGTTTGTTGATTAAAACTTATTTATTAATATTTATTTGTGGATTTCTCGTGTATTCCATAGTTACTTGTATTTAAAAATATATTTTAGATAACTAAATGAATCCAGCTAATTAAGATTTACATTGGTCTATATATGTTGAAATTGTTGTATTTGAATAATATGAAATGGATTTAAAGCTTTTTTTTTTTTTTTCTGAATAATTTTGTTTGTGGTTTACATAGACTGATTGTGGATCTTGCGGTTTTTTGAATAATTTTTTTGTGGTTTACATGTTCAAAGCTGATTGTAGATCTTGCGGGAAATTGATTGTGGATCTTGCACATACACTAGGAAATCTCTTACAGGCTATTGCAGGGAATGTTGTTGACAATCTCTGGAAGGGAATGTTGTTGGATGAGAGTGGTCGGGGCTTGGACCAATGTTGGGACCCGATAAACTGTCCTCCACAATCTCATTTATTTTATATCTCCATGATTTCAATTAACTCATTTATTTTATATCTCCATGATTTCAATTATTTTCATTGTGTGTCATTGCTTTCTTTCTGAAGTATCTTTGATGAAAAAAAACAACAATTTCAAGTATCAAATTTCCATTTTATCTTTTGATAAAAACCACATCAAGAGGATGAGAAAGCAAAAGAAAAGTTCATATAAGAACCTCATAAAAAACGGTGAGATTCATTGAGATATGTCTTTGCAATTTCATCCAAATATACAATCTATCCTCCACAATTCCATCTATTTAAAATCCTCCATAATATCATCATAATTTCTCATAATTTCATCTATTTTCAATTGGATAATTTCATCCATATATACAAACTATCCTCCACAATTTCTTCATCTATTTTATATCCTCCATAATTTCCATAATTTCATTTATTTTTAGACAAAATATTTTGTGCAACTGGTGCATGGATCCCCACGAGCCTTTGACGCGCGTTTTCACGCCCCCACGTGCCTGGCAGCTCAAACCCACCAAGATTCGCTCTAGACAGTCATACCCTCATGTTATGTTAAAGTTACCTTCATGTTATGTTAGTGTTACCCTCATGAGGCTAACACTAACGTAACATGAAGGTAACCCTAACATAACATAACATGAATGTATGATTAACATTGTTTTTTACCTTCATGTTATGTTAATGTTACTTTCATGTTATGTTAGTGTTACCTTCATGTTATATTAGTGTTACATTCGTGTTATTTTAGTTCAGTGGTTTTAAACTAAGGGTATGAAATCTGGAGATGGGGTCACATTAACATAACGCGAAGGTAATCCTAACATAACACGAAGGTAACACTAACATAACGTGAAGGTAATGACCAAAATACGTGAAAAAAGTAAAGAGGCGCGGGCTGGACGGACCAGCCCAGCCCGTGCGCGACCCAGTTACACGAATCTCCGTGCAACTAGTGCACATGAGAGTAACTCTTATTTTTATCATCTTATTGAAGTATAAAAAACTAAATTTCTACAGTATCAAAAAGATATCAATCTATTTTCTATCACCCAATTGAAGTATAAAAACTAAATTATCATCATTCAATTTATTTTCAAACTCAAATTATCCATCATTGCTTTCTTTCTACAGTATGAAAAGATACCAAACTATTTGCATCATCCTATTAAGTATAAAAACTAAATTATCATCATTCAATATATTTTCATCACCAAATTGAAGTATAAAACTAAATTATCCATCATTGCTTCCTTCTTTCATCACCCAATTGAAGTATACAAACTAAATTATCCTTGCTTTCTTCTTTCATCATGCAATTGAAGTATAAGAACTAAATTATCCTCTTTCTACAGTATCTTTGATGAAAAAGACATCAATTTCAACTATCGACTTTCTATTTTATTTTTGATAAAAACCACATCAATACCATGAGAATCTTTGATGAGAAAGACAACAATCTGTTTCCATCACCAATTGAAGTATAAAAACTAATTATCCGTCATTGCTATATTTCTAAAGTATCTTCGATGAAAAATACAACAATTTTTTTCTTCAGTATCTTAAAAACTAATTATCCGTCATTGCTTTATTTCTAAGTATCTTTATGAAAAAGATAACAATTTCTTTCTACACTATCTTTGATGAAAAAGACAGCAATTTCAACTATCGTTTTCTATCTTATCTTTGATAAAATCATATCAAGACCCTGAGAAAGCTTAGAACTCTATGAGAAAGAGGTGTTCATATAAGAACTATGAGAAAGCTTAAGAAGAGTTGATATAAGAAGAACTTTATGAAAAAGCAAAGAGGAGTTGATATAAGAATTTGAGACAGCTGAGAGGAGTTGATATAAGAATGACTCTATGATATAAAAAGGACTCTATGAGAAAGAGTAGAAGAGTTGATATAAGAACTTTGAGAAAGAGTAAAGGAGTTGATATACGAACTCTATACAAAACTGGAGTTGATTTTTCATATTGACGTATAAAAACTAAATTATCATTTCTTTCTCCAATTTCAATTATATCTTTGATGAAAAAGACAGCAATTTCAACTATCGTTTTCTATCTTATCTTTGATAAAATCATATCAAGACCCTGATAAAGCTTAGAACTCTATGAGAAAGAGGTGTTCATATAAGAACTATGAGAAAGCTTAAGAAGAGTTGATATAAGAAGAACTTTATGAAAAAGCAAAGATGAGTTGATATAAGAAGTTTGAGACAGCCGAGAGGAGTTGATATAAGAACGACTCTATGATATAAAAAGGACTCTATGAGAAAGAGTAGAAGAGTTGATATAAGAACTTTGAGAAAGAGTGAAGGAGTTGATATACGAACTCTATACAAAACTGGAGTTGATTTTTCATATTGACGTATAAAAACTAAATTATCATTTCTTTCTCCAATTTCAATTATCGGCTTTCTATTTTATCTTTGATAAAAACCTCGTTGTTTCTTTCTGATGCAGGGGAAACCTACAGCGGAAAGGAATTGTAGAGATAGATAACTGGGACTCACTCAACCGGCGGTAGCGGACTCACTCAACTCTACTAATTGCAGAATCACTCACGCAACCAAGCCTAATGCTTGTTATAAGAGGAACCACTCAACTCTCAAGCAAGAACACTTGCAAAATGATCAATATTCGTTCTAAAAAATGTCTGCCGGACTTTTTACAAAAACACTAATTTATAGGCTTGTTGGAACATCCCTCCAACATAAGACAATGTATCTAGAACAACCCTTACACTTCCTATAATAAATTGATGAACATGACCAACATCTTAGCAATAGATAAGGATGATTAAATAGCTAGAAATGAAGAAGAACTCGAAAAGATAGATTTTGGCAGCTTCTCACAGTCTTCAGCAAATTGGTCATATCTCCCCACACAAAATTAGGAAAATTTAAATTATTTTTTTGTTGAAAACTAGACTCATATGGCTTTCCAATGGTATGTGCCATGTAGTCTAGTTCGTCATGAGTGAAGTCACATTTTGACACAAATTTGACCTATGTGCACAGTCTGCTCAGATTCTGCATCACTTTCTATTTTATATTTAATAAAAACGACGACGATGAGAAAACAGAGAGGATTTGATATAAGAGTTCTATACAAAACCGGAGCTGATTAAGAACTCTATACAAAACCATGAGAAAATAGAGAGAGTTGATATAAGAACTCTAGGAGTTGATTAAGAACTCTGCTCATTTTGATAACAACATATAATTTACTGGAGTTTTTCTTTGGGAAAAACTCAATTTTGGTCTCATTAAAAGGACACTGTCCAATTTCAATCCAGTTAAATTCCATTAATCAAATGTAGTCCCACCGAGTCGTTATGTGTCCAATTTGAGGCCATTTTCCACTAGAATCGCGGCTGTCCGGCAATTCTCCGACGTGTCCTACACACTCGCCACCATTCTGACAATTCCAACATTTGTGCGCATATATACGTGTATATTCGGTGGCCATGTGGCATCTATTTATCTTTTAAAAATAAATGCAATAAAATCTAAATCAGTAAATGCATAAATTAAAAAAAAACCATAAAATATAATCTAAAAAGGGGAAAAATCAACAAATTTGAAATCAAATCCCAAAACCCTAAATGCCCAAAATTCCCCCAAATCGAAATCGATGAACACAGCCCAAAATCACTAAGCATTCTCCAAGAAGAACCCTAAGATTGATATGGAGCCCCCAAATCGTGATAAACCACCTAAACAAACTCGTAAAGCCGTTCAACATCCCGTAAAGCCCCAGAGGCGCTCAAATCGGATAAAAGCCTGAAACTTCGGCAAGAGCGTTAGAGGAAATGGAACTGAGAATCCCATATCAATTGAGAGCCCGTCCAACTCCGGTGCATCTGACGAAAATGAGAGAGAGGAGGCTCCAACAGGTTAGTTTCAAACTGTATATATATATATATATATATAGAATTTTCAATCCTGAAAAAAAAGTTGTTAGAAACTGTATATATGGTGGATGTATGAGCATTTATGTGTGTTGTTGGGTAGTTGTTGAAATGTGTACAACTGTGATGTGTGTATATGCTATTTTTATTCCTTTTTTGTTTGTGGTCCATATGTGGACACCTTGAACAAAACACATATGTGGCCCATGTGCCTAAAAAAAATAGATTCTTGTCTTGTATATCGATGTGTGGTTTTTTCTTTGTTTATTGCTTTTACACAGATGTCAATGAGGAGACTTTGACTGTTAAAATTAATTTTGAGGGTGAGTTTAGAAATCTGCCTGTAGCACAGTATATAGGGGTGAAAAATTTGTCTTAAGGGAAATCAAACCATCTGTGTTGACACTAGCTGATTTAAAGATGTATGCTGAAGTTAGAAGAACACAGGGATGTAGGAATTGTAGATTCCACACTATAATGAACAATAGGTTTAAGCTGATTCTGAGTGATGAGGATCTTAACATGCTGTTATTGCAAAATCTGAAAAATAATAAGATGACTATATACTTAGAACCTCATGAACTTGAAAATGAAGAAGATCAAGGTAATGAATCAGAAAAAGAAGAAGATGAAACTGATGACTTGTCTGAGGACCCTAATTTTATTATTAGGGATAATGTGAGTGAAGATAATGACAGTGATAAAGTTAGGACAGATTCTGATGAACAAATCCATGATGCTTATATTGAAAATTCAAGTGAGGTGTCTAATGAAGAGGGTAGTGACTGTAGTGATGATGATGTTGTTCCTTCTGCATTTGATGGCTTTAATGAGGCTAAGGTTTCTGATAATGAAAACCCTGATAATGAATTCCCAGTTTTCAACCCAACAACAATGTGGAACCCCTCATTTGTTTTAGGAATGCTGTTTTCATCCAAAACTGATTTCAAAAAGGCTATCCAATCACATGCAATAATGACCAAAAGGAATTTGAAAATAGTAAAATATGATAAGAACATGGTTTATGTGAGGTATGATGGGGGCAAGTGTGAGTGGAAATTGAATCTAAGGAAATTGGATGAGGTTGAAACCTGACAAATCAATTATTATCAGAAGAAACATGAATGTGCTGCTACTCACATAGTTAAAAATTTGAAAGCAAAATGGCTAGGTGAAAGATTTCTTCAAAAGTTCCAATCTGATCCTAGTAGGAAATTGAGGTCCTTTATGTTGGATGTTATAAAAGATTTAAGGTGCAATGTGTCTAGGCAACAATCCTATAGGGCCAAGAAGAGGGCAATGGATCTTATTAATAGGAATCCTGATGACCAATACTCCAAGTTGTGGTCTTATATTGAGGAACTTAGGAAATCCAATCCTTGATCAACCATTCTTTTAGGTACTGATGATGAAAATAGGTTCAGCCATATGTATGTGTGTTTGATGCCTTGAGAAGAGGATTTCTAGGTGGATGTAGGCCTCTAATAGGTTTGGATGGTTGTTAGCTGAAAGGAAACCATGGAGGTGTTTTGCTAAGTGTTGTGGGTGTGGATCCCAACAATAATGTGTACCCCATTGCCTATGCCATTATCAAGACAGAGAGTAGGGAGACTTGGGAATGGTTTCTCACAGTCCTAAAGCAAGACCTTGAAATCACAGATCCACAGAACTACACCCTTATATCAGGCAAGCAAAAAGGGTTGATTCAGGCTGCCATTACTGTATTTCATGGGGCAGAGCACATGTTTTGTTTGAGACACCTACACAATAACTTGAAGAATGCAGGCTATAGAGGCCAGTTAGAAAAAAATTTGGTGTGGCAGTGTGCTCAAGCAACCACACCAGGGGAATTCAGGGTAATGATGAGGAGATTGAAAGAGTATAATGAGTCTATGTGGGAGTGGTTCAATGATAAGCCTCCCACTCAATGGAGTAAGGCCTTTTTCAGGAAGAGGCCTAAGTGTGACATGCTACTCAACAATGCATGTGAGTCTTTCAACAGTAGCATTCTAGAAGCCAGGGATAAGCCCATCATCACTATGATGGAGTGGATAAGAATCTACCTTATGGTCAAGTTGCAGAAGAATAGGGATAGAGCCATTGCAAAGTGGACTGACAAACTCTGTCCCAAAATTAATAAGATTCTTGCAAAGTATAAAGAGAGTGTTGGAGACTTTATTCCACTGAAATCTCATGATAGATAGTACCAGATTTCAAGCTATGATGGATCCCAGTATGCTGTGGATTTGGTCAAGTGGACATGCACTTGTAGATCATGACAGTTGACAGGTATCCCTTGCAGACATGCAACCTATGCAATGCAATTTTGAGTCAACAGCTGCCTTTGGAGGAGTTTATGGACAGGTAGTATCTTCTTATCTTCTATACTAATGAGCCTGTAAATTTGCTATACTAATGAATGCTTCTTATCTTCTTATGGACAGGTATTACTGTGTTGAGACCTATATCAAGGTCTATGAGCCTGCAATATTGGAAGTGAGCTATGAAGCATTGTGGGGGGATTCAACCTACATTCCCCCCTACCTCCAAATTTTACAAAAGGGAAGAGAGGTAGACCATTTAAATTAAGAAAAAGGGAGATAGATGAACCTGCTTAAGGTGGGAAGAAGAAGAAATCAAAGGTTGTCAATGATGTCAGGCTTCCAAGGAACAGAAAGAAAAGAACACAAGTTAGTTATTCCTTAAACCCTATAATGTTATTTTTGTACTTGGAATGCTATTGACTAATTATGTGCCAGACTAAAGGGATGACAAAACTCACAACTAAAGATCCAGCCATGGAGGTTCCAAATTTTGAGCCAATTGTGCCTGAGGCATCTTATGATGATACTAATGAAGCTGTAAGTATCTATTATTTTATCCAAATGTCACAAGTGATTATATGCTATAGTGTTTAAGTATCTATTGTTTGAGGAAGATTAATTGTTTAAGTATCAATTTTGGTCCTAATCTGTGTTATATTTACTTCCACCAAACATAGATGCTGATGAAACTATCAATGATGATGATGAAGATTATTTTTCACTCATAGATACTGTCATTGTTGAGTACTTGATCCCCCAGTACCAAGATATGCAGCAATATCTATTGGAAACATTTGAAGTATGTTTTGATGAGACAAAACCTTAAGTAACTCTAACAAGCATAACCAATCTTAGGATAGGTTACTGCAACAGAGTTACTGCAGAAGATTAAAAGAATAGAGAAAGTGTTACTGAAGAGAATGGTTGAAAAAGAACCTGGTGAACTAATAAGGATACTGATGACTACAGGAAGCTACTGGAAGAGACCTCACCAAAACAGAATGCAGCGAGACAAGAAGCTACCTGGGAGACCATGCCGAAAGCATACTGCAAGGGCAGCATGCTACAGAAGCCTCAAGCCACCTGAAGGAGCAAGCCAGAGAAGGAAGCTCCAGAGTGAAGCAAGAGAAGGAAGCTGCAAAGTAGGCATGAGAAGAAAGTTAAAGTTACCGGTAGACATAAGAAGTTACCGGTAGAGAGAAGAGAAGAGGAGCCAACCAGAAGAAGACACGTGGAAAGCGAAAAACTGGAAGGTGTCAAGAGTGCAGTACATTTATAGATTAGGGAACCTACCTATCTTCAACGGCCAGATTTCCTAATCTATAAATAAGGAGAAGACTGACGAAGAGCGTGTGCAAGAGAGAAGAGAACGAGCACAACAAAATATACAAGCTCGTAGAGAGAAGCACAAAAGAAAAGAGAAGAGCTCAACAGAGGGAAGACTCACAAGAAGAAAGCACAGAAAAAAGGGGAAGTTAAAAAAAAAAGAGTGTTCAGAAGAGCAGAAGAAAAGAAGAAAAACTCGATCACTCCACACCCCAAAAGACGCACGCTCAGTCAGTCAGTCCAGCAACAAGCTTTAGCAGATCAATCTGCAAATGAAAGCCAAGCTTGCTGCACCCAATGGAAGAAGAAGAAGACAAACTCCTTCTAAAGGACTGTCTTGGAGTACTCAGTGCGAGGAGTAGAGTCCTGCTGAGTTTCCACTTTCTAGGAAATAAAGTGAGGACCCTGTGTGGGTAGATTAGGATCATGTGTGGGTCAGTGGGGAAAGTAGACAAGCAACTTTGTGAAGGCTTGCTACTTACTTGTTAAGTAAGGGTTGTAACAGATAGGGCTATGTAAAGCAACTAACTTAACAAAGGTTCCCTCTTGAGAAGAGGTAGAGAGGACGTAGAAGGATTACTCCACCTTCGAACCTATATATATTCTTGCATCAATATGTGCTTATTGCTTAACCTGCACACTCTTCTATACTTGGCTCTGCAATGAGAGAAAAGCTTCCGCAACCACTTTGATCAGTAACCTCCCAAAAGGTTACTGATCCTAGAATTTAACCAAGGAAAATAAAAGTTTGAAAATACTGTTGGCTTATTCACCCCCGCCCTCTAAGCCTACTACCAGCCTATTTGGGACCAACAAGTGGTATCAGAGCAGGTGAATTATTCATCCAAAGCTCACTGGTCAATCTGATACCAACAAGAGGTATCAAGCGGATGAATGAACAAAATATCTAAGCGATCTATCCAGATCCCATCTGTGAAGAATCTCTCTCTGGAAAATCTCTCTCTCTCTCTCTCTCTCTCTCTCTCTCTCTCTCTCTCTCTCCCCCTCACATCATAGATCAACTCACAACCTTTTGTTAAAAAGGGTACGATTGATGTGAAGACATCAAGCAGCTATGAAGGATGTAGAAAACCAAGCTGTGTTGTGAAGAAAAAGTTGTTCAGAAGAAAGGAAGTTGATGAACAACAAGCTACTTGAAGAAAGGGCTGCAGAACAAAAAACTGTGCGGAAAGGAGCAAGTGTCTACCTATCACAAAGTAGACCAACACGGAGAGGATAAAAAAGAAAGACTAGTTGCTGAGCATGGAGAAGAAGCTGATACAAAGTGAAGTTGGGAAGTATGGACCATACTGAAGCTTCAAAGTCTACAGCAACATGCAAGCAAGCAAGCAACCATGGAGGAAGAAGTGGAGGATGTTAAGAAAAGGAGTAAGAAGGGAAGCTCACTCCATCAACCAAACCATCCTCCAGAAAGAAGCAAAGAATGAAAGAGGATCTACTCTTTAGGAAAGGAATAACGACGACCAGGTATTTCGTTCTAATCTTACTCCTCTAAATTCGGTCTCGTTTATGTTATTATGAAACACAAGTGATCATATAAAAACCAACGACTATGAAAGCCAAATGAAAGGATCTTCAAAGGATTGAAGATAACAGGCTTGAAATTTTTTTTTGGTCACTTGTCTTGAATATGAGAAGGGAAGCTTGTATGTTTATTTCCAAATAAGAACGCTTCACCTAATCATAAAAATCTCATAGTTACCCAAAATAGTGCTGATTGTGACCCTACATCTTAAAAGAGAGAATCATAAAGTAAGGGGAAACTTCTAGTACAAATCAACGTAATTCAGAGGCCAAAAGAGTCAAGACCTTGGAGAAACCCAAATACGAGTATGCTGAAAATGTCTATAACAAACTGACATTCCCTAAAAGAGCCAAGCAGAACAGCAACTCCAAAAAGGGAAAAGAAAATTGTCTACCTTATTAAGTATCATGCTTTACCTTATCTTTTTTTTAAGAGATACTGTAAGAAAACACCTGCACACACCATCATTTTGTTTTGTACCGAAAAGTCTTGAAGGAGTCAAACTTCCTCTACAGCAACCATGGGCTGTAAAGAAAGTCCAAACTCCTGAAAGAAGCTTAACCCAGAAGTACTCATACTTGTGTGAGTACCTATACAAGAATACTCGTTTTGCAAGTACCTCTGACAAAGGGCTACTGAACTTAGGGGGAACCATTGATAAAATGACAAGCTCTGACTATAGGATACTGAACACCAGGTTGCTGGATACTAGGTTGTTGGATAACAGGATGTTGAAAATCAGGACGCTAGACACCAGATGGATACTAGGTCGCTGAACATCAGGTCGTTGTACACCAGGATACTAGACACCAAGCTACTGGATACTAAACTACTAGATATTAGAGTACATGTCATCAAGTCAGTGGAAAAGGTAGAAGGACCAATCGATATCAAGGAACAAGATAAAATTCTGACAATAGAACGCTAGACACCAGGACATTGGATACTAGATCGCTGGATAACAGGACGCTGTATATCAGGATGCTAGATACCAGGCTGACTGGAAATTAGGTCGCTGGATGATAGGATGCTAGACATCAGGATGCTAGATACCAGATACTGGATACTAGATCGCTGAACACTAGGTCCACTACAAGAAAAATGCAGAAAGACAACACAGTAAAGACAACGCTTTTTATTGTCTTTCTGAAATTTACAACAGTTTTTACAAAAAGCGTTGTCTTTCTGTGTTGGATTGTGCTAAAAGACAACGCAAGTTCGCAGAAAGACAACGCTTTTGATAAGGGGTTGTCTTTCAGCGCACTTTTGCGCTAATAGACAACGCTTGTTTGTAACGCTTTCGAGGGGCGTTGTCTTTCAGCGCATTTTTTGTTCTGATAGACAACGCCTTTTGCAACGCTTTCGAGGGGAGTTGTCTTTCAGCACATTTTTTGCTCTGATAGACAACACTTTTTGCAACGCTTTCGAGGGGCGTTGTCTTTCAGTGCATTTTTGCTCTGATAGACAATGCTTTTTGCAACGCTTTCGAGGGGCGTTGTCTTTCAGCGCATTTTTTGCTCTGATAGACAATGCCTTTTGCAATGCTTTATATGTATGTTGTGATTTGAGTGCATTTTTCGCTAATAGACAACGCCTTTGAAACGCTATTTGGGTGCGTTGTCTTTTCTCGTATTTCTTTTAGTATTATAGTATTATTATTATTATTACATTTACATTACATGTAAAACTAGGTGTAAATTTACGAAAGGGGAATTCTATACACACCCCAACTAATTCTAAACACACCCAAATTACTAAACACACCCACAATTAAATACTTACAACTTAAATATTTCTAAACACACCCCTTAACTTTACAACTTTACCCTTTAATTAAAAAATATATCTAATACATATATTATACTAAACACACCCCAACAAAATACACACCCCACCCCAAACCCATCTCTCTTTCTCTCTCTCGTTCTTCTTCAACAATAAATTCAACGTTTAAAGATCGAAGAACAACGGCTGAAATTCACCAAATTTCAACCACTTCTCATCGTTCAACATTAAGGCCACTTTGAATCAAAGCATGGAGAAGATGCATAGACCCCCGGGTGATTGTCGTGAGTTTCTTTCGATTCTTAGTTTTTGTTTTATAAGTTTAAGTTCTTGTTATCTTCAAGTGTAGATGAGTTTATGAGTTGAATTGCATATAGATTAGGGTAAAAGCAGTGTAAAAAATTAGTATTTCTGTTGAAAATTGTGTGCAAATCGACATTGAAGTGGGGTGGGCTTCGACCCTGGTTTTTTTAATTTATTGAACGAGATTCGACCACAACTGGTCGAAGCCTCTCAAACAGCTTCGACCAGTAGTGGTCGAAGCGTGTTGAAGACCAACGACCACAACTGGTCGAATGCTCTGAGGTAGCTTCGACCAGAAGTGGTCGAATTATCCTGAAGCTGCACGACCACTATGGTCGAAGCTTCCTAGCTTTTGTTTACGTTTTTTATATTAAACAACTGTTCGTACATTCTTAATTTTAATTCTTATGATAAATATTGCAGACCACACTTATACGAGAGTGAGACTGACCGCCTCTAATAGAAGACGTCGAGCTTTTGAGGAGGAGAATGAGACGCCCGCTCACATTCTTGATGTTATGGTTCCAACGCTTGAATGGAATGTTGGTGCTGAGGCTGAAATTCAAGATGAGCCTCAATTTCAGCCTGAACCTGAGCAATTTGAGGCTGAACCTGAGCCTCAAAACGAGGAGGTGGAAGGTGAAGAGCCACAAGACGATGAGGAAGCTGAAGATGATGATATGTTGACCGGGCCTTGTCCCGGTGGTCCTGTTGATCCCCGTCTTATCCCAAGTTTTAAGACTCATGTGGCGTATGGGATTTGGGACGGGATTGAAAGACCCATCCTTAAATGCTGGTGTCATACAGCGAAGATGGCCACTTGGTCCCACTACCCACTTGGTCCCTTGACATTTTTATTAATGTACTATCTACAAAGCAAATGTGTAGAAGTGGGGAAAGTAACGACAAGGGCATTCATGAGGGCAATCTCCCGAGCAGTTACTATCACCTTCGGTACTACATCATCGATCATTAGTCCCTTAAGTGTAGTGAGTGCCCACCGATAGTTCTCCCCACGCTCCTTCTCCAAATACACACAGGCCCCAAAATACGTGATGTTTGTGGAGGTAACACCAACGATCTCTAGGAGGGGCATTTTGTACCTATTAGTCTTGCAGGTACAATCCATTAAGAGCACACTCGGAAATGCACACAACAACTCTACAACTGTAGGATGAGCGTAGAAGAGATCAGTGACCCTATCTGTACCTTCGCATCTCTTATTCAAGTGGTAGTACCCCTCCTCCTTCAAGTTCCCCAACAAGTACTGCATCTGATTTCGTCCTCCATGCTGTACAACTTTGTGCTTTTGACGAGCATTATATAGTGTCTTCAGTATAGACTCATTTTCCTTAAAGGATTACTTCAAGGTGCTCAAAACATCTTTGGGCTTTGCTCGGTTCAATAAAAGGTCATGAACAAGCTGATCCTCAGCAGGTGTTAGTTGACCTGCAAATGAATGTCCGACCAAATGCCTGCCCATTGGGTGATTATGCAAACCACACACCACTTCTAAGCTCCAATGTCCGAGCTCATTCACCTGCACTCCTTTTAGCATGTAAGGGCAGTCACATTTTTTGGTGCCGGTGTTTCGTGAAGATACCGGCTGCTGCTCAACGGAGTCCTTCTTATTTGACCCCAATCTCTTCTTTGGTGGCCGATACTTACCACCTCGCTCACATCACAAAAACACTCTAGCTCACCGGCCACCTTTACCACTGTCACTCAGTCTAATAAGGACAACCATTTTTAGACGTATTCCAACCTTGTCCGCCCAACTAACCATTTCCTCACGACTCTTAAAAATTTCAGTCATCACGAACTCCTCTGAGAAATCAATAAATTGATACATTGGATCATCATTCGACTCTTGAGGTTGGTTAATAATACTCATTTCCGCCCCCATCTGATTTGTTTCCTATCCATATGCAAAACAACAACAATATAAGTATACTTTGCTCAATATATCAATTCAAATCAAGAGGATGTGCGTCGTAAGAAGGTCGAAAAGTAAAAATTGGATCTGTTCGGCCAAAACACACCGAAAATAATAAACAGATTTCGGCTGATTCTGGCCAAAAGCTTCTTAGAGGCTTCGGCCACTAGATGCCGATTTCTTGGGTTACGTTTCGGCCTGTACTGGCCGAAATCTCTTTAGCTCATTCGGCTAGTACTGGTCGAACCATCCATATAAATTTTAGCCTGTTATTTTCGGTGCGAAGTCGTGAATTTCAAATTTTTGATGAACTATTACCTAGAGCAAAATAAATCGGTAGAAACGAAGTTTACAACTTACATTATCCATAATGACGAGTTCTTCTTCGTTTTCTTTAACTTTAACAAGTGTATGATTGTTGGAGGATTTCTTCAAGCTTTTAATGAAGTTGCATGTAATGTATATGTGATGGTGAGGAAGAAGAATGCACACTTTTTATGTAATGGGGTCTGTTTAGTAGATATAGGATGAGTGTATTTAGTAGATATAGGATGGGGTGTGTTTAGAAATTGTAGTTTTTATAATATATATTTTTTTATAAAATGATTAATAAGGGTATTTAAGTCTTTTTGTAATTCTTTTAATTTTTCATTAAATTAATGGGGTGTGTTTAGAATTTGTTGGGGTGTGTATAGAATTCCCCTTTACGAAATCCTTAATTCAATCCCCTAATTGAAAACCCTAGAAATCCCTCCCTTATCCCCACACCTCGGCCACCGTCGCCGCAGCACTGTCTCCGTCCGTCGACGCCGCTGCAGCCCCTGTCTCGACGCCGTGTTTGGAGCTCCTCCGTCCGTCGCCAACGCTTGCCCAACCTCTATCCGACACAGCTGCTGCCCCATCTCCGTCACTCCGCTGTTGCCCACGCCAGTGTCCCTCACCGCCGCTGCCCAGACTGAAAGTTGAAGTTTCTCCCTCCTCCCCTCGCAGTCGTTAGCCCGCCGCCGCCCCCAAACCCACCCCCGTTGTCTCAGTCACACCCGATGTCCCCACCCTCTCTGCACTTGGATTCACTAGCGGTGGCGGCAATATTTCGGCGTCAAGGTTTGGTTCTCCCCCAAATACTCTGACGGATCTTGTTTGGGATACCATCAAGAGGGATTTGTTGAGGATCGTCAGCAACTTGAAGCTATTGTTTTCCCCAATCTGTACAGTGAGGATCCAGGAAAGGCATTGAGATATTGGGATCTGTGGGGGCCTTTTTACTTCATGGTATTCCTTGGCCTCGTTCTATCGTGGTCTGCTTGCGTTAAGAAGATGAGCTGCAAATTTATTATTTCAAGATGCAGTTAATTTTATTTTGGTTTTGTAACTACTCATCATTATGCATTGTTTGGGTTTACTTGGTTTTTATGTTTGTGGAAGTTTCTGTATCCATTTTAGTGTTGGGGTTTTCTATCCGCACCCCAATAATTACTAAACACACCCCAAATTCTAAACACACCCCACAAAAAAGAATTTATATATACACTAAATTTACTAACTACACCCCTTAAATAGACCAATATACCCATAGGTCAAAATTAATATATCAAAAATGCAATAAGTACACTAACTACTAAACACACCCCACCAAACACATCACACCCCATCTTCATCACCATCTCCATCTCCATCTTCTCCACCAAAACTTTGCTTGAAACCTTCAAATCTCGACCGATTTCCACCGAACAAAAAACTTTGAATGGATCCCACTGAAGAAAGAAGAATGGAGCCTCCTCGACCTCCACGTGACCCCGAACTTTTAAGTAAGTTTCTTCAATGGTTTTTATACATTTAAAGAAGTTGTATGCCATTAATTTTTTTGTCTAATTTTAAGCTTATAGTTTAGAATTTACGTTTGTACAGTATGCTATTAGTTGGGTAGAATGAAATATAGCATGGGTATAATGTATTGCACATATGTATTGATTTTTTTTTATAAAAAACAGCACTGAAATCGCACCTCCCGTTCGGCCCTGGTTGCTCAAGCTGATTGTGAGTTGTTCGACCAGAAGTGGCCGAACATACTCTAAGACGTTCGACCAGAAGATGCCGAACACATGTGCAGCCGTTCGACCAAAATCGGCCGAACATATCAATAGTTGTTCGACTTATTTTAGTCGAACATTCTGTATTGTATTCGACTTCTTATGGTCGAACAGGTGTAGTTTGGACATTTCTTTATCTTTCAGCGCACTTTTGCGCTGATAGACAACGCTTTCGAGGGGCGTTGTCTTTCAGCGCATTTTTTGCTCTGATAGACAACGCTTTTTGCAACGCTTTCGAGGGGCGTTATCTTTCAGCGCATTTTTTGCTCTGATAGACAACGTTTTATATGTGTGTTGTAATGTGAGTGCATTTTTCGCTAATAGACAACGCCTTTGCAACGCTATTTGGGTGCATTGTCTTTTCTCGTATTTCTTTTATTATTATAGTATTATATTATTATTATTATTATTACATTTACATTACATGTAAAACTAAGTGTAAATTAATGAAATCCCTAATTCAATCCCCTTGAAAACCCTAGAAATCCCCCCCTCATCCCCCACGCCTCCGCCGTCGCTGCCGCAGCACTGCCTCCGTCCGTCGACGCCGCTACCCTTGCCTTCATCACTAGACGCCGCTGCAGCCCCTGCCTCGACGCCACGTTTGGAGCTCCTCCGTCCATCGCCGACGCTTGCCCAGCCTCTATCCGACACAGCTGCTACCCCGCCTCAGTCACTCCGCTGTTGTCCCCGTCACTCCGTTGTTGCCCACGCCAGTGTCCCTCGCCGCCGCTGCCCAGACTGAAAGTTGAAGTTTCTCCCTCCTCCCCTCGCAGCCGCTGGCCCGCCGCCGCCCCCAAACCCACCCCCGTTGCCTCCGTCACACCCGCTGTCCCCACCCTCTCTGCGCTTGGATCCACTAGTGGTATTAGGGTTAATTATGGTGTAAACAGGAGAGCGATTGATTGTATATTTCTTGGCTCTTGAATTGCAGCAAAGGAAAAGAGAGACTTAAATTGAGGTATTTTGCAGCAAAGTTTAAGTTCTTTCCTTTCAACCTTGAAGGTATTTTGCTAGACCTTTGTTATTTCTAGTTTAAATTCTGATGTTTCCTTACTTTGAGTATATATTAGAAAGTCCAAAGATGCACTTTGGCAGTAGATTGAGAATTTTTTTTGTTTATGAATTTCATGAATGAAACAAGATAGCATGCTTAGGAACATAATAAAGTTTGCACTGGTGCTTAGGAACATAATAGTTTGCACTGGTGCTTAGGAACATAATAGTTTCTCTGTGAGTTCTTTCGTATAGAATTATGTATGTTTTGTTTGGTTAAAATACTGTAGTTTTGGTCTGAGATTTGAATATATCGATTGCAGGGATTTGTCATTCAACCCTGGCCTTAGTGGCTCGCTTTCTCCTCGTTTGGGAGATCTTCAAAAGCTGACCATATTGTATAATCTTATTGAAACTCATAATCCTTAAAATTCACTATGCAATTCTTTTGGTAGCGAATTTTACTTGATTGACTTCATGTTGTTCAGGATTCTTGCTGGATGTGGTTTTACTAACAGCATACCAAGTGAACTGGGAAATCTGTCAGAACTTACTTTTCTGTAAGAACATTGAATCAAATTCTTCTTAGCTGAATTCTCATAGGATTCTAATGGAATTTTCATTGACAGAGCACTGAATTCAAACAACTTAACTGGTGAGATACCGCCTTCTTTGGGCAATCTATCGAAGCTATATTGGCTTGATCTGGCAGAGAATCAGCTGAGAGGAGAAATCCCTATTTCATGGGCTTTTGGTCCAGGGCTAGACCAACTTAAAAAGGCGAAGCACTTGTGAGTGAACTCAGCTTCTGTCTATATCTGGCTCATCTCTTGTTGGATTCTTTGATTTTGTTTCTCTTCTGGTTTTGTTGTAAAAAACTGATGCATAAGTTCACTGTTAATACATAAATTGTAAATCTGGTCTCATATAGGTTTCTCACTTTATTTAATAATAGTAGTAATAATAATTATTATAATAAGTTTTATGAAATACAGAAACATAGATAAATATTATTCTAAAAATCATTTAAATTTTTACGCTGTTCATCGGTTAAGGGCACGCCATAGTTCTCTTCTGGTTTTCTGATGTGAAATCCCGAGCCAGCTTTTCAACTCAGACTTGTCGCTGATACACGTGTAAGTCAAGAATCCAAACTCACTTGCTCTCAGCCTTCAAATCACTCTTTTTGATTGGGAAATTTTGGCAGACTTTTCGATGGGAATCAATTGGAAGGGAGCATTCCATCCACAATAGGAGATGTTTTTCAGATGTTTTTATGAAGGTTTTTATGGTATCCAGTTTGCTTTGTGGGGTGAAGATGATCTTTTCTCTTTTGTGATGGATTAAAAGGTCTAATATTTGAGTATTGTTTGCAGTATGTGCTGACCTTGTACGAGGTGCCAAGGACAAAAGGCTCAGGGTCAAGGGACCAGTGAGAATGCCTACTAAGGTTCTTAACATTACCACTAGGAAGTCCCCCTGTGGTGAAGGTATAAATTCTTTTTTATGATTTTGGAGGATTTTCGTTACATATTTTCTTTTGTTGAAATGTGAAATGAGGTTTTTTCTATTTGTAGATTGATATGTTGAATAGATTTTTATATTTTTGTCGTGGTTTGCTTTTTTGAAGTTTATTTTGCTATCATTAATAATTATGTATGCATCCATTGTCATATAATTTTGAGCCTCTTTGATTATATGAGCAAGTTTTCTGATTTTTGTGTCGTGCCATAGGATTTTTAAGTTAAAAGTTGCCCTCATATGACAGTTCCATGATTTGTTTAGTTTAATGTTGCCCTCTTTAATTTTGAGGAATATTCTAAATTTGTAGTGCATAATAGCTTGGATGATCTAAAATACCGAACATGCTCTCTGTGATGGTATTTCTAAAGATATGTTTGTTTATGTATGGCTAATACCCTTCAACTATATCACTCTGCCACTCCCAGCTTCTTTTTATTCTATTTTACCTCTTCAACTAAAAATAAATAAAGATGAACAAGTTACAAAACATGACTAGTAAAGGGTGCCTGAAATAGTTTGGTGTAGTTTGTTTTAATTGTGCAATTCTGCCTTTTTAAAAAAGTGTTTTTGGCTGTAAATTACTGCTATTGAAACAATACTTAAACTTAGCTGAATGTCATCGTGAAAGAAGCTCGTTTTAACCATATTTGTACTTTTCTTAGTATAACTAATTTCATCTCAAACATTTCCAATATCATGTGCCTATGGATGTATCTGATTGTGACCGCTGCTTGTGAATTGAATCATGCTTCTATTTGTTATAATTGCAATATTGTCTGATTCTTCATCTTAATTTTGTTTCTTAGGTACAAATACTTGGGATAGATTTGAGCTGAGGGTTCACAAACGAGTGATTGACCTTTTCAGTTCCCCGGATGTTGTGAAGCAGATATTGGTTTTGTGAAGGTTCCACTCTTACTGAAATGTCATGGAATCTAACTTTGTGAACATGTTATTATTTAAATATTTTAAACGTATAACTCTATAATATTTTAGTATCTTATGACTAGATGAATGTTGGGAGGATTTGTTAATGTATGTTTGACATCAATTAAATGTTGAAATATGTTTAATGAATTTTTTTTGTTTATTTAATTATTGAATATTATAATTATACAGGATACAAAATATAAAAAATAATTGAAAATAAAATTATTCAGAAAGACAATGCTTTTAAAGCATTGCAAATCAGAAAGACAACGCTTTTTCCAGTGTTGCACAAAAAACACAAAAACATAAAAGACAACGCTTTAAAAGCGTTGCACGAAATACACTAACACATAAAAGACAACGCTTTAAAAGCGTTGCAAGTTATGTTGCAGAATTTATTAACAACAACGCAATCTGCAACGCATGAAAAGCGTTGTCGTATCCCGGAAAGACAACGCACTTTGTGCGTTGTCTTTCAGCGCCTGTCTTTTACAATGCTGGATACGACAACGCTTTTTTTCTGGGAAAGGCAACGCACTATGTGCGTTGTCTTTCAGCATTTTTTTTGTAGTGCCAGTTAGTGGATTACCAGTGGTTGTTCCTGAGTCACGAGGTCCGATCAAGCGACCACACGTCTTGTTGATGAGAATCTTGGGGATAAATTATGCCCAGGCTTTTGAAGCCACTCAAGGGGCCTGAGACAGCTCAGTGCGACTTGAGTGGCTTAGATCTCGTTTTAGCCAAGACGTCCACAGCCCAGACGAGGGTGCACGTACCTGCGCTGTCCGTGCCTACTTATTGTTTATGCTAGGATGCACCATATTTGCAGACAAGAGTGGCACACGAGTAGATACTAAAATCTTGCGGCTACTGGACAAGGTCGATCGAGTCCAGCGATATGCTTGGGGTGCAGCTGCTCTGGCATTCCTTTACCGGTAACTTGGACTTGCATCCAGGAGTGGGGTGCGTCAAATATGTGGGTATTTGACACTATTGGAAGTTAGTTCAGCTCTTATACAACTTTTATTGTCCTATATTTTCTATTTGACTCTAAGTCTTTACTTCAAACTAATACGTTTTTTTGAACTTTAGGCCTGGATCTATGAGTACTTTCCATTTACAAGGTCGAGTCATAATGTAAGATATGAGCAAGGTGAACCACTTGCATTACGGTGGATTCAAAGGGGTTGAAGTGTAGGAACCACCGATCAAGTGTCCGTCATTCGTGAGATGCTGGACAGTCTTCCACCATATGAGATGAGTACAATTTTCTGTATCTCATTCTTAATATGTTAGACATGATTGAAATATTAAATAACACTCTACGAGATACAAGTTAATTGGACACCATACTCTGCTTTGCGAGACGCCTATCCTCTAGATGACGTGGCCTTTTATCATGGATGTATTCGTGCATTTAAGGTTGTGGAGCCATACCATCCAGAACGTGTGCTTCGTCAATTTGGCTATGTCCAAACTGTTCCGGAATGGCTGCTCGGTAAGGTGAGTACAATACATATCGCATTCATAAGTGCGACTTCACGGTCGATGACAATCACATTAGGTAAGACACCTTCAGTCATCAATCATTTCAATATGGTGAGGGCCCATCTATAGTTTTCCTCCCTCTCGGCCGACATGTACACACAAGCGACAGAAAATGTGAGATTTGTCGACGTGACACCGACAATCTCCAAAAGTGGCATCCTGTACCTATTCATCTTGTAGGTGCAATCCATCAACAGAACACTTGGGAATGCACGCAACAAATCAACATTTGTGGGATGAGCGTAAAAAAGATCGGTAACCCTATCCGTTTCATTGCATCTCTTATCTAAGTAGTAGTAGTTCTCAGCCTTCAGTTTCTTCAACAAGTACTGCATTTGGGTTCTGTCTCCATGTTCAATCACCCTGTGCTTTTGTCGAGCATTGTAGATGGTTTTCATTGTCGACTCATTCTCATTGAAAGATTGTTTCAATGTGCTCAATATGTTCTTTGGCCTCGTATTATTCATTGATAGGTCACGCACAAGTGCATCTTCAGCAGGCTTTAGTCGACCTGTAAATGAGTGACCAACCAAATTGCGCCCCAAAGGATGATTATGCGATCCTTGTACTACCATACATATCCATTGCCCTAACTCATTCACTTGTACTCCTTTTAACATGAATGGACACTCACATTTTTTTGTACTTGTCATCCTTGATTTGCTCTTCTTTCCCGGTACAATGGAAGGGTCTTCGACAACTTTCTTCTTGGACGAACAGTACTTACCACCACGTTCACAACCTAAAAACATACGAGCTTGCCGACCACTATCACCACTATCCGATATTCTGACTAATACAAGCATATTCAAACGTGCTTCAAGCCTATATGCCCAATTCACCAAGTCATCCCGAGTATCAAAAAGCTCGTCTGTTCGAAACTCTGCAGAAAAATCTATCTGCTCGTACATTGGGCTCAACACGTTCAAATCCTCGGGTTCCTTGTAAATTGTCAATTGAGTGTCATCTGAATATTTTTCCTATAAATGAATACAATGTTATAAGAATGATACAAATATGGAAAACCACCATACGAAAACTATTAAGTATGTTCGACCAGAACAGATAGAACACAGTGTCAAGTGTTCGACCACTACCAGTCGTACTCCTTCAGAGGTGTTCGATTAGTAGTGGTTGTATGCCTTCAGAAGTGGTCGACCAGTAGTGGTCGTACACCTTTAGAAGTGTTCGACCTGTTGTGGTCGAACACACTGCAGTTTGTTCTACCTGTATTTTCCGATGATATTTTCGTGAAATTTTTTCAAAAAACTACTTCTAACACTAAACCAAGAAACGAAACGGTAAAATGAAGTTTCAAAGCTTACATTGCCTGACCCAAGTGCTCTTTCATGCTCCATGACAATCTTTTTGCTCCTTCCAGAGTTTGGGATGGTAGTTTTGATGGTAGAATGTAAGTTTGGGTTTGAAGTTGCAGGGAAATGAAGAAGAAGAAGATGTAGTTGGTGTAGTATTATGGAATGGGGTGTGTATAGATATATCCTATGGTGGGTGTATTAAATAATATTTATATATTCATTTAATATATTCATAGGGGTATATTTATCTTTAAGTATATCATTTTATTTTGTATTAATTTATTGGGGTGTGTTTAGTAAAATTTGGGGTGTGGATAGAAAACCCCTTTAGTGTTTCATATAGAAAAGAAATGCATAATTGAGTGTAAACTCTAATTAGATGTAGCTAAGTTCAGGAAAGGTAGCACATAATTCTAATTGTCTTAATGAACTTAAAAGTTATGAAGATTTAAGAAACCACTCAAAACTTCCACTGTACTCTCGCGCTGATTTTTGCTTCAATTAGAATTCCCAATAATTCTAATTCGGCGGCTTGTGAGACGGAAAATTCCCAATGTGTTTTGGTTAACTATTTTTGGATTAGTGATTCGGCTTTTCATTGTGCTTTTGAGCCGAGAGAATCAGCATCCCACTGTAAGATCGGTTTATACCAAGGTGGTTGTCGATCTGATTTTCATTGTTTACTTGCTGAGAGAATTTCTGTTTCTAGACACAAGCAGGTGATGTTGGAGGCTTATGATCAACAGTGTGATGAAGCACCAAAAATATTTTCTGAGTACCATAAACGTCTTAGGTATTATGTAAACCAAGCAAGGGATGCTCAGAGATCTAGCGTTGACTCTAGTGAGATGGTGACCAGCTTCCCTACAAATAATGACAAATTTGTGTTGCATTTGCATAGTATCACCTTGTGTAAGTGATTGGCTGCAAAGCTATGGGCTTGTCTTGTCTTGTAAGTGATTGGCTCCAATGCCATGTATGGTCTATCATCTTGTAGAGCCTACTCGTTTCTTTCTTGTTAACATCAAATCTTACTTTTAAGGTGTTATGGCCTAGGAACCTATACATCAGAACCTTAATAATTCTGCTCCTCATTTTCATTATTATACTTTTCCTATAGAAAGCACATGTACAACAATTTTTGGCAACTGAAAATGCACTCAATAAAGCTGCAGAAGCTAGAAACATGAGTGAATTACTCTTGAAACGTCTCCATGGAAGCAGTGATGCAGTTTCCTCGAACTCAGTTGTCTCTGCAGTAACATCACACAACATGAGCAGCCTAAGACAGCTTGAGGTAAAATTTTATGTTCAATGCATTCAAGAGCTGATAATTATGAAGTGCGTGTTTAATGGGCTCAATGCATTCAAGATCACATGAAAGGATAGAAGAAGATGAGGGCTAGCTTCTACATTTCTAGATATTTTTTTTAAAATTTTGGTTGTTAATCTATGTACAAATTCAAAACGATATGTGAGTTTTCATGCTAACCTTTTTTCATACATTTGACAGATTCTAGGAAAACAAGGAGTATTTGTGAAGGTCATGACGTTTTCCTGTGAAGGTTGTGATGTTTTGTTTTTGTGAAGGTTTTATTGTTATTGAAATTATTGAATCTAACATTTGTTAATATGTTTTTATTGATGTTTCTCGACAAGTACAATTTTTTAAGTTTAGATAAATGTATTGTTAGGAGGATTTGTAAATATATGTTCGACATTGATTTATGTTGGAATACGTTCTTTTAATGCATATTTTGTTTATACAATTACTGATTATTTATTATTATATAATTATTATAGGATACAGAATATATAAAATAAAATGAAAACGAAATTATAGAAAAAGACAATGCTTAAAAGTGTTGCAAAAGGGTTGTGTAATTCAAAGAAGACAACAAAGAAAAAAGTGTTGCACAAATGTTATAATTTAAGAAAGACAACGCTAAAAAAGACAACGTTAAAAAAGCGTTGCATAATATGTTGTTGAAACCTTAAAGACAACACTCAGTGCAACGCTTAAAAAGTGTTGTTGTATCCCGGAAAGACAACGTACAAAGTGCGTTGTCTTTCAGCACCTATCTTTTACAACAGTGGATACGACAACGTTTTTTTCCTGGGAAAGACTATGTGTGTTGTCTTTCAGCGTTTTTCTTGTAGTGGTCGCTGGGCACCAGGACGCCAAACACCAGAATGCTGGACACTAGATCGCTGAACACCAGGTTGCTATAAATTGGGATGCTACATACCAATACACTGGATACTAGGTTACTAGACATCAAAACTTATCATCAGGACACAGGATAAAAGGGATCACTTGGAGGTTACAAATAAGAGCAGTTACTGAAGATTTATTTTGGTAACGTGTACACATAAAAAGTGGATCACCTTTCCAGAAATAGACTACCTTTTCAGACCCCTACAAGAATTTCAGCCGTACGATTAGAAGAATCCAATGGTGGAGAACCAGCTGTTGACCACACATTCAAGCAAATCAACTCATGTAAAGGTGAAAAGAAATAAAGATGTGGAAACTGCCAACACCTTTATTGGAAAACGGCGAAGCAGTTAATGAGATATTTGAAGATCTAACTGCAACAGGGAGTATCTCAAACTTTATAAATACAGACACTCCTTATTCTTCATTAAGCATACAAATATCCTCTCTCTTTCTCTTATCCTTGGTACATCATGGCACCAGATTGTTGGAAATCATTTTTTCTATTCCTTCCTAAATGCACCTTCTCTACAAATAATCAACCCATCACACCCCAAATCACGTATATTCACCTCTCACGCTTGACACTTGCTAAACAAGTCTTTCTCAGAAGACTTGATCTTTTAGCGTTTCTTCCTCACCTCAAATTCAAGGGTGCTCAAGGACTTGCTCCAAAGATCCCTCTTGAAGTCTGGAGGTTGAGTTGAATGAATCCCTCTCCAATGACCCCGGAGCTTTAGCTCTTTGTTGATTATGACAAAAAGGGGGAAGAACTGCGAAGGATTCAGGAAGATCAAAAGTCTTCCTAAGGTGAAGAAGAGAAGATGCAAGCCCGTCCATTAGGTGATCTTTCTTCTGTGTCCAAGAGAGTAAAGAGAAAGTGACAGTCACAGGAGTTGGTGAAGATAGTACGAGAAGAAAGGTTGCAGCAAGCTACTGTGCCTAAGCTCCTCTACTACTTCACATTCTTCTCTGACTGAATCCCCTTTCTTTCTTCTAGCTCTCGTGACCTTCTCACCTTCCTCGATTCTCCTCCACGATCAAAGAGAAAAATTGACTGGGAGCAAGCCCCGCATAATAGAGGAAGAAGTGAGAAAGAAGCTCGCAAAAAGGTAAGGGGAAAAGAAAGAAAAGAAAGAGCCAGAAGAAAAGAAGAATGAGTCTAGATAGGATGTTTATTGTACTTTGCTTACTACGTTGTATTATAGATGTTTTATCTAAATAAAATTTCTTCTGTTCTTTAAGAAGCTCATTCCTTGTGCCCTTTCTTTTAGACTTATATGTGATTTTAATGAAAGCAGTATGCTCTATATTGTTATATATTACATCTGCTTTCTGTGCTTGAAGTGATTATGCTCTTTTGATCTTCTGCAAAGGTTTTGTCATCATCAAAAAGAGGGAAATTGTTGGAAACATTTGAAGTATGTGTTTTATGAGACAAAACCTTAAGTAACTCTAACAAGCATAACCAATCTTAGGATATGTTACTGCAACAGAGTTACTGCAGAAGATTAAAAGAACAGAGAAAGTGTCAAAGGAAGGATACTGAAGAAAATGGTTGAAAAAGAACATGGTGAACTAATAAGGATACTGATGACTACAGGAAGCTACTGGAAGAGACCTCGCCAAAGCAGAATGCAGCGAGACAGGAAGCTACCTGGGAGACCATGCCGAAAGCATACTGCAAGGGCAGCATGCTACAGAAGCCTCAAGCCACCTGAAGGAGCAGCCAGAGAAGGAAGCTCCAAAGTGAAGCAAAAGGAGGAAGCTGCAAAACAGGCATGGGAAGAAAGTCAAAGTTACCGGTAAACATAAGAAGTTACCGGTAGACATAAGAAGTTACCGGTAGAGAGAAGAGAAGATGAGCCAACCAGAAGAAGACACGTGGAAAGTGAAAAGCTGGAAGGTGTTAGGACTGCAGTACATTTATAGATTAGGGAACTTACCTACCTTCAACGGGCAGATTTTCTAATCTATAAATAAGAAGAAGACTGACGAAGAGCGTGTGCAAGAGAGAATAGAACGAGCACAACAGAATATACAAGCTCGTAGAAAGAAACGCAAAAGAAAATAGAAGAGCTCAATAGAAAGAAGGCTCACAAGAAGAAAGCGTAGAAGAAGGGGGAAGTTGAAGAAAATAGAGTGTTCAGAAGAGCAGAAGAAAATAAGAAAATCTCGAACACTCCACACCCCAAAAGACGCACGCTCAGTCAGTCAGTCCAGCAGCAAGCTTCAGTAGATCAATCTGCAAATGAAGGCCAAGCTTGTTGCTCCCAGTTGAAGAAGAAAAAGACAAACTCCTTCTAAAGGACTGTCTTGGAGTACTCAGTGCGAGGAGTAAAGTCCTGCTGAGTTTTCCACTTTCTAGAAAAAAAGTGAGGACCCTGGGTGGGTAGATTAGGATCCTGTATGGGTCAATGGGGAAAGTAGGCAAGCAGCTGTGTGAAGACTTGCTACTTATTTGTTAAGTAAGGGTTGTAATAGATAGGTCTATGTAAAGCAACTAACTTAACAAAGGTTCCCTCTTGAGAATAGGCAGAGAGGACGTAGAAGGATTACTCCACCTTCGAACCTCTATATATCTTTGCGTCAATATGTGCTTATTACTTAACCTGCACACTCTTCCATACTTGGCTCTGCAATGAGAGAAAAGCTTCCGCAACCACTTTGATCAGTAACCTCCCAAAAGGTTACCGATCCTATAATTGAGCCAAGGAAAAGAAAAGTTTGAAAATACTGTAGGCTTATTCACCCCCGCCCTCTAAGCCTACTACCAGCCTATTTGGGACCAACAACATCAATGCTGCAACAACTATACCAATGCAAAAATCAAATAAATCAAGAGGTACCCTTGAAACCTTTATATCAATTTTGCAAACTTAAACCTTAAAATGTAAAATTTTATATTACTGTAATATTAATCAGTTGGAAAGATCAAGTTATAAAGAGCTAAACCTTTCTCAATTGAGTGAAGTGCCAGTTGATGACAACTTCCCATCCTCTCAAACTGTCATACCACCTTCAATGGCTGCAGGCCTATTAATGCCACCTTCAATGCCTGCAGCCCCATCAATACCACCTCTTCAGCCAAGAGTGAATATAAGAGCACCGGCTCCATTTACTAGTGGCTTAGTTACAGCTGCTTGGATAAAAAACACAACAGTGCGGCCTTTAAAAGAAAAGAAAGTGGTGGTGGAAAATGGGCAAAAAAAAAAAATTGGATTTGTCAGTAGTGCCTCCAGCTAAAGAGAATAAGACTAAGAAACCAACTTAGTGAAAAGAGAGGAATCAGTAGTTATTAGGCATTGTTGTGAATCTTGTGAATGTTGTGTAGTTGGCATTTTGTAGATTGGTGTAGTTGATACTCTGTTGGCATTTTGTTATCCTTTCTGGCACAATGTGAAAAATGTTTTGATACAAGATAATGTTGACATTTTGGCTTACCCTTGTTGTAATGAATTTAGCAAATTCTCAATGGCCATTTTGTTATCCATTTTGTTGGCAATCTTAGTTATTTCAATGTCCATTTCAATACAGATTCTGAGCCTTTGGATTTATTTTCATTTGTCAATATGGCTGCATGAGTGTTATTCTAGCTTGTTTCATTCCTTTCATAAGCCTTATTCATTTCATTAAACTAAAACACATACTCATGGATGTAACCAAAATAAGCTTCATTGTTCCATCAAGATATAAAAGTTTTAAAGCTCCAACAAATAGGTTGGATACAAAAGCTTACAAAATAAACAAAGACACCATACCATTTAACCACAACCTACATTTTCAAGCTACAATCCACCAACAAATAAGAAGGCCTAATTGGATCAATATAAACTGCCTTCTCAATCTCTTGCACTTTTGCTCCAAATTCTTCTCATCTTCTTGTAGATCCTTGTTATGAGTAACCACACTGAGAAATTCTTCTTTCAATACCTTCATATTTGCCTTCAATTCTTTCATATCTTCTTTGAACATCTTGTAAATTTCTTTTACTTCAATGTGATCTTCATAAGCTTCTCTGATTTTTTCATACTCCTCATTCTCAGCCCATTCAAAAAAATCACAGCCACCATTTTTCTTCAAAACAGAACAAAAGAATCAATGACAAATCTATTGAAAATTTGGGAGTTGTGAAGATAAAAAATTGTAAAATACAACAAGAATTTCTCTAACAATACTTATCAAACACACAAGACATCAACACAGTTAAAAAAATTTAACTTTCATATTGCATATTAACACTGTTTCTAAAATCCCTATCTTCAATATGCAAATCCTAAACAGTATGCAAATCCTAAACAATATGCAAATCTTTCATGTTGAGTGAAAGTCCTACGTGGATCTGCAAAAACAAAAACAAAAATAAAATAATCAAAGTACACGGTGTTGTCAGCGGTGTCGACAACACCAGCGTAACACACAGTGGAAAATGGATCGAATTTAAAAGTTGCAGAACACAAACGATATATCCACGAGTTTACAAATACTCGTGGAATGCCTTCAGGGTGAAAACTCCTTTATTAATCTTCGTATGTGTACAAGGAGATATAAAGATCTCTAAAAGAGATTTTTTCGTACAAAGAATTCAATACGTCCTATAGGATGAATATGAATACTAGGGATGTATACAAAGACTCTCAGTTGAACACTCTGAAACACCTATACTAAAAGTCACGAGTATGCAAACTTTATGACACAACAAGAAAACGGTGTTGCCTTTCAGTGTGAACAACACAACCAATGACACCAGTGTACTGCTGAATATATGACTGCTTAGACTCTCGATTTCTGTGCACTTGATCTTCAGCAATCTTCACATATTTATAGAGCTCGAAGTACACTGTGTAGACTCCACTTCCCATGATCTTGGAATGCTCTATGATCTCCATATCTCACGTACATGATGGACAAGGTGAAGTGGACTTGTTCTTCTTTCTCTTCATGACTTCTTCATCTCCACTTCTTGAACTCTTGACTTGATCAACTTTGAATCACGTTCTCAATCCCACGTTCTCTTCTTATCTTAATCTCACGTTGATATTCACTCTCAAAAGAACGTGTTTGACTCCTTCAAACTTCACTTGTTTGATCTTAATATATATCTTTGAATCCTATCAAGAAAATAAGATAACAACTTTCCCAATACTTAGGAAATTTGTTAGTTAAGATTGAATCCAATAAATCACCCGTTAGTTTAAGAAGTCAAAATAATAAGAGAGAGAATATCAAATCTATTTCAAATCTTTTTTCAAATCAATAAATCTAATAAAATCTAATTTGATTTTAGGATAAAAATGAAAAAAGGAAAATTAATTAATGTTGGAAAATCCAACACTAACACTGAGGACATCCAAAAATTAAGGGACTTACATCATGTTGGTCCCAAAACTGTTGTAGGTAGGCTTAGAGGAGGGGTGAATAAGCCTACCTTCTTTTCAAACTTTTCTTTTATCTCTATCGACTCACTTCTAATATCTGTAACCTTTTGAGAGGTAACTGATTAGAGTGGTTTGCGGAAGCTTATTACAGAGCCGAGTAGAAGATGTGCAGCTTATCAGAGAGAATACATGTATGCATGAAGTGCAGTAAGCAGATAAAGATGCAAGGATGTATAGAGGTTCGAAGGTGGAGTAATCCTTTTAAGTCCTCTTTTCCTCCTCTCAGGAGGGAACATTGGTTAAGCTGGTTGATTTACATAGGCCTATCTATTACAACCCACCCTTAACGAATAAGTAGTAAGCCTTCACACAGATGTTTGCCAACTTTCCCTTGACCCACACAGGATCCTACACTACCCATCCAGAGACCTCACGTTCTCTCCTAGAAAGTGGTAAACTCAGCAGGACATTACTCCTCGCACTGAGTACTCCGAGACAACCTTTTAGAGAGGTTTATCTCCTTCTTCTTCAACTGGGTGCAGCAAGCTTGGCCTCCGTTTGCAGACTGATTTGCTGAAGCTTACTGCTTGACTGGTAGACTGAGTGTGTGTCTTCTTGGGGTGTAGAGTGTTCGAGTTTTTCTTCTTTTCATCTGCTCTGTATAAACACTCTTTTCTTCAAGGCTTCCCCCTCTTTCTGTGCTTCTCTCTGTTAAGCTCTTCTCTCTTCTTTTGCGCTTCTCTTTGTGAGCTTGGATATTCTGATATGCTCACTTTATCTCTCTTCCACACTTCTTCAGTCTTCAGTCTTCCTCTTCATAGGTTGTGAAATCTGCCCGTTGAAGGTAGACAGATTTCCATCATTGATGCGCTGCACTCCTGACACACGCCAGCTTTTTACTTTCCACGTGTCTTCTTCTGGTTGGCTCCTCTCCTTCTCTCTACCGGTAACTTCTTGTGTCTACCGGTAATGTTAACTTTGCTCCCCATGCCTGCTTTGCAGCTCCCTCTTCTTGCTTCACTCTGGAGCTTTCTCTTCTGGCTTGCTCCTTCAGGTGGCTCGAGGCGTCTTTAGCATGCTGCTCCTGCAGTATACTTTATGCATGGTCTTTTCAGGCAGCTTCATGTCTCGCTGTATCCTTCTTTGGCGAGGTCCCTTCCAGTAGCTTCCTGAAGTCAATAGTATCCTTATCAGTTCACCAGATTCTTTTTAACCTTTGTCTTCAGTATCCTTCATTTTGACATATTCTTTATTTCTTTTAATCTTCTGTAGTAACTCTATTGCAGTAACCTATCCTAACATTGGTTATGCATATTTAGAGTTACTTAAGGTTTTGTCTCATCAAAAAATTCTATAAATATATCCAACACATTATATCTCAAACAACCCCAAAAAAGCCTCCCTCGATTTGCTGTTGTTCTTGAGGTTCGAAGAACAACTCCTCTTCCACACATACATTTAGGCACCATTGAAGCTTGGAAAAGATCAGACATTCTTCCTATCTTCAATACCGTTCGAGCTGGTGGTTGGATTTGGGTGATTCGGTAAGATCCCCTACTCTCGATTTGGGGCTAAAGTTTGTTATTAGGGTTTTTCCATTTGTGTTTAATGATTTTGGGAATTTAGGGTTTTTTCATTTATTTGATTTCATGGATTTAATGTATATTTTCGGATTTGAATTCTTTTATTTAAATTACTGAGGTGGCATTCTTGGGATTTAATTTATATAAAAAAATAGTGCCACTTGGACAACAAATTACACATCACCAAAACTGGTCGGAGGATTCAGAATTTCGGGAGAGTGAGACACACTCGTCGGAGATTCGCCAGAATATGCTACTTCTGGTGGAAAATGGCCTCAAATTGGACACATGGCGACTCAATAGGACTACATTTGATTAATGGAATTTAACTGGACTGAAATTGGACAGTGACCTTTTAACGGGACCAAAATTGAGTTTTTCACGTTTTTCTTTCTACAATATCTTTGATGAAAAAGACAACAATTTCAACTATATGCAAAACCACATGAAAACAATGAGAAAGCAAACAAAGAGATGTTGATATAAAAACTTTATACAAAACTATGTGATTCATTTTGATAACAGAGTGTAGTTGATATAAGAGCAACAAAAAATTTACAGGTGAGTTTCACAAAATAAAAATTGAAAGAGTTTTTAAATTACTATTGGGAAGGAGATGAGGTACAATTAGTTCTTGAAGAGAGGAATTTACGGGAGAGTTTTACAGAATGAAAACTAAAAGAGATAAAGAGAGAAAAGAACGGTTATTGTGTGGTTATAGAAAATCAAAAATTACAAATCTACCAAACATATTCTAGAAATGAGAATTTTGGAATGACTTCTGTTATTATATATATAGATACATAGATAGTGGGAAGATCTTTCAGTTTTTATATTTTCTTTTTATGTTTATGTTCGTATTAATCCTGTTAACCTACTCATCATTGATATACATATATTAATGTGTCTGCATTGTTGATATGTTACAAATCCAACACAATCATTAATTTTAAATTATAAAATCTACACAAATGAAATCTTTACATATTATAACTATGAACATATTAATGAATTAATGCTCACTGTTGGCATGCATGCGAGCATGTTCTTTTGCTTCATTGGGGTACACTACCCAAACTTTAATGTCTTTAAGTAATACGATTAATGCATTTATATGTAATAAGTAATACTCTAATTAATATCTTTACTAAAACATAGATTTTAGTTATACAAGTAACTACCTTATAATTAGACAACTAATATCTTGTAAATTTGCAACTAATCAATATATTTATTAAAATATATAATTCAGCCATATAAGCATCCTTTATAAGTATGTCACTAATACCTTCAGGGTACACCATAAATACGTTATTATACAGGGAAAACTCTTTTTTGGTCCCGTAAGGAGGCTACTGTCCAATTATGGTCCAGTTAAAAACCCAAAATCAAAATTAGTCCACTTAAGTCGATTTCTGTCCACTTTCAGTCCTTTCGTCACTGAAAAATCGATTTTCCGACCATTTTCCGGCGAGTGAGATGCACTCGCCCCCAATCCAAATTTTCCGATAACCTTACGCTAATGTGGCATTACTTAGCCAATGTGGCATTTATTTTACAATAAAATGTATTCCAACTAATGCCACATCATTATTCATACAATTTAAATAAACACAATTTAAATAAAGATTGAAATGAAAATGAAAAAAATCATAAACACACAAAATCATAATAACAAAACCTAAATTCCCAAATTGATCTCGATCAAATCCCTATATCAAAGAAACTCCCAAAAAATGAAGAACCTTAAAAAGATCCAAAAACCCCCAAATCGCGAAGCCCTAAATCCTCAGAGGCGCTCAAATAGGTTGAAAGCTATTGGCAAAGCTTCGAATCGAGAGAACAGTGTAGGATATCGGCCTGAATCTCCGATATTGGTTGAAAGCCCGTCACACTTCGGCGCTCCTAGAGAAGAATCAGACACGATGGAGCAGTTAATGGAATGGGAGGAAAATGAGAGAGAAAGGGCTTCTGAAGGTAAGTTTGAATTGTATTTATCTTTTGAAAAATGTTGGCATGAAAACCAGTTTTAATATGTTTGTAGCATGAAAATATTGGCATTTATGTGCGTTGATTATTGGTTGTTGGACTGTGGTAAGTGTGTGATATCTGTATATGCAATTTTATATTGTTTTGTGTGTGATCCAACTTGAAAAACACATGTGGGGCCCATGTGCCTGAAAAATAAAGTGTAGATTCCTTGTCTTGTATAGTGATGTGTTCCCTTTTTTTTTTTTTCTTTTTTTACTTTTACACAGATGTCAATAATGTCAATTCTTTGACTGTGGAATTAGTTTTTGGGGGTAAATTTAGGAATCTACCAACTGCACAATATATAGGAGGGGAAAAAATTGTTTTAAGGGATGTGAAACCCTCTGCCTTGAAACTGAAAGACTTGAAGACCTATGCTTTGCTTAGAAGAGCCCTTGGAGCTCTAAATTATAGATTTCACACCATTGTAAACCAAGGGTTTAAATTAATATTGAATGATGGTGACCTTAAGATGTTGTTAACACAAAAATTTGAAAAATAGGATGATGGAAATTTACATAGAATCTCAGGATGTAGATGATGAAGAAGAGGAAAATGTGGAAACTGGAAATGAATCTCATGAGTCTGAGGACATATCTGAGGACCTTGATTTTGTTATTGGGGATGAGTTGAATGATGACATTGGTAGTGATGAAATTAGGGCAAATATAAATGTACCAAATCATGAAGGTTACATTGAAAATTCCACTGATGTATCTAATGATGATGGTAGTGAGTCTAGTGAAGATGATGTGGTTCAGTGTGTGTGTGATGACTTCAATGAGTCTAGGATTTCTGATGATGAAATGCCTAAAGAACATTTCCTTGTTTTCAATCCAACAACCATATTTAACCCCTCATTTGCTTTAGGAATGCTATTCAGTTCCAAAAGTGAATTCAAAAAGGTTGTACAATCACATGCTATCATAACCAAAAGAAGCTTGAAAACTATAAGGAATGATAAATGTAGGGTTTATGTGAGGTGTGATGGAGGAAACTGTAAGTGGAAATTGAATTTAAGGAAACTGGAGGGGGCTAAAACTTGGCAGGTTAATCACTATGAAAAAAATCATGATTGTGTTGCTACACACAATGTGAAAAACTTGAAATCTAAGTGGTTGGGTGAAAGATTTGTATAAAGGTCCCAATCTAATCCTTCTAGGAAATTAAGGTCTTTTAGGATGGATGTCATAAAAGATTTGAGGTGCAATGTGTCTAGGCAACAATCCTATAGGGCAAAGAAGAGGACAATGGATCTTATTATGGGGAATCCTGATGATCAATACACCAAATTGTGGCAATATGTTGATGAACTTAGGAAATCAAACCCTGGATCAACCATTCTCTTAGGCACTGATGAAGAAAATAGGTTCAGGGAAATGTATGTGTGTTTTGATGCACTAAGAAGGGGTTTTCTAGGTGGGTGTAGGTCATTGATAGGTGTAGATGGTTGTTGGTTGAAAGGAAATCATGGTGGGGTGTTGTTGAGTGTAGTTGATGTGGATTCAAATAATAATGTGTACCCCTATAGCTTATGCCATAGTCAAGACAGAAAATATGGAGACTTAAGAGTGGTTCTTCAGTGCCTTAAAACAGGACTTTGAGATCACAAATCCAGAAACTGTTACACTTATCTCAGACAAGCAAAAGGGGTTAGTGCAGGCTATCAATTGTGTTTTTTATGGGGCAGAGCATATGTTTTGTGTAAGACATTTACACAACAACATGAAGATGGCAGGTTTTAGATTTTAGAGGCATGACAGAAAAGAATTTACTGTGGCAGTGTGCTCAAGTAACAACACCTGGGGAATTTAGGGTGGGAGTGAGGAAACTGAAGGAATGCAGTGAGGGATTGTGGGAGTGGTTTAATGATAAGCCTCCTACACATTGGAGCAAGACTTTTTTCAGAGAGACAATAAAGTGTGACATGTTACTTAACAATGCTTGTGAGTCTTTCAACAATTGTATTCTTGAGGCAAGAGATAAGCCTATAATAACCATGCTTGAGTGGATAAAAGTATACTTTATGATTTAGCTGCAGAAGAATAGGGATATAGCACTGTTATGTTGGAGGGACAAACTTTGCCCAAAGATTATGAAGATTATTGGTAGACATAAGGAGAGTATGACAGATTTTATCCCTATCAAGTCACATGATAGGCATTATCAGATCTCAAGTTATGATGGATCTCAGTATGCAGTGGATTTGGAGAGGTGGACTTGCACTTGTAGAGCATGTCAGCTGACTGGTATCCCTTGCAAGTATAATACATGTGATATACTGAGTCAGGGGCTGCAGTAAGAGGAATATGTGGACAGGTACTACTATGTGGAGACATATATAAATGTGTATGATCCAGCTATTTTGGGGGTGAGCTATGAAGCCTTATAGGGGATTCAACCTACATTCCACCCCTACCTCCAAACTTTGCACAAGGGAAGAAAAGAAGGCCAGTGAAATTAAGAAGTAGAGGCATAGATGAACCTGCTAATGGTGGCAAGAAGAGGAAATCAAATGCAAGCAATGCAGTTAGGCTCCCAAGAAATAGAAAGAAAAGAACACAAGTGAGAATGTCATTTTTCTTATTATTTTGCATCTGCAAGCTGTTGTATCCTATTTCTTATTATTTTGCATCTGCAAGCAATTGTTAATGATGTTGTATGTGGCAGGGAAAAGACAAGACCAAAGTGAATGAGGGAGCACCAATGCAAGAGGCAGCAGTGCATGAAGGGACCAATGAGGGGTATATGAACCTGCCAATTCCAACAGAGGCAGGGCCATCTATGTATGAACAGTTACAACATTGCAAAAATCAAGAACACTAAGAGGTATCCCTTGCAAATTCACAAGTTATGAAATTATGAAAGTTATGAAATTATTTGGCTTAATTCCTAAAGACATGCACATTCCAATGCTCATCCAGGGACCATCTCATGAAGAAATGAACATGTCTCAACTCAGTCAACAGCCACTTGATGACAGCTTCCCACCAATGGGTGCAGGACCTTCTAGTCCACTTCCTCAGCCTGCAGACCATTCAATACCACCGCCTCCTCCACCAAGAGTGCAAATCAGAGCCCCTGCTCCCTTTACTATTGGATTAATCTCAGCTTGTTGGGTGAAGAATACAACAATACAGCCTGAGACATGAAAGAAGAAGAAGAAGAAGAAGAAGAAGAAGAAGAAGAAGAAGAAGAAGAAGAAGAAGAAGAAGAAGTCTAAGTGATCATGGCAATTGTTGGTTTTTTGTAAAACAAGAAAAGTGATCATGGCAATAGTTGGTATTTTATAAAACAGTGGGATTAGTTTGCTAAGTTTGTGGCCATTGTTGGCATGCTTTAAAACAATGTGGCATAATTGCTGTTCATTTTGTGTTTGCCATTTTGTTTATTGGCATCCTTAAACAACATTGTGACTTGCTATTGATAAGTGCTGATCCCAAGTGGTAGTAGGCTTAGAGGGGGGGATGAATAAGTCTACTCAATTTTCAAACTTTTCTTCATTCCAGGAGGCTTTGGTCGAGAGGCAGTAACCTTTTGGGAGGTTACTTATCAGAGTTTATTGCGGAAGCTTCCTCTCCTTAAAAGACCAAATATGGAAGACATGCATCTAACATGGGATATGCAGATAGAATAGAAAGCATAGATAAACGCATGGATATACAGAGGTTCGAAGGTGGAGTAACCCTTCTACATCCTCTCTGCCTCTTCTCAAGAGGGAACATTTGTTAAGCTTGTTGATTTACATAGCCCTATCTATTACAACACTGACTTAACAAGTAAGTAGCAAGCCTACACATAACTACTCACAACTGCTTGCCTACTCTCCTAACTGACCCACACAGGATCCTCTCTGACCCCTCAGGTTCCTTTCTCCTTTAGAAAGCGAACAACTTATCAGGATCCTAATCCTGACTAAGCACTCCGAGACAGTTCTTAAAAGGTTTGTCTTCTTCTTTTTCAACTGGATGCAGCAAGCTTAAGCTTCTTTTGCAGGTTTATCTGTTGTAGCTTGCTACTTGACTGTGTGACTGAGTATGCGTTTCTGGGCATAGAGTGTTTGAGCTTTTCTTCTCTCCTTTTTATCTTTTATAAACTCTTTTCTCTCTTCTTCTTTTCTATATGCTCTTCCCTCTCTTTTTTGCGCTTTCTGTTCTGAGCTCTCTCTTACGCTCTTTTTTTTTCTTGTGCGCTTCTCTCTTCTCTACGAGCTTATCTCTACGTTTTATTATGCTCGCTTCTTCTCTCCTATTCTTTAGTTTTCAATCTTCTTCTATTTATAGATTAGGAAATCTGCCCGTTGAAGGTAAGTAGATTTTCATCATTAGATGCGCCGCACTTCTTCTGATACACGCCAGCTTTTTTCTTTCCATGTGTCTTCATCTGATTGGCTCCTTTCCTCTTCTCTCTACCGGTAACTTCTAGCTTCCTTCCCATGCTTGCTTTGTAGCTCTTTTCCTGGCCTTGTTCTCAGGTGGCTTCAGGCTTCTGTCGCTTGCTACTTTACAATATGCTTCGACATGGTCTCTTCCAGGTAGCTTCATGTCAGGTAGCTTGAGTCTTCAGTAGCTCACTATTTTGTAGTATGATTAAGCATAGTCTCTTTCAGTTAGCTTCCTGCAGTAACAGTATCCTTTTTAGTCTACTAGATTCCTTTCACCATTCTCTTCAGTATCCTTCTTCTGAAGCTTTCTCTGTCGTATCTTTCTGCAGTAACCTTACAAGATAGGTTATGCTTATAGAATGAGGGTTACTATTCTATGGTTTTCTCTCATCAAAACATACTTAAATATGTTCCAACAATAAGTTTATTGCCCTTTTGTATACTGGCAAGTTTAATGAACAAAGTGATTCCCTCTGATTTTGTTTACCTCATTTACTAAGTTTATTATCCTTTTGTTTATTGGCTCAAGGTTTTGATAGCATTTTAATTGGCATTTTATGTTGCCTACAATTGTTATATCTTATTGACAAGTTAAATAGCAATTGTGGCAAATTGATAGCATTATAATTGTTGAACCAAAATAGCTTAGCAGCAAGATAACAACATAGCAAAATAGTACCATAAAAATGTCTTAGAAAGAGTCTTACAATGAACAAAAACATCCACTAAGAAATGCAGAGAGTGCAATTTTCCAACATTCAACTAAAACATCTTATGCAAAACATCAAACATGACATTGCATTTTTAGTGTGCAATCCACCAAAAAATGAAAAGTGCTAATGAGATTAATATAAACTGCCTCCTCAAACTCTTGTTATGTGTAACCAAACTCTGGAATTCTTCATTCAATACCTTCATATCTCCCTTCAGCTCAACTATGTCTGCTTTGAACACCTTCTTGATTTGTTTGAGTGCATCAACATCTTTGTATAACTTCTCAAATTCTTCTTTCTTGGTATCATAAGTTTCTGTAAATTTTGCATAGTCCTTGTTGGTCCCAAATAATATGGTAGTAGGCTCAGGGGGGGTGAATAAGCCTACTCCTATTTCAAACTTTTCTTGACTTCTATCGGCTTCATTTCAGTATCAGTAACCTTTTGGGAGGTTATTGATCAGAGTGGTTGCAGAAGTTTTTCTCTCATATGAGTCGAGTATAGAAGATGTGCAACATAACATAGAATATGCAAGTAAAGCAGTAAGCACATATAGACACATGGATATACAGAGGTTCGAAGGTGGAGTAATCCTTCTACATCCTCTCTGCCTCTTCTCAAGAGGGAACATTTGTTAAGCTAGTTGATTTACATAGCTCTATCTATTACAACCCTCACTTAACAAGTAAGTAGCAAGCCTTCACACAGATGTTTGCCTACTCTCCTATCTGACCAACACAGGATCCTACTCTACCCACCCAGGGTCCTCACTTTCTTCTTCAGAAAGTGGAAAGCTTATCAGGACTCGCTCCTCACACTAAGCACTCCAAGACAGCCTTTAAAAGGTTTGTCTTCTCCTTCTTCAACTGGGTACAGCAAGCTTGGGCTTCGTTTGCAGGTTGATCTGCTAAAGCTTGCTGTAAGACTGACTGACTGAGTATGCATCTCAGGGATGAGGGGTGTTTGAGCTTCTCTTTTCTCTCTTCTTCTTTTGCTCCCCACTTTACTCTATTTTCTTTTGTGTAGTCTTCCCCCTCTTTTCTACGTTCTCTTCTCGCGCTTTTTTCTGCTTTTAGGTTCTCTCTTCTCTTCTGCTCTTGCGTGTTCTCTCTCTTTACCTCTCTCTTCTTTCAGTCTTCAGTCTTCTTCTTATTTATAGATTAAGAAATATGTCTGTTGAAGGTAGGTAGAGTTCCTAATCTATAACTGTGCCGCACTCTTGACACACGCCAGCTTTTCACTTTCCACGTGTCTTCTTCTGGTTGGCTCCTCTTCTCTTCTTTCTACCTGTAACCTTCTTGTATCTACCGGTAACTTTTGACTTTCTTCCTATGCCTGCTTTGTAGCTTCCTCCTCGCGCTCACTCTGGTGCTTCCTTCTCTGGCTTGCTTCGTCAGGTGGCTTGAGGCTTCTGTAGCATGCTGCCCTGCAGTATGCTTCGGCATGGTCTCTTAGGTAGCCTCCTGTCTGGTGACTTGCTGCTTTTCTGCTTCAGCAAGTTCTCTTCCAGTAGCCTCCTGCAGTCATCAATATCCTAATTAGTTCACCCGATTCCTTTCCACCATTCTCTTCAGTATCCTTCCTTTGACACTTTCTCTGTTCTTTATCTTTCTGCAGTAACTCCGTTGCAGTAACCTCTCCTAAGATTGGTTATGCTTGTTTAGAGTTACTTAAGGTTTTGTCTCATCAAAACCTTCTTAACTGTTTCCAACAGTCCTCATTGTCATCCCAGTGGAAGAAGTCACAACCACCATTTTTCTTCAAAATAAAACAAAACAGAACAAAACCAAAACCTCAAACATTGGGATTGTTCCTAAACTCAAACACAAAACAGAACAAAACCAATTGCAGCTCACAATTAAAATGAAGAGACTTACATTATATCTCTCACACCCCCAAAACTTCCTCCCTCGATTTGCTGATATTTTGGTTGTTCGCAGCACTGCCCTTCTTCCACACAAACACTCATGCACAATACATGCTTGGGAAAGCTCAGACAATCTTCCTATCTTCGAATGGTTGAATCAATGTTCTTGCTTCTCGTTGAATTTGGGCCCTTTCTCGATCTCGAATTTCAGCTCAGGGTTCTTCGATTGATAATTTAGAAATTGGGATTTTAGGGTTCAATCAATGTTCTTTTGTATTTATTTAAATTGTATGAATAATGATGTGGCATTAGTTGGAATACATTTTATTGTAAAATAAATGCCACATGGGCTAAGTAATGCCACATCAGCATTAGGTCGTCGAAAAATTCGGATTGGGGGCGAGTGCATCTCACTCGCCAGAAAATGGCCGGAAAATCGATTTTCCGGTGGTGAAAAGGACTGAAATTGGACAGAAATAAACTTAAGTGGACTAATTTTGATTTTGGGTTTTTAACGGGACCAAAATTGGACAGTAGCCTCCTTACGGGACCAAAAAAGAGTTTTTCCCTTATTATATATAAACTAATAATATTTTTGTAATTACCTATGTCAGCTTATATAAATTTTTGCCTTTATATGGATTAATATATAGATTTTTAACACATATTTAACACAAAATTCAATTATGAACATAAACCATTCCCATATTATATTAATCACAAAAAAAAAAAAAGAAAAAAAAGAAATCTAAGTTTAGGTAAGAGCTTAGAGGGATTAATAGAAAGAGGTGAATGAATGATGATATCATCTCTTACAACTTGGACTTCTTGCTAGAAACCCTTGGATTCCACCTCCAATCCATGTTTCCTGTGCAATATCAAGAGAGAGTTTGGAGAACTCTTCTCCACATCTCATCACCACCAACTTCTCTCTCCTCTCTCTCTCCTCTTCTCTCTCTTCCACCCGGCTTCTCGCCGGCGCTGATCGGCAGCGCGTAAGCATCAGTGCATTCAGTGGTGGAGCAATATTACTTTCACCATCATCATCATCTTTATCATCAACCAAACAATTCCTTATCATGAACACCTTCGAGAAGTCTTCTTTCGACTTCTTGTTGTTGTCGTTGTGATCATCATCATTCTCCTCGCTACGATCATCATCCTCGTCCGATGGGATTTCAGCACTCGGAAACGATCCAAAGCAACGGAAATCAAATCGGATGTTACGTAGGCATCTCAAGAACTGTGTCACCTCCCTCTTAAACCCTAGAGCTTCCATCCATGGCGATGACAACCGTTTCTTGATCTTACTGTGTTTCTTCTTATGGTGCATCCTTTCAATCTCTTCCATTACAGATTGCCAGTTCTTGCATGAGTTGGTGGTGGGCCTCACTTTGATCTGGCCAACACAAGTCACCTTGGGAGAAGTGGGCTCTGACAAATCCGGATTGCAAGTCTTAACAATATTGCTTTTAGCCCACAATGTAGTACCATTGCAAGATTTTCTCCGGCGGTGGCGCGAGGGTGGCTCCGCCGCCGCGGCCCTAGCCGGGCTGCCAGCCAGCTTCGGCGGCATTAGGGTTAGACGAGGTCTAGAAGGAGGAGGAAAACAAGAGAGTAAATCAGCTTTGCCATAAGCTTTGAAAGTGTTGATATCACTCAAACTTCTTCTTCTAACCATTTCTTGTGATGTGTTGTGATGATCATATGAGGTTGGATGAGGAAGTATATATTTTAAGTGGAGGGACACCTTTGCTTTGTGACTTTATGTAATATTTATATACATTTTTCATATATATATATATATAATATTAGGAAAACGTTAAAACGCCACGACATGCCGTTCTTAATATGTACATTACTGACGTGTAATGATTTCATGACCTTGTTATATGGAAAGTAAAATTAATTGATATGCTAGATATCTAATACGTTAGCTATGGATACATATTAACATGTTACGCTGGATGGATAACATGATTGTATAGCATTATTATTATATAGATTGGTTGTGTTGTGGGTTTGAGTCTCTATATGAGTGGGGCCATAGGACCTAAGACCCTTTAATTTGAGGCCAAACAAATTGGAATAAGAAAGAGAAGAAGAAAAAGTTGGTGCCCAACAAGCTTGCCTTCATCATCCTATCATGCTTTGGTGAGCCCATGACAGATAACATTTTTGCTATAATTCATTATCCCACAAAAGTTGCAACTAAAATAATACATATCTTTTACAAAACCCAATTCTTTTTTACATTTATTTATCGTTTTTTGATTCCCAAAACATCTAGTTTATTATTTTGTTTCACACTAGCTTTATCACTATTTTATTTTGTAGTACATACCTTATTTAATGAAATACTTTCATTATTCATATACACATGCATGATTATTAATTTTCAACTAATTATTATACATATTAATACTCATAATTGTGTGTATTAAACGTTCTCTTAATTAATCTCCATAAAACGACCTTTAACGATAAATATTTATTAGTCGATTGGTGAGTAGGTAAAGGGCGTGTATATGTTGGGGTCCAATTATGTAGAATTTGCATAAATCAAATTAAATTTTGAAAATCTTAAAGTTTGAAAATGTATGTTTAATTTGTTATGAATTGTATAGGGCGAGGTTTTGTTGGGATGCCACATTGATGTTTGAAAAGTGAATATTGTTGTCAATGTTCTAAGATCTTCGTAGACGGTTTGTTTTGAGTTTATGTTTTGGATTTTTAAAATAATAGTGAAGAGTTAAAATCCATGTTTGTTTAGGATTTTATAGAGTATTAGTATAATTATGTCAAAGTAATGTTGGAAAAATATTATTGTGTAATATTATATTGTTAGTTGATGTAACAATAATGACGGATTGATTCTAATAATAGAAATTTAAATATATATTAAAATTTATGTATTAATAGGTCAGATTGTAGAATTAATTATTTTTCTTTTTTGTAAAATAAAATTGTATTTAAGTGAGTTTCATAATCCTTTCGTAACTCAGTTAACAAACAAAATTTGAGATTTTTTGAGAAATAAAAAATAGACATAACCTCAAACTCTACTACTAAACCCCTGCCTAGCACCTTAGGCATAAGCCCAATCCGCGTCTATTTAGGGCATCTACATCAATTCATTGTAACTTTGAGAGTGTTTTTACCTGATAATTCATTATTTTATTAATATTTATGTTTCTGCAAATTAGTTGCAGCATTCTTGATGGAGAACGCTGTTTTTAAGAGAATTAGTAGTGTACCCGTGCGTTGCACAGTGTGTTATATATATAATTATTAAAAAAATATAATAACATATAAAATGTAATGGTTATTATTTTAACAAAAATATATTGATACTTTTTAAATTTGCATTAGTATAAAGTTGGGTATTTTAACTTTAAATTTATGCCATTATAAATAGTTATATTCGAAAATATTAGAAATTTGAAATATATAAAGTAATATATTAATCTATGGATTAAACAAACAAATAAAACAAATTTGTGTCAGAACATTACATGGGTAGTGAAATTTTTAAAAATAAATTTAATATCTAAAAATAAGTTTTATGTATTAGAAACGTTATGATTTAAGTATTGAGATAAATAAATTTATATTTTATTGGCATTTATAACTATAAATACACACGTATTTTAATAATTTTTTTTTGGTTCAACGCCACATATAACTCATTTATTGTAAATCAAATAAAAAATTATATCAGTTTATCAAATACATGAAAATCTCCCTTGCTATCTATTTAAATGAAACAATTCAAAATTAGACTTAATCTACACATTTTGAATAAAAAAATTATGAATAATAATTATAAGATTGATAAGTCAATATATTATGGACTAAGAATGATGAAATTTTAATTTGTGAAAAACCAGAAAAATTACATCTGTCCAATCCCTTATGGCTTATGCCACCTCAATTAATTAGGATATAATATAAATAAAATTTGACAACAAATAAATATAAAATAAGAAAGATAAAATAAAATATTTGTATATTTCAAATGAATAAGTTGGTTAACTTGCAATAATAATTTTAATCTAATTGTTTCTATTTGATATGTTTTACATGTGTAATCTATTAGGTACACCTATAATATTTTTTTTATTTCTACATTTTAATATCAATTTACAATAAATTAATACTATATATCATAAAAACGTTTAAAAATGAAAAATCATTGAAGCCCACACACATACATTTCCATATTTCAGTTTGATAAATTTTATATGAATATTAAATTTAAGATCATTAAATAATGATTGATTTTATATATTATATATTTAAAATTGATTTAAAATAGGGTAAATTACAAAAAAAAAAAAAACAACCCCAGCTATCGACTTTTTTAAAATTGCAACCTAATCTTTTTTTTTTTTAAGATTACCACCCACTCTTTCTGTGGTTTTACCGATTGCAAATTTTTCGGTCATTTTTCGGGCAAATGAATTAATTTTTTTCACTTTGCAACCCAAACTTTAATTTTTTTGTCCAATTGCAAATCATGATTTTTTTTTCGCTTCACACTGATACCTTTATGTTATATATATATGAGTGTGACATTTATATTTTATAAGTGTGATCGATATTCATAAAATAAATATCAAGGAAATATTGGTCAAAATTGGTGAAATATATGTAACATCGGTAAAAAATCGATGGAATATCAATAAATATCGAGAAAATATCGGAATATATTGGTAAATATAGGAAAAATAACAATAAATATATGTACCCATATTTCCATCGATATCGATATTTTCACGATATTTCTGTGAATTTAAGTTACCTATATTTCCACCGAAATCGAAATTTTCGTTCTTGGTTGCAATATGATAAAAACACAAAGTTCAGGTTGCAATTAGATAACAAAAAAATTAGGTTGCAAAGTGAACAAATTAATCTCTATTTCGCCGGAAAATTTGTAATCTACAAAATCACAAAAAGATTGGGTGGCAATCTGAAAAAAAAAAAAGATTAGGTTGCAATTTGAAAAAAAGTCGATATGTGGTGTTGTTTTTTTGTAATTTACCCTTTAAAATAAGTACTTAAAAATAAGATGAGAGATAATAAATATATAATCCCTTATTTCATCTTATTTATCTATTTATTTATTTTATTTGAAATTTCTGTACAATAAATACTAAATTGAGTATTATAACTGATTTCTTAAATTAAATATTTATTTATTTGTATTGAATTTCTTAAAATACAATAAATAGGTTTATTTATTTTTATTTGTATTGAGTTTCTTAAAATACAGTAAATAGGTTTATTTGTATTTATTTATTTGTATTGAGTTTCTTACAATAAATAAAATATGAAAGCAATTAATAGGTTTCTTAAAATAGTAATTATTTAATAGGTAGATAATTTATTGCAGTTTGTATTGAATTTCTTAAAATATAATAAATAAGTTTATTTATTTTTATTTGTATTGAGTTTCTTAAAATACAATAAATAGGTTTATTTGTATTTATTTATTTGTATTGAGTTTCTTACAATAAATACAATATGAAAGCAATTAATAGGTTTCTTAAAATAATAATTATTTAATAGGTAGATAATTTATTGCAGTTATTTTTTGCAGGATATCCTGCTTTTATATATATATAGATAGATGAGTGGAGGGGGAGAGAGAGGATAAGTCATATATACCATATTTTATTATTTGGTTTCTTTCTTTGTTTTTTACGTAAAACTCATATGAGACGGTCTCATGGATAGTTTTCGTGAGACGGATCCTTATTACCTTTGAATTGAATCCATATCCACAAACTTTCATATGAATTTCTAAGTGTGGGTTATGGGTTGACCCGTCTCACGAAAAAAGATCCGTGAGACGGTCTCACACAAGACTCACTCTGTTTTTTAAGTTTTTCATTATATTATTTTATTGTATCAAGAACAAATATTTATGAGACTTGATGTGGGTGCCCTTGGAGCCTTTTACAACTTCTTGTATATTTGTATTCAAAGTGAAGTGTGTCGTTCAAGAATGCTAAATAATGATTTATTAATGATAGTAGGTATTGGGTTGGATTTGTATTATGTTTAAAATAATTTTTAGTTTGGAAATAAATAATGAATCACTAACTTTTTAGACTTTTGACGGTGAATCACTAACTTTTCAATTCAAACTATTTACAATAAAAAAAAACAGCTTGAAATCATTAATTCCAAACCAAATCACATAAAATTTGCACATGATTCTCTTAACGAGAGGCTTAGTGCTGATATTGACTCCCTAGCTTTCACTACACATTTTCATCCTTCCATTGACATGACTTGCTAACTTGGAATTAATACAACTTTAAAAAGGAAAACATAACTCACATCCCCACTAAATTAAAAAGGCAAAATTTTATATTCTCTTGGGTACATAGGGGCACAAATTTAGGTGTTATATACATGTTTTTCAGGTGTTTTATATATATATATATATATATATATATACTATATATGTGTTGTGTTTTGTGGTATTATACATATACTCTTCAGGTATCATGTTTATATAAGAGTATACATGTGATACCTGAAGAGTATACACATGATATATACTTGTAGAGTATGTATTTAACACCAATATGATGATTAATTTGGGGACACTGTACCCCCGGGCACACAAGTGTCACTCAATTAAAAAATACCTTATTCCCCCCCCCCCCCCTAATTAAAAACCCTAGGCACCTTCTCTTTCTGAATTTGGAACTCAACAGACATGTTTGAAAGCTTTGATTACACACTATTACCCTTCTTTCTTTTGCTATAATCAAATTTCCCCACATCATATGAATGCTCTTGTCTCTAATGTTGTTTCCTTCCTGTTGGAAAATTTGTGAATTTTTTGGGTAATAATTTGAGTGATTCTCATTTCATAAAATAGTATCCGAATGAAGAGATGAGTTGCTCCAGCAAAAACTTTAAATGCGAACATAGCTCATGGTGAAAGGAAAGGTCTTAAATAACTCCCTTTCATTCCATTGGGTCTAGCAGGCAACAGGGGAGGATGCTATCCTATTATGATATACCCAGTTGCAGCGGTGTAGAGATGCCTCTCCTTCGAGAGAGCTTCTATTCAGTGTATAGCTCGCCCAAAATGATTAACGGGTGAATGGAAAATTGAGGGCAAAGTGAAGGGTTTGGATCCTTGGAAGGGGTTGGGAAGCCTTGGGGCTTAACTTGTCCTACATAGGAAAAATGTAGCGTTTTACACTAGTATATATTATTTTTCCTGAATGATATGGGTGTTAAGATGCTTAATTAAGAGGCTCTCTGGCACATACACGAATGTCGGAATGTCGTTTCGGATGGGGCACATGAATGTCGTCAGTGAAGCTGTGTCGGAATGTCGTTTCGGATAGGGCACAGTTCCTTTTGCCACTTGATCTCTTTTGGTTGAGTTAGCTACTTTCTGTCATTGCATCCTTTCATAGGAATGTCGTCAGCGAAACTGTGTCGGATGTTGTTTCGGATGGGGCAAAGGAATGTCATCAGCGAAACTGTGTTGAAATGTCGTTTCGGATAGGGCACAATTCCTCCTTTTGCCAATTGATCTCAACTTGATCTCTTTTGGCTGAGTTAGCTACTTTCTGTCATTGCATCCTTTCACAGGAATGTCGTCAATGAAACTGTGTCAGAATGTTGTTTCGGATGGGGTACAAGAATGTCGTCAGCGAAACTATGTTGGAATGTCATCAGCGAAACTGTGTCGGAATGTCATTTCAGATGGGGCACAGTTCCTTTTGCCACTTGATCTCAAATTGATCTCTTTTGGCTGAGTTAGCTGTTTTTTGTCGTTGCATCCTTTCACAGGAATGTTGTCAGGGAAACTGTGTCAGATGTTGTTTCGGATGGGGCACAGGAATGTCGTTAGCAAAATTGTGTCAGAAAGTCGTTTCAGATAGAGCACAATTCCTTCTTTTGCCACTTGATCTCAACTTTATCTCGTTTGGCTGAGTTAGCTGCTTTTTGTCATTGCATCCTTTCACAGGAATGTCGTCAGTGAAACTGTGTCGGAATGTTGTTTCGGATGGGGTACAGGAATGTCGTCAGCGAAACTGTGTCGGGATGTCGTTTCGGATGGGGCACAATTCCTTTTGCCCTCAACTTGATCTCTTTTGGCTGAGTTAGCTGCTTTCTGTCATTGCATCCTTTCACAGGAATGTCGTCAGTGAAACTGTGTCAAATGTTGTTTCGGATAGGGCACAGGAATGTCATCAGCGAAACGGTGTCGGAATGTCGTTTCGGATAAGGCACAATTCCTCCTTTTGCCACTTGATCTCAACTTGATCTCTTTTGGCTGAGTTAGCTGATTTCTATCATTGCATCCTTTCACAGGAATGTCGTCAGCGAAACTGTGTCGGGATGTTGTTTCGGATGGGGCACAGGAATGTCATCAACGAAACTGTGTCGGAATGTCATTTCGAACGGGGCACAATTCCTTTTACCACTTGATCACAACTTGATCTCTTTTGGGTGAGTTAGCTGTTTTCTGTCGTTGCATCCTTTTGCCACTTGATCTCTTTTGGCTGAGTTAGCTGTTTTCTGTCATTGTATCCTGGAAAACAAATGCCGGTTGGGACAGCGAATCTGCTTTCTGTCGTTGCATCCTGGGAAACAAATGCCGATTGGGACAACGAATCTATTTTGAGAAAACTGTGAAAAACACTTGATCTGCGAGCATCATACGAGACATCGAATCTGGTTTGAGGAAACTGTGTCGAATAGGGCACAGTTCCTTTTGCCACTTGATCTCTTTTGGCTGAGTTAGCTGTTTTCTGTCGTTGTATCCTGGGAAACAGACGTCAGTTGGGATAGCGAATTTGTTTTGAGGAAACTGTGAAAAATATTTGATCTGCGAGCACCATACGGGACATTGAATCTGTTTTGAGGAAACTGTGAAAAACACTTGATGTGCACGAAAAACATTTTCAAATTCCAGCATATGCACGAAAAACTTTTTCAAATTCCAGTTTTTGGCTAAGTTAGCTGCTTTCTGTCGTTGTATCCTGGGAAATAGACGCCGGTTGAAGTCTCAAGCACCATACGGGACCTCGAATCTGTTTTGAGAAAATTGTGAAGAACATTTTCAAATTCCAGCATCTGCACGAAAAACTTTTTCTAATTCCAGCTTTTGGCTAAGTTAGCTACTTCCTGTCGTTGTATCCTGGGAAACAAATGATGGTTGAAGTCTCGAGCACCATATGGGACAACGAATCTGTTTTTAGGAAACTGTACTCGTCACAGGCAGGCCTCAACCTTCCTCCGTTATGCCCTTCGCCATTTTGCATCATATATTCCAACATTTCCTACCGTTTTCCTTCAAACACTATCTCTCTTTTCTCATATGAATTTGTTTGCCTCTATTGATACTTTCTTTCTCCCAGCTTTTGGCTATCCCTTAGCAGTAAATCTTCTCTCACTAATTTTTTTTTCTTCTCAAAATATATATGACCAACCATGGTGGAGAGGAAAACATAAGTCCTGAATGTGGAGCTAAAATGTTAGGATTATGGAGGTGTAGAAGTGTAAGATTGAATTGATCGATGTCAAATTTTGGGGAAAAATGATTTAGTGTTCTACTTTAACTTTAAGAGAACTTTTATTTTCTTAATTTCAAAGGGTGGTTACTATTAGATTTGTTGACATGCTTTGCTTCACATGATATGAAATTTTATTTAATAATATGTAGTTATAAATCATATTAATTAATTAGTTTAGTGATAGGGAGTCCACCTAGAAATAAGTCTGATTTAAGAGAAGCACATGCAATTTACGTGTTATTTGGCCCAAATTGAGATTTCTTACCTTTTTCTTCTTCTTAAAATCGTCTAAATTAAAAAGTCGGTGTTCAATCGTATTCTGAATTAAAGTGAACAGACTAAAGAATATAGTGTCCTAGTTATAAACTTTTCATAATAGTCTGAGACATTGAGATCCCAAAATTAGCTACCGGTGAATCCCATTCTAATATTAATATTTTGAGTAGGTCTTCTGTACACCTGGTACGCGGATCTGAGATCCGTACACTCGGGTCACGTGCGGGCCGACGCAGGCCGGTCCAGCCCATAGCGTTTCTTTGTTTTCGTGTATTTTGGTTGTGACATTCATGTTATGTTAGTCATACCATCTTATGTTAATTATACCTTCATTTCCAGATTTCATACCCTTCTATTTTATTTCACTTGTTTTGGTCGTGACCTTCACATTATTTAAGTGATACCTTCTTCTTATGTTAGGCATACCTTCATTTCAAGATTTCATACTCTTAATTCAAAAATCACTGACTTTTATGTTATGTTAATCATATCTCCATGTTATGTTAATGATATATAAGGCACGTGGGAGCGCATAAAACGCTCGTGGAAGCGTTTGAATAGACGCGTGGGGCGGGTTTGACCTAGATCCATGCACCAAGTACACAAGTTTTTGCCTAATATTTTTGAGTGTTGAGCAAATAAGGATTCAAACATTAAGATCTCATTTCTTGATAAGTGAATTTCCATCCAGATGTATCTTTATGTATTCATATTGTTTTCTTTTAATAAATGCTTTATAAAGAGAAAGAAAAAGAAGAACAAAGTAGAGAAAAAGAATCAGTCACATGCCGACTAGTGAATAAGACGACGTATGCATCGTTAAAACTCAAATATCGAAAAACCCAACCAAAATAGAAACCTATTTATATTTGGGGGGAAAAAAAGTAACATGCACACTACATGATGTGAAAATCGTTGGATGATTGTGAAGTTATGGCAATTTACATAAGGCACACTCATTATGTGGAGGTTGGATCCTTAATCTAATTAAAAAAAAAAAAATCAAGTTTTACTTTCATCTACATTTATGAATGCAAATTTTATATAACGCAGAAAAATAGATGCAGTAACAACTTTATGAGATGCATGCATGATGATTGATGACAAGGAGCTTTAATGGCACTTGATAGTATTGGCAATTGTAAGACCCCTCCATTCATCATCATAACTTAACATTGCTTTCTGATTGGACTTGTCAACTACATTGTGCCATGTACATGAACAAATTCATCAACACATTATGAATATGACTGTTCTTTCACTTTATATTATTTGATATATAGGGGATAAAGTTGTATGTTTGAATCTTTTGCTTTTAACATGTATTGTTGGAAGATATGTTTAATCCTCATGGATTTTAGGATATATGCAATCTCATCCAGCCTGTTAGAATAGAATCATGAAAACACGTGTGAGATGGTCTTACAAATATATTTCGTGCGACAAAGCCACAAAGTCTATTATCCAAACAATTTTTGCCAAACTCATGTGAATTATGGGTTGCAGAATGTGTGGATCAACCCTTGTTATAGAAAAATATCAGTGAGACGGTCTCATAAGAGTCATACTTAGATAGAATTACCTCAATTTAAAAGATATCACAAAAACTTATATATCCCCGTGTACGGATTCTTAGCTCTGTAAGGTTATTGCATACTCATAAAGTATCAGTTGTACACTCATAGAGTATTATATTTAATTTTTTACTTATTTCAATGAAGGGTATTAATTGTTTATGCAAAATGAGTATAATATAACACACACATTATCTAAAAAAACATACTGGCTCAAAATATTGAATAAAACTAAGACACCGAAAAATATTATCTGATAAAAAATGAACACCTAAACTGAGTGGGGTTGCAGTTGAGAGTTTGATGTCTCTAAAATGTTGCAGCAATACATGAAATCTAGTGGCATGACTCTTATATTAATACAACAAATAATACAAATGTGTTGGTTTATTTATGTGACATCAAATGTTTGTATAAATCAATAATAAAAAGCAGTTAGTTAGTTAGTTTGTTACTAGACAGGTTTCATGGCAGAGATCATGACAAAGAGTCTATTTCTGGTGCATGTAAAGTTGACAAGCCCACAAGATGTACACAGATCTTCTAGTTCTGCCTCTGACAAAAATATGTGGCTTCCAGACAGTTGTGCGATGTTCTGTAAGAACACATTTTGAATGTCAAATTCGTTCCGTTTAAATTCGCAATTATAGCCACCGTTTCTTAACTTTTTGCAACTTTAGTCCCAATCCTCCAATGTAACTTGTCGTGTGGTGGTCATGACGGAAATTTAAATATTCTCAAGTGATCAAGATTGCTCAGAATTTACGGTATCCCAAATTATCATGGTCATGTGCTCTGTGTGTGAGGATCTCCGGGAGAAAATCGGGGAAGACTAAATTCGCAAACAATGAAGGATGTGGTGGGACTTGATTGAATTTGAAAAACGAATTGGCCCTGTTTTGGAACACCTCATAATTTTGTAAATAGTAAACATAGTGTCAAGTGTTTGTTACCTGACGTAGAGGCCCTCTTAGGGGGAAATACGAAAGGGGGCCATCTAGAATGTAAGTCGTAGCCACGAACATCCCTCCTGGTTTCAGAACACGACTTATTTCTGCAACCTAGTCGAACATCAAATCATGTCGACATTAGGACATTCACACTAAAATTAACGACAAGAACATAGATATAGATATGCTCACTGCTGCAGATGGTGAAGGCCAACAGTGTAAAGCAGCACCAGCATGAACAGCATCCACACTACTTGAACCCAATGGCAGCCTCGAGATATCGGCTCTAACCAGGATTAAGTTCCTGCACAACAACTTACATAAATAATTGGTATCAAATTGTGAATGGAAATAAAAGAAAAAAAGACAAAACAATCCAGAAAACGTACTCTTCTGGAAAGCTACTCTCTTGCTTAACGAAGTCATAGCATTGACGCAACATTGACTCGGAGAAGTCTAAAGCAACGACGAGGGAAAATAGTCTGCTTTTGGCAAAGAGTCTTGAAAACATACCACTTCCGCAACTTGCATCAATGATGTTTCCGCCTAGGACTGGTTTCAGGTAATTCTTTATTAATTCAAACTGCATCAAATGATATCAGGAAATAAGATACTGATATGATAGTGTATGCATATATTTACATCAATAGTAACGAGACATATTTGAATACGAAATTTCTCACAAGGCAGTATGCAACTAGTTAGAGGGCCAAGACAATCTGAAAAGAGTAGTGTTACTTTTACGAATTTAAAAGTTAAAATTGTCTAAATTTAGCAAAAGATCATATCTGCAATTGCTTGGAGCATTTGAAACATCCCAATTCGCAAAATCGATACGAACATCATTAATTATTGCATCCTCGCGTGTATATCTTTCTTGAAGTTTGCAATCCCTAGCATGAGGCAACACATTGTTGAGGAAACAAATAAAAAAATTGTACTCACCTCCTTCTCTGGACCAGGAAACCCGCCCCAAAGCACAAAACTTTGCCGCCAACCTCGTTCATAGAGAAACGATACCAAAGGGAACCTGTATTAACAGACACCTAGTTCAAGTTATGTAGGAAGAAGAATATTTGTTATTGACATGTGTGTGGAATTCTTATGTATCATTGCATTCTCAACTAGTTTGTCCTTGAAAGCGAGCAAATATAATAGCTATATTCAGAGGTGGGATATCATAAGCGACACCTAGAATGCTATTTTCACAAAATGAGTTATAATTTGCTCCAATACATAAGGTGGAAAATGTTTTTCAAACACCAATAAAGACGAATACCATGCAGCAAAGTCTCCCCAAAATACGACTAGCCAAATTCCAGCTTAATTTAATTCTTGACACAAATATATATGAAATGAAATGATGTTATCCATCACTTCAAGCCAACCAAAATTAAAAAGGATTCTTCAACTTCTACCACGAATGATTGAACAGCAACAAGCCTATCAAATGCTAGATTCTCCAGCTCCTAGCTTAGTACCTTCTATGATCCTTAACATAATGAGGTCTTCCATAGCTTTGTTAACTCTTATTCTTGATTAAAATGGCGAACAGCTAAAACACTACGGCAAAAGTAGTTATAGAGTTAATAAACATTTATTCAACCTGAAAAGCTCAGTAGAGGCTGCCACGGGTTCGCCATACACCTTATTACCACCGGTTACAGTCAGGTCAATATGCGAATCCGTGGCAGAGTATGATTTCCGACATGTGCTGCACTCCAGAGTAGTTTGGCTGATCCCTTCTCTGCAAATACACCTTCCAAATTAGCATCTATCTCTCTTTGCAATTTTCCATTCAATTACATAAAACGACAGTAATGAAATATATTACGATGCAGAAGATATTTGGACATAAAACAAACTACTCACAAAGATAAGTCGTCAGGACCATTCCAAGTAACTCGCTTGTAGCAAATGGGACAGGCTAAAATATTCTTACGAATCCTCAAGTTAGTCTCAATAGTAAGAGGGTCCTAAAATTCAAAACAACCAACACAACACAGTTATTTGAAGCATAGTCCATATACGTGTAAGCAGATTCTAAGGCGAATCAGCCAATTTCGTAGATAAAGTAGCAATACGAGTATAGTAAATTTGTACATCTCCAACAAAGTACCAACAACTTCAAGGCATAACTCAAATAGACAAAGAATGTGACATAAAAGATGAGGTTCCATATCTTCATAACATGAAACTGCTCTCCTAAACTAGAACAAGAATCCCAAATGAGTAGATCACCCAAAACACAACATAAAATCAACAAGTACTAAAAAGAGAGAAAGAAACCAAAAATCAAAATCAAAATGCTAAAATGATTAGGAAAAACTAGCAATCATACCACACTAAGTGTTGATTATGGAGAAATAATTGAAATTCATAATAGTAAATGCACAGTTTCATTAAATGAATGGATTCGAAATACAATTTTCAAATCACTCTGCCCAAACACGACCTTGTTGAATTCATGAACACCCCATTTAAGACCAACAGAAAGCCCACCAAAATTAATTACTTCCCCCAAATCCAATTCCACCAAAGGGATTACTTATGACTTCAAATCTACATTTCTAGAGAGAGAGCGAGAGAGAGAGAGAGAGAGAGATACGAGTTTGGGCTTGGTTTCGACGAGTGGAGAGGAAGAAGCTCGGAGTTGAGAGGTGAAAAGAGTGGCATGGATTGTAGCAGGGATTAAGAGAGAAGACTTGACAACGTAGAAACAGCATCGGACCGGGTTGAAGCTGAGTCGACTCGGCGCAGATAGAGAGAAGGTGTTGCCAGTCTCCATTATCTTCACCATTGCGAGCTTCACCACCAATAATTAAACGCATACATAATCTATATATATATATATAGATTGTGGACATCATCAATTCATCATGTTCATGCTGCTATGTACAAGTGGCGTGCTTCAATGATTGTCCGAAAATGTTGATGTTTTGTTGAGTAATAAATATGCGCAGATATTAAGGAGGCATCAAACCTGTGCCCAAACTGTCACCCTTATATATCCTTGTATTTTTAATTCACCTTTTCTCATATCCCAACGAACATAATTTGAAGTGGTGATAAATGATAGGATTTGAAATTCACTGTACTGAATAGATTCATAATATTTGAACAGGGACAGAGGCCATATATAGCCTATTTGCTATAAATTAGGACAAAATAAACCCTCAATATAATATTATCTTAAATTTAACTCTATTCTTAAATTTTATCCCAAATATATCCACTTTTGAATTTGTCAACTAATAAAAAAAGACAATTTGTACGGATAAGTATTACAAAAAGCAGCAACTTTTGACCAACTTTTGATTGATGTTTGACTGAGCTGGGCCTACTCTTTCTCTCTCTTGGACTCGATTACTTTTCGTGTAGATAGGGCAGCTCTCTCTCTCTCTCTTTTCTCTCAGCACAGCCGCCGCACCTCTCTCTCTCTCTTTTCTCTCAGCAGCCGCCGTACCTCTCTCTCTCTCTCTCTTCTCTTAGCCGCCGCAATTGCACCGCTCCTCTCTCTTTTCTCTCAGCCGCCGCAGCCGCACCTCTCTCTCTCTTTTCTCTCTTCTTCCTCTCTCAGGCGCAGGCATCTTCACTGTTTCAGTTGAAGGTTTTCGTGTAAGTTGACTGTCATCTTTTCATGTAATTTTGTTTTCGTTGAAAATCCTCAAAGGTTGAATTTGACACAGTTTGGGTTCGATTTTCAGATTGGAGGTTGTATTAGAAGCAGTTTTTGTGTTCGATTGTCATGGATTTCCAGGTATTGATTTGATTTTTCTGTCATGTATTGTTATTGCTGTCAAGTATTGATTCGACTTTGGTTGGGTGATTTTTCTGTCATGTTTTTTATTTAGGGTTTGTAGTTGATTTCCATTTTTTGTCCTATACGAAAACACTGCTATTTCTGGCCTACACGAAAACCTTGCAATTTGTACCCTACACGAAAACCTTACAATTTGTACCCTACACGAAAAACATGATATATCTGCACTACACGAAAACCCTGGTATTTTTGCACTACACGAAAACACTGGAATTTTTGAACTACACGAAAACCCTGGAATTTTTGAACTACACAAAAACCCTGATATTTCTGCACTACACGAAAACCCTAATATTTCTGCACTACACGAAAACCCTGCAATTTCTGCACTACACGAAAACCCTGCAATTTTTGCACTACACGAAAACCCTGCAATTTCTGCACTACACGAAAACCCTGCAATTTCTGCACTACACGAAAACCCTATTTTTAAACACTACACGAAAACCTAATAAAAAAAGGCCTACACGAAAACCCATGTTTGCACTTGTTATACGAAATCCGTAATGTCTATAGAATATGTTTTTCTTGTATTAATTAGTGTTTTCGTGTAACCCTGTTTACTTAGGCATTGTTGGTGTGTTTGGGTATCCACACTAAGGTTTTTTTATTTGTATCCAATGAAAATTGGCTATTTAGATTTATATAAGTAAATTAGTTAGAAAAATAATATGGGATATTTGTTTTGGTAATGTATCGTTGCACATAAATTAATGACATTAGTGTAGATAAAAATGAAAATAATACTTAGGCTTCAAATGATTATAAAAATACCCTTTGTAATAGATGCCGAAAAATTTAAAGGGAAATATATTATTTTTCTTTTAATACAGTGGGAGTGGGTTCGAGTGGATTGTCAGCGCCAGATCGCGTATATAAATGGATATACGCGGTTTAAGGTGTTGGGTGAGATTGGGACAGAGCTGAGAGAAGTGGATGATGATTGTGTATCGGATTTTCTCCGTACATGTTTCGGACACTTCTTGTTATGGCGGAACGAAGGAGAGACATGCGGGTCATTTTACATGTCCTGATGAGTCGTGAGGTTCGACTGACGCATGATAGGACGGGAGACAGATATTTCATGATCGGAGAAGATCGTTTATGCCAATTTGGAAGGAGAGAGTTCTTTCTTGTCGCCGGCCTATGATTTGGAGACTCAGAGTTCAGTCCATCCGGGGTTCACGGTCCACCGTCGTCTGGTCTATACATTCGAGTCGCTCATGGAGGCAGTCCTCGCATTAGGGTACAGGATCTTCTAGTAAGATTTATTGCTGGGGAGTTTCGTGACAGCCGTCGGGACTCGATTTTAGTGGCGAAGATCCTCATCTTATATTGTTTCGTCCTCGGGAAAGATTTACTGAAGACTTACGTGGAGGATTGGGTGTGGACTCTGATCGACCATGATGATGCTTGGGAGACGTTTTCCTGGGGCAAGTTCAGTTATCTCACCCTAATGCGGTACATGGATAAACTTCCTCAGAGCATCCCACTGCAGACTGGCCCTAGGCCTTACACGTACCACTTTTACGGGTTCTCCGCTGCTTTGTATGTGAGTAAAGCTTTTATATGCGTGGGTTGTTCATAAATCTTAAATCTTAAATTGTGTAAGTGTTAAAACGTTTTTGTCTTAGTCTGATTTGGGATGATTTTACAGATATGGGCATACGAGGCTATACCGGTTACCAGCACTTTCGCTGGCCGTCGCATTGATACAGGACACCAGTTTCCTCGCTGTCTGAGGTGGGCCACGAAAAGGTCTGACATCGATGTTTTACAGTCGCTTGAGGGTCAGGTGAGAATTATTTTCAACCCAAACAATCTTAGTTAATAATGTTACACGTTTTTTTTTACTTGATGTGTCATCTTTTATGTTAGGTTGTATGTTTTGGGACACTTGAGCCGACCCCTGAGGAGCTTAATCATTCTCTTTGGGGTTTGACAGACCATGATCTGTCACAGTGTGTTCAGCCAGTTGACCCCTATACTGGACGGCCTACTTGGCCTAGCCGACAGGCTGGCCCATCTCGTCGTCCTGCTCATGGCTCGACCGCTGACCATGCTGAGTCCAGTATGTCTACTGGCCGTAGGACTCGTCGGAGCAGGCCTTCTGATGCAGCCCCGACCCATGGGCCAGAGCCTCCAATCATTCAGCCGGAGGCTGAGCCGGTGCGCGTCAGACCGAGTCGTCGAAGGCGTGTCATAAATCCACCATCCTCGGTATCTGAGCCAGAGCAGCCAGCGTCAGCTATGCCTCAGCCCACTTATCCGGACATTGATAATGCTGGTTACACTCCCAGTGTTCCTGATAGTCCGAGATCAGAGTTTCATCATAGACCGGAGCCTACCCGTGAGAGGACGTCTTCCCCCACACAGATGCCCGACCAGCAAATACCGATTCATGACATGTTCAGTCAGCTCACCCTGCATATTAACAGACGTTTCGGAGAGATGCAGACATTCATGACGGACCGGTTTACGTAGTTCGCTCATAGTCTCAATCGGCTGGATGAGAGGATTGGTCATCTAGATGATAGGTTCGATCATCTAGAGTCCGAGCTGCCGTCCATATTCACTGACCAGCTACGCACCTATTTCGGCCACGCACCACGAGATCAGTATGAGCCCCATCACGGTGGACCATGGGCGAGTTGGCCTGATGATGGGCCGTCGCACCGACGGGATGACGACCATGAGCCATCCCAACATGGTGACGCGCCTTCATTTCATGATGATCTTGGTCCAGATACGCATGGTCACGAGCATTCAGAGGACGCCTGTGACGCACAGCCGATCACCATGATAGTGCCCTTTGTAGATACGCATCGTGATCAGCCATCTTCTCATCATTCGGCGTACGTTGATCCTGGCCACAGTTTCCATACACCTTCCCATGAGCCCAGACAGGGAGATGATGAAGGCATGCGTGACACTAGTGCTGGCATCCGCCATGTCCGACGTCGTCAGCCATCTCAATACTTGATGAGTCCGTTCACTAACCTGAAGTGTAAGCGGCGGGTTGACGTGACCTTCGATGACTTTAATGCGTGGCTCCAGCTCGATGAGATGGCCAATAAGTAAGTTTTTCATCACAATTTTTCCTTTGATATTCTAATGTTGCACTTCATAATATTGATTTCTCTAATCATTGCAAATAATTTTACAATGCAGGCGCAATGTTGGTGTCGACTTTGTAGTTGGGCCAGAGTTTTTCACCCCAATTATCGATCCGCATGGACAGTTGGACATTTTGGTATGGTAGTGTCTTTCATTTTGTAGTATTTGTTCACAAAATTCGTTGCATTTAGGCCTAACTCTGAAATGCATCTTAATTGGTTGTTCTGAACAGCAAATCGACGCGTACCTTGGCATCATACAGTCAGCACCCAGGTGGTTGGAGCTCGATCGTACGTATGAGGTCAAAAAGTGGGGTCAAGTTCTTTCGGCCTTTTTTAATGTGGGTACATTTTGTATTCTTTTGTCATACACGTTTTTTGGTCACCCAATCTGGACGATTATAACATTGTAACGTGTATGTCGTTTGCAGGAAACTTGCAAGGAAATTTGGGTGGCCAAGCATATAAATGATCCACCAGGCTTCAATGCCTATGTAGAAGAGGTCAGAGAGGAGTTCACCCCGCATGAGCTAGATCGACTGGTGCCTTTTGTACGAGGACAAATACCCGGATGGAGGCGTCTCAAGGACTGGAAGGATATTAATCAGGCAAGTATTCCCTTTTTTTTTATCCCTTTGATGTTCACATATTGATATAACGGTGAGATGATATCCTTTTGTGATCATTCAGTTGTATACAGTACTGAACCTTGACGGACATTGGGTCGGTGCAAAGATTGATCTGTACGAGAAGTCAGTTGTGCTATTCGACAGCTTACGGCACACATGGGATAAAGACTTGGCCGACCTGCGTTTGAGGCAAACAATTCCATTGCGTCGGATCTTACCCAGACTTCTGCGGTACTGTGGCTGGCATGAGGCTATCGAGATGCACTCATACTCGCCAGCCCAGTTCTATTGTCTCAGTGGGAGGCCTGAGGTGTGCTATAGACAAGAGGATCCAACCAGTTGTGGTGTCTATGCGTTGAAGGCCGTTGAGAGTGCTATGACGGAGGTTTTTCCGAGGCCAGAGATCATCCACGGGATATGGGCCATGACGACTCGTTGCACACATTATTTATAAGTTCTCAGCTGATCCTGAGTTTGATGATTGATGTAGTACGATAGATCGTACATTTGAAACAAACACTAAATTTTTTACATGACCACTATTTACTCATTGCACAAGTCGAATATTTTACATGCAGTCCTAGTTTTATCCTGAAATACCGTGCTTTTTACATAGTTCCACACACAATCTTTAAAAGACACATTGTAATTGTTTTTCACCCAATTTTAATAATCAACACAGAATGATGCCTACTCATCGTACACAAAGCGTTGACTCTCTATAAAAATTAGACACTTTCGTTTCATGTGGCTCTCAGACCCATATACAGAGCATTTTTTCTTTCTTCGCTGACTCTGCTCGCCACCTAAATCAGGTGTGCTATGATCGAATGCCTCCTGCACAGGAGGTGGACGATGTCTAGAACTCAAAATTTCGGCACTGGATGGAATCCGCCTCCCTCTTGGACGACCAGCTTGCCTGGGCTTATCGGGAGGCAGACAACATGTGTTCAACGTCTCTTCAGAAATGACCCAATCAGCTGGGTCGGGCACGGGAAGCACCTCAACTTCCCACATACCAATCAATGATGTCGTCCAATAGAACTGATGCACGTAGTTGGATATTGACTCCTTCGCGTAACTATTTAATGGAGATATTGATTAGAAAGTGGCTTATGAGAAACATGTACAATTACTACGGTAAATCTAGATTATCTAGAGATCTTTACCTGATTGCAACATAAGCGTGAGAACATGGTATCAAGTCGAGTTGGAAAACCCTGCAAGTGCAAGAATTGTTGGAGAGATCGACAATGAAATTCTTACCTTGATGGGTGATCTTGAACTTCTGTCGCGACAGCTTACTCACTTGCATTGCACGGCCAGCCTTCATTGCATTTTGGAGTCGTTCATGGACCGACTTTGTAAGAGTATGTTCACGTTCCTCAACAGCAGATCTTCTTTCATAAAACCACTTTTCAATAACGCGTCGGGCACATTCAAGAAACGAACAAACAAGGAGCTTTCGGCCCCAGACTAACCTAGAATTCCATGACTCGGTGGCATTCGAGGTCATGAAGTTATATCTTCGAACGGGGCACTTCACACGCGACCATCTTTCGGGACCAGCCTTTTTTAAGGCATCGACAGCGCCTGCAATGTTTGAGGATGCGAGAGTGTCCATATACCTGCAGATGATGAAACGACAAAGTCAAAATTATAGATGATGTAACAATTCACGTAAATATTAGTGGCCGTACCTGTCAAAGTCCATCGGATCATAACAATATGCGGCCAACTTGAACAATCCAACCAGATGCTTTCCATACTTGGCCAAATTTTGCTGCAGATGATAACAACATAGTCTGTGCGCAGCGTCGGGGTATACGGCTCGCACGGTATTCGTGATGCTTTTATGTTGATCGGAGATAATTAACAGTTGGTCAGGGCATCCAAAAGCTTCTCGAACTTGTGTTAAGAACCAAATCCATGAATCATCATTCTCCACACTACCTATACCGGTTGCTAACGGGAAAATCTAATCATTCCCATCCTTGGTAACAGCTACGAAACTGATTCCTTTATATTGACCTTTCAGGTGACAGCCATCTACGACAATAACAGGCCTTGCATAACTTTGGAACCCCTGAATAGAAGCTGCCAATGCGAAAAAGACAAATTTGAACTGACCATCACAATCAGTACTAAAGGACGTGTACGTTCCCGGATTTACAGCCTTCAACACCTCTAGATAAGATGGAAGCATCGAAAATAACAACTTTGGATCCCCATAAGCCCTAGTCATCGCATGCCGTTTTGCCCTAAGAGCCTTTTTGTAACTGACCTGTAAACCATGACGATAGTTCATCTCCTGCATAATGCCGCGAGCATTCAATTGGGCATTCTCATTTCGTAGTGTATCAACGAAACACTCTCCAATAAGACTAGCTGGAAGCCTTCGTGTGGCACTACTGGTCAGGTCCAACGAACACGAATGTAGGAGATCAATCTTCGAAATTTTCCAAATCCCATGTTTTTCAGAGGCATGCATTACGAAGGGATAGGTTTTAACGGCACACTTTACATACCACCGGTGTTTTTCGGATCTTTCCACTTTGTAAACAAGTTGATTTTCAAGATGGTACATGCCAACTGCTTTTTGCAATTCAACTTTGCTGTTGAAGCAAGAACCTTTATGGAGCATATGTGAGACAGACACATGAGTGGAAATCTCAGAAGGACCGGCTGGATCAACAGCACCATGGGCCATCTCAGGGATAAACCACCAACGCTCTAAGGCACTGACGCTCGATGCCCTGTGACTGCTTTCAGCATGACTTTCTGGTTCAATAACAGAAGACTCATTTACAGGGTCATGCCGTCCAATGTATGTCATAAACGCCTCACGCTCCTTAGTCTGCTCTTCATCCAATAGCGCTAGAACCTCTGCATCTAACTCGAAATCAGTATCTCCATGACAGCTCTCATATGCCTCATTTTGTTCAATGCAGGTATCTACAAACATTACGGGTTCACATACCGTAAAACTTGGATATATTGAGTATCATGAAAAATAATACACTATTTAAGTAGATTAAACACGGGATAGCATATCGTCATGAATTCCTGGGTTGTAGTATCCATGTTCGGGCACTTCTTCCTGACATATTTCATTTTCTTCCTCCGGATGTGGGTACTGACGTACGACATAATCGATTGGTGATTGGTTTAAGTCAAGAAAGTCAAATCCCCAAGCTGACCTATCATCAACCCGACCAGTGGATGAAGATGGGGAGTGCGCCCACAGATCTTGAGTAGGTAAACTCCATTTAGCATGAAATTCGTGGTCGCTTTGTAGCCCAACTGAAATGTTTGAACAGTCACCAAATGGATGATCGGTGTACTCAAATCCAACATTAAAACCTGAAATTGAGGAAGGATCATTGTCGGCGTGGCTCTGACCACCGTTTGGAATACCGAGCCGGTTGATGGTCCAGCATTTACACTTTTAAGGGTAACAAATACAACGAGAATGTCATCGATCATGGACAATACACCAGCTAGATCTGTATCATTCTTAATTTTCTTTCGTGTAACCATACCATTAATCTCAACTAATGAGTGGATGACATATCCCCACCACTCTTGAGCACGCACAACTTCATCAATTTTTTCAAACAACTCCTAATATGTAATTTTTTGAAGTTTAATCACCTTTCTTGATCCACTCTTGTAGTCTAAGCCTTCCCAGTATCCACCAAACTATACTACAACAGTGCTGAAACTCATCTTTGCCACTACAGGAAAACAGTATATGGATACAACCTGGTTCCAAAACATTAAAAAATTCAACATATATTCAAAATATTTAATATAAGATACGCATGGACATTTCTTCTTCCTTCTTTATATAATTTACTAATAAAAGAAAGTTTACAATCCTATCTATTTCTTTATCTATATGTGTTGACACATTTCACATTTGAACGTATATGCTAGTTAAACTTTGAACAATACAGCATATAGATAATATTTTGAAATAATTGGGTTACATTCTTCGGGGGAAGAAAACCATACCAAACGAAAACACTAAAAAATCAAATTTTTAACATGAAAACAGGATGACTTTTCGTGTAACCCCTAATTTTAGGGGTTACACGAAAACCCTATTGCCTTATAAGGCTACACGAAAACTTTAAAGTTTTCGTGTAGCCCTTGCTTTGTGATTACACGAAAAGTCCCAAATTTGAGAGTTCACTATTTCAACATATAGGGTTTTCGTGTAACCCAGAAATTATGGGTTACACGAAAACTTTTTTTTTCTTTTGCTCAAATTATCACCTCAACACATAATTTACGAAAAACATTATACTTCAAACAATAACACATATTGCATGAAAGAGATTAAAATATAACACTAACCGTTACGTGTTCGACGAAAATCTCCAGAAAGTTTTTCCCAATACTTGTGACAATCTGAGGTAAGGATGAAATTTTTTGACAAGAAAATTTTGCGATGTGCAGCACGTATTTATTAACAATTTTGGCATTACTGTGCACATGTGATATATGATTGGGGTGTGAATTTTTCATTCATTTCACTCAATATAAAGTTGAAAAAAATTCAACACTTTTAGCTTTTATCAATTTGTTTTCGTGTGGTTTAAAAATCAGCTTTTATTTCGGCTTTTTCATGCAACTTTTCGTGTGATTAGTGGGCATATATACACGTGGCATAACCCCATGTGTTTGTGCATACAACTTTTCGTGTGATTAAAGGGCATATATACACGTGGCATTGTGCCCATGTGTTTGTGCATATCACTTTTCGTGTGATTTTGGGCATATATATATGTGGCAAAAACCTATGTGTTTGTGCCCATATAACAGAGGAAAGAGAAAAAAGGAATTCTTTTCGTGATGATTGGTGTCAGAGGCCATATTTGACTTTGGAGAAAAGTGGGTACTTTTGGCCTCTTTTGTTAAAAAGTGGGTATATTGGTGGGTAATATAAAGTGGGGGTTATTTTTTTCCTATTTTTTAGGAAATAGGGTAATCATGGACATTTCTTCTATTTGAATATATATAAATTTGAAATTTGTTACTTTCACTTTACAATAGTTCTTAGCAATATCGGTGGATTTCAAATAACTCTGAAAATACAACCTTAAATAAATCACTTAACATGTATACAATTTAATCTTATAATCATCTTATTTCCAATCATTGCCTAATTGTCATACTTCAAATGGTTAAATACTTGAATCAATCTGTAACATAAACTTTATTTTTAACAGCTTGCAACTCGAAGTCCACGAATTTTACAAATTGTAGTTTAAAATGTGGGGGTGGGGGTTGATACTTCCATAATTTTTGGGGTTATTTTGAAAAAACTCAAACTTAATTATTAGAACTCATATTTTAACAAAATATTTTTTACCTTAATTTTAGAAATTGGTTTAAGGGTAAAAAAAATCTTCTATTACATATGAGTTCTAAAATTCAATTTTTACTTTTTTAAAATGATCCAAACAATTATGAAAATATCTAAAACAATGAGTGACACTTGTGTGCCCCAAGGGCATGGTGCCCCCAAATTAATTATCATATAGTGTTAAATATATACTCTACAGGTATCATGTATATACTCTTTAGGTACCACATATATTCTTATATACATATGATACCTGTGGAATATATTTATAACATCAAGAACCATAACACCTATAGAACATATATATATATATATATATATATAACACCTGAAGAGTATGTATATAACATCTAGATCCGTGCCCCAATGTGCCCCAAGAATATATAAGTTTTTGCCAAAAACAATTGAACTTGACTGGAAAAAGTCGTTGGAGATTGCAATTTGTGAAACTCATGAACTTTAGAATGCAATATGTCAAAAATTAAAATTTAGATTGTAAAGTGTAAAAATTTGAAAAGTACAAATTAATTTGAGAAAATGACCCACTTTAACACATTTTGTAACTCCAAACATTTGGGGGGCTTTGGGGTACAGGAGTTGGGGAATTCTAATAAAGCTCTTCTTGAAAAATAGGGGTGGAGATTTCTCAATGAAGGACAAATTGTGGGTTAGAGTCTTACGATTGAAATATGGTATGTCTTGGGGGGTGAAGCAGGCCGGTTAACTATTGTGAGGAGGGGGAATGTGTCTTTGTGGTGGAGGGACGTGTTAAACACTATGGATGAGGGTAATGGGGGCTAGTTTGGAGATAGTTTAGAAAAGGTGGTAGGGGATGGTTCTGGGACTTCTTTCTGGGAAGAAAATTGGAATGGAAATGGTGTTAAGAGGGAGAAATTTCATAAATTATTTAATCTTAGTCTAGATAAAGAGGGGTTACACTGGGCTCCCAATGCAAAAAACAGAGCAGACTTGGAAACAGCAAAATTCGACCAAAATTCGAACATTGAAAAAAAATTATAATAAAAGCAGAAAAAAACAAAAGATGACACAATCAAATTCAAATCACTCCCCGGCAACGGCGCTAAAATTTGACCGCGCTGTTGCGACACGATAAAATTAATTAATCTTTTTTATCCTAACCAATCTAGTAGTTAAGGCAAGTAAGAGTCGATCCCATGGAGAATGACAATTCAATTATGTTACCTATGTCTAATTTGAAGAAAACAAGAATTATGGGTTCTCAGATTGATTGATGATTAGACTAAAATTTACTAAAGATCTAGAAAACAAATTAAACAAAAATCAATTGATGAAAAGTATTCCAGTCAACAGTTCAGTTATCCCCCAATATCAATTATGTCTTAATCAATGTTACACCCTCTCTCAGATTATCATAGAATTATCACCCCTAGTCTAACAACAAGCTCTGTTAAACCGAATCGTCTCTTAAGATTAATTAAATTAGGATAAGATCATTAATTAACCCTATTTAATTGAACAACCCAGAATAAGATCTCTAGGTTTAATTCATTAAATGCATTAATTACCAAGATAATAGGGTGAACTAGACTCCAAATACACAAGCTCGATTTGATAATCTAGGATTGTGCTACCATAGAGATACGCAACATCTAGTTTACTACCATTGAAAATTAAACTACAACAATTAGGATTCATGATTTAAGATTCTAACAATCAATTATTAAACACTTAACCTAGGTGGTCAATCTAAATCAAACATCAATAATTGAAATCATTCAACATAGATAACACAATCAATTCCAATCAAAACATCGAGAGGGATAAACGGGATTAATTAAAACATAAAAAGATAATTGAATTCAAACATCCCTGCTAACCGGAATTAAGAAATTAGACGATCATCTTCTTGATCGAATCCACCAAAGTTGTTGATAAATCCATCAAAGAAATAAACTAAATTAAAAAATGTATGTGAATCCTTTTTTCTCTCTCCAAAACCTTCCCTCCTCTCACACTGTCGTGTATGTCTTTGCTTCTGGCCAAAGAAAATCAATTTCCCTTATATATAAAATATCTCTCCTCAATATGATGTGAACCCTATTTCCTTGGCCCATGGTGGAAATTGACTCTTCTTTGATCTTCATTATTCTTGGGTCTTGGTCCATCTAACTCCAAAATACTTCAAAAACTCCTACAATAATCGAGAAAATAAAACATGAAGTACCTCGAGTTCAAAAGCACATATAGGTACAAAAATAATGCATCCAATCAAATAAAAGATGATAAAAATCCAATTAAGTCAACAATTAAACGCATATATTTTCTACCTATCAAATCCCCCCACACTTAAACCATTGCTTGTCCTCAAGCAACACAATAACTAAAGCACATCGGGGATAAAACAAAATGAATGAGTATTGATTGCTCAGATCCTTACCACACTCATAGGAATTCAAATTCATGTCAAACAAAGCATATGCAAACAAAAACACGTTGGACTGAATGTAACCATCTCAAGAAATCACATGTATTGGTAGGACATCAGAGATCAAATCTTTCATAGACAATTTTTTATCAATTCACTTCACCACCCACATCAATCGACACACTCTAATTCCATTTGCGATTTCCTTCATCTAGATCAAAATTCATTAAGTCTTAACACATAATGATTCACCCCCTTTTATTCTCCAATCAATTGTTTACTTCACTTTTTTTTTTTTTTTTTGGATGAGGTTGGCAGCTCCACACCACTCTTAGGTTAGTCCTTCATTTTTGTTGTGATTTTATTTTTTAATTCACGTTTTGACTTTTCACGCGTGGACCCCTAAGAGCGGGTAGTTGATTCCACACCTCATCATCTTTTGCAATTTGTTTTCGACTAAACGCTTTTTCTCCATACAACCAAGAACAATTCCATCTTAGGGGTTCATCAAAAGTGATTCAACTTTCACAAATTCCAATCCAAACTACTTCCATCAAGGAATTTATAAGTATATCTCAAAACGCAAGTAAACAAAGCAAATCAATTCATTATCATAGATCAATTCTCAACCCAATGTTATCCTCTCTAACAACAATTTCCCAAGATCATTCAGCCATTTTTTAACCAACAGAAAGCAATGTTCACAACACTTCATCCAACACAAACGAATTGCCAAAAATTGTATTAAACACCTCTCAAATCATCATTGCAAGCGTACTTACTCAACACTTTATCTCTCTCTCTTTATTTTTTTATTTATATGCAAATGCAAGTGAAAATTAAACGTGCTAAAGCAGGTAAATGTGTAAAATAAAAACAACCTACATGCAACTACATGAACCTAAGAACTATATGAGACTTCAACTTACCCTTTTTATCAGTTATGCATAAACACTAACCACCTCCCTCTCATTTAGATAGTACTTATCCCTAAGCAATCACAATAGAACAACAAATGTAGAACAAAAGAATGCACGAGTCAAGCATACAAAGAGTCAAAACGATAAATAAGAGTAAGGGGAAGAAAGCACCTGATCATCAGTGGGATGAATGGGCACGTCGCCAACGCTACAACTCTCTTTCTAACTCCACCATACGGGCTCGTAAAGCCTCCTGATTCTGTTCCAACTCATCCACGCGCTGCTCCAAGTGAGAGTGTGGTCCTGAATGAAGGGCTGGATCATCCAAACCTGATGGCAAACGACGGGCTGGAATTTGTGGAAACACTGAGTAGGCCATGCTGACATTAGCTTGCGACCTTAAGGTCGTAAACTCCGGGTTCGGCAGTGCGAGAGTCTCTGAATCGAAGACATGTCATAGAAGAAGGGTGCGGCCCTGCCGAACCAGTACTCCCATCTTAAGTAGCAAAGCCTTTTCTAATCGAGTCGGTGTTGTGGGGATCCGCTCCTCCAAATAAATCCCAATGGCTTCTACAATAACAAAAGTCACATACCCTCCGAGGACCAACGGCTCATGAGTGCTGATCACGCCAAGGAAATGCTGGACGAACTCTGAAATGGAAGGGACACTCTGACCATAAAGCATGGCGTATATCATTTGAAGCTCGAGAACCTCTGGGACATTCCTGTTCGTGTAGCTTCCTGAGATCGTTCAGGCTATCACACGCTGAAGATAGCGTATAATAGGATTACGTGTCGCACTAGCCTTGCTCCGACCTGCACGAAATGGCCCGGCATTCAAAGTAATCATCTCTCAACACGCCGACAAATCTAAGAGCATCATCTTCGTGTCGGGGGCATCCATCCCAAAGACAGCCTGAAAATCCTCCAGTGTCCATTCATAACGTCATCCACCCAAACGAAATATGAACCCCCCTCAACCAACCGTTCAGCATCCAATGAACTATAAAACTCATAAACCAGATCCTCATACACAGCCCACCCTCCAAGAACTAACTTCCGACATCTCATATGCTCAACAAACGCCATAACATCATCATACAAACCCAATTCATACAATACACATTTGTCAAGATAAATATGAGGTAGCACTTTCCGTTTGGTGAGCTGAACATACCGATTATAATGTCCTGGGCCTGCAAAAGTGATGTTGTGTGGATTGGGGATGTGCATGAAAGTATGCCTCGGAATCGGCCTCTTGGGGGCGGGCTGTGGATGTTCTTCGCCAACCAATCCGGAGGTGGCCGCAGTCTGAGAACGGGTACGACGAGGCATAGCATTGAGATGGTGAGAAAACGGTGGGCAACAGCGGCTGTCGGTCTGGCTGGTGGCTGAGACAGGCACGGCTCTGCAGTGGCGACGCTCGGGTGTGGCTGGAAAGCGTGTAGGGGCTGGATTGCAAGCAGCTGCAGGAAGGCGCGCAATGGCTAAGTGGCGCTCGACGGAGAGGTGGTCTCGCTCGGCTAGGCAGATCGGCGTCGGGCTTGTGTGAACATGGGTGACAAACTGCTGGGCGACGGTCTAGGCAGCGACATCGTGGTACGTGCGACTATGGGCGGTGCTGGTGGCGGCGGCCGGATGAAGATGGCTTGCCGACGGTGACGATGACGGCGGTTGGCCGATGATTCTGCAAAATTCAATTGGTGGGGATAAGGGCAAATGAGAAGTGAATTGGGGGAAAATTAGAGAAAAAAGAGAAGCGAAATGGCTGGATACACGACTCGGGTGGGTTGCATAGCACCCGACCTGGGTACATCCTTCGAACTGCGGTGCCTTGGTGCACGACACGCGACCCCGCCAGGTTCCAGGCAACCAGACCCGGGTCACCCCTTCGACTTGGGCATTCCTCAGCCTAGCATTAACACGCGACCCGGCCGGGTGACCATAACCCGACCTGGGTCGCTACATTTTTTTTTTACTCCAATGAACACCCCATCACCCCATTATGCAAGAAAATGACTCACGAAAAGAGACTCAACATCTAAACCTAATAGAATGAAAACATCACGAAGTAAAAACAAAGAGGTGTGGGTTGTCTCCCACAAAGCGCTTTTGTTTAACGTCGTTTGCTCGAAGAAACTCCTTCATTACATGGATGGTGGATCTTCAATGGGGCTCTTTCAACTTCCACATCTCGGAATCCCTCAAAATATAGTTTGAGTTGATGCCCGTTGACTTTGAATATTTTTCCCATTCGATGGCTCTGAATTGTAACTGCACCATGAAGAAATACATAAGAAACAACAAAAGGACCTAACCAACGTGAACGCAATTTACCGGGAAACAATTTGAGACGAGAATGATAAAACAAAACTTTATCCCCCACTTCAAAAATTTTCCTAACAAGACGCGTGTCGTGAATGATTTTTGTCTTCTCTTTATAGATCAATGTGTTCTCAAATGCATCATTTTGTATTTCCTCAAGCTCTCTCAATTGAAGTTTCCTATGCATCCCCGCTTCATCAAAGTCCATGTTGCACTTCTTAATTGCCCAGAAAGCTCGGTGCTCAATTTCCACTGGAAGATGACATGCTTTGCCAAACACGAACCAATATGGTGACATTTCGATTGGAGTCTTGTATGTCGTTCTATACGCCCAAAAAGCGTCTTCAAGTCTGAGGCTCCAATCTTTACGGTTCGACTTAACAGTCTTTTCCAAAATGGATTTTATCTCTCGATTTGAAGTTTCCGCTAGACCATTCGTCTGGGGGTGATAGGCTATAGAGATCTTGTGAGTTACACCATATTTTCTCAACAAGGCATCGATTGTGCGATTGTAAAAATGTGTGCCACTATCACTAATGATGGCTCTTGGAATTCCAAACCTATAAAAGATGTTGGATTTCACAAAAGAAGCTACAATTTTTGAATCGTTAATACGCGAAGCCTTAGCTTTGACCCATTTGGAGACATAATCAACTGCAAGTAAGATGTATGAATGACCAAAAGAAGAGGGAAACAGTCCCATGAAATCCATCCCCCAAACAAAAAAATCTCACAAACCACAATAGGATTTTGGGGCATTTGATTTCGACGAGAAATATTACCTGTTCGTTGGTAATCATCACACGACTTACAAAATTCAAATGCATCTCGAAAGAGAGTTGGCCAATACAAAACCATATTCCAAAATCTTATGTGCAGTACGCTTGGCTCCAAAATGTCCTCCACAAGCTTGTGCATGACAAAATTCAAGTATGGAGTGAAATTCATAGTTTGGAACGCATCGTCTCACGATCTGGTCCGTGCAATGTTTCCACAGATATGGGTCATCCCACACATAATATTTTGTATCACTTCGAAGCTTGTCCTTTCACGCCTTCGTCATACCTATAGGAAAAACTTTGGCAACAAGAAAATTTACAATATCAACAAACCAAGGTTCAGAATCGGGATTTGACACTGGATCACTCAGTGTTGTCTACCCCTGCCAATGTGACGTCACAGTGAACAGCTGCTCATCTGGGAAGCTCTCGGCTAGTGGGGGGCCCGTTTCAGAATGCACCAGCCGACTGAGATGGTCTGCAACATAATTTTCAGACCCCTTTTTGTCCTTAATCTCTAGATCAAACTCTTGGAGAAGCAAGATCCATCGAATAAGTCTCGGTTTGGCCTCCTTCTTCATGAGTAGGAATTTAAGAGTTGCATAGTCAGAAAATACAATAACTTTAGTTCCCAACAAATATGATCGAAATTTATCCAAAGCAAAAACAACAACCAAGAGTTCTTTTTCAGTGATGGTGTAATTTACTTGCATTGGGGTTAAGGTTTTTAATGCATAATAAATCACATGTGCAACCTTCCCAACTCTTTGACTCAAAACGGCTCCAACAGCATAATCCGAAGCGTCACACATCACTTCAAATGGCAATTCCCAATCTGGGGGTTGAATTATAGGTGGTGATGTTAGCTTCTCTTTTAACTCATCAAAGGCCTTTTTGTATTCTTCATCGAACACAAATTTCACATCGTTTTGAAGCAACTTGCACATTGGAGATGCTATCTTGGAGAAATCTTTGATAAACCTACGATAAAAACCTGCATGGCCAAGAAAAGAGCGCACTTCCAGCACATTTGTGGGGTAAGGCAAAGCCGAAATAAGGTCTATCTTAGATTTATCAACCTCAATTCCCCGTATAGAAACAATATGACCCAAAACTATTCCTTGTTCAACCATAAAATGACATTTTTCCCAATTCAAAACAAGGTTAGTTTCTACACATCTCTTCAAAATTAATTCAAGGCCTTTCAAGCAATTTTCAAAAGAATTACCATACAGACTAAAATCATCCATGAAGACCTCAATTATACTACAACATACTCTGAGAATATGCTTACCATGCATCTTTGAAATGTTGTCGGTGCATTGAAAAGACCAAATGGCATTCGACGATAGGCAAATGTTCCAAAAGGGCATGTAAATGTGGTCTTCTCTTGATCCTCCGATGCTATGACAATCTGAAAATATCCTGAAAAACCATCTAAAAAGCAATAATGAGAATGTCCAGCAAGTCTTTCAAGCATTTGATTGATGAAAGGTAAAGGGAAGTGGTCCTTTCGGGTTACGGAGTTCAACTTACGATAGTCAATACAAACCCTCCACCCGGTTTGCACTCGAGTATGAACCAACTCACCTTGTTTATTTTCAACCACAGTGACTCTCGATTTCTTGGGTACGACTTGTGTAGGACTTACCCATCTACTATCAGATATTGGATAGATGATTCCAGCATCCAAAAGTTTCAGCACTTCCTTTTTCACCACCTCCATCATTGGCGGGTTTAGCCTCTTTTGGGGTTCTCGAGATGGTTTAGCATCATCTTCAAGAAGAATTCGATGCATGCACAAAAAGGGGCTGATTCCTCTGATGTCTGCAATTGTCCATCCAATAGCCTTCTTATATTCTTTAGCATTTTCACCAAGACTTCTTCTTGATCGGACTTCAACTTTGCCGAAATGATCATAGGAAGAGTGGCATTTTCTCCAAGGTAGGTGTATTTCAAGTGATTGGACAACGTCTTCATTTCAAGTTCTGGTGCCTGCACAATAGAAGGAAGAATCTTCTGGTGAGACTCAGGTAAACTAATGAAATGCAAGTCATAGCTTGGTGGTAAAAGAGGTTGAGATTGAAGTGCAACAACAATTTCTGATATGTCCCGGCTCTCATGGGAAATCACTAGGTCTCTTTCATCCTTCAAATTTCTAATCAGAACAACCTCAAATGTGTCCCTAAAATGCATCTCAAAAACATCCTCGACTAACGGGTCAATCAAGCTCAAGGCAAAAACAGAATTATCATTGTCAGGATATTTCATGGCATCAAAAATATTAAACTTTATGATCTGCCCATCAAATTCCATTGTGAGGGTTCTCTCACGGACATCTATCTTTGTTTGAGAGGTATTCAAAAAACAGCCTCCCTAACAAAATAGGTGCTGAAATTGATGGGTCACCATTCATATCCAAAACATAGAAATCTGCAGGAAATATTAATTCATTGACTTCAACTAGAACATCCTCAATTACCCCATCAAGATATGCGGTGCTACGATCGGCCAATTGAATAACAACTCGTGTATCTTTCAATGGCCATAAATCTAAGGATGCATAAATGGAACGTGGCATGACATTTATCGATGCTCCTAGATCTAGCATAGCACGCTCAATTCTAGAATTTCCTATACGACATGGGATGACGAACATACCTGGATCTTTTCGCTTTTGAGGAAGTTTTTTCTGAAAAATTACAGATACATTCTCTCCCATCACGACCTTCTCATCTCCCTTGAGCTTTCGCTTGTTTGTACACAAATCCTTGAGGAATTTCACATATCTTGGAACTTGCTTAATTGTATCGATCAATAGTATGTTGATCTCGACTTTGCTGAACACGTCAAGGATCTATTTTTCCTTATATTCCTTTGTTGCTTGTGTCAACCTGGAAGGAAAAGGAACCAAGTGAATAGAAAAATTTTCACAAAATTCATTTTTTACCTCTGTAGACTTCGGAGTTTTGACACTGGATGACTGCTTCGACACTGGAGGCCCAGTGTCGGACTGCTCGACAGCTTCTTCTTCCTCATCGGTTTTCTGAGTTTTTGCAGGCATTCTTGAACCTTCCAGCTCCTTCCCACTCCTTAGGGTCATAGCATTGACATTCCTTGGGTTTATCTCTGGTTGAGACGGCAATTTCCCAACGCTTTGGGCCTCCAGACGACTCACCACTGTCGTCAATTAACTCATTGATTCTTGATGCTTGATTAGGTGTCCTTCTGAAATTGCATTGTATTAGAGGTCAACGTCTTCATCATTTCCTCCAAGGATGAACTAGAATTTTGCCCGGATGATTGCCCTTGATAGTTGGGATTTCCTCCTTGATGATTTTGATTCCTCAAGAGCTGTGAAGGCCTATTATTCTCTCTATTGAGAGCACCTTGCTGATTTCCCCATCTAAAATTTAGGTGATCTCTCGTATGTATTCGAGAAGGGGTCGTATTTCCTCTCTTGATAATTTCCACTTCCCACAGTATTGGCATGAGCCTCTATTTCATCAACCAAAATTCGACATGCCTCTATGGTATGCTCGGTGGTGTTACAAATACGACACGACTTCACAAGAGGAACACCTGTAGCAACTTGACGTACAAGGGTAGTTAATTCAGATATTTTATCCTCAATAGTAGATTTATTTACCTCTTTCACTCTCCAATCCGAATAATCTCGGCTGCCATATTGATGTGAACTTTTGGCCATGTTCGAGATGAGAAGTCTTGTTACTGAGGGCGTCTTGTCCATCAACGTTCCCCCACTGGCTGCATCGATTGCATTCTGATCCATTGGAGATAGACCCTCGTAGAAATATTGAATCAACAACTGCTCAGAAAGCTGATGATGTAGACAACTGGCTTCTGACTTTGTGAAACGATCCCAATAATCATACAATATTTCTCCCTTCCGTTGTCGGGCTCCACATATCTCCCTTTGAATATGAGCAGCTCGAGATGCAGGAAAATACCTCTCCAAGAACTGACGTTGCATCTCATCCCAAGTGTTAATGGACCCCGATGGAAGATACTAGAGCCAGTCTTTTGCTCCATCTTTCAATGTGAAAGGAAATGCACGAAGTTTGATTTGCTCCTCCGTCACCCCTGTTGGTTTCATGCTCGAACAAGTGGTATGAAATTCCTTCAAGTGTTTATGGGGATCCTCACCTGCATGACTAAAGAAAGATGGAAGATAATGAATCAAACCGGACCTCAATTCAAAATTGACAGCATTAGGAAGTTCAAGAAAAGTGATGCAAAGAGGTTGTTGAGTGAGACTCGGGTTTGCTAGCTCCCTCAAAGTTCGCTCTTCAGCCATTGATCTCTTCTTTTTCAGAATCATTGATATCAGATTCAGGAGGTGGAAGTGTAAACTCCAAAGCTCGCTTAGCTTGTTGCCTTAGAACTCGATCTCTACGGGTTATTTCAGGGTAAAATTCCAAGTCCTTGTTACCCTAAGAACGAGTACGCATCCACAACCTGAAATCACAAAATTCGAGTGAGAAGATTCAAATTTTCAGCAAGGAAAATTATACTAATTCAATGAAACAGTCTGCAGAATTCGACACTAAAAAAGATGGGTTATACTGGGCTCCCAGTGTGAAAAACAGAGCAAAACAGAGCAGACTTGGAAACAGCAAAATTCGACCAAAATTCGAACGTTGAAAAAAAATTTATAATAAAAGCAGAAAAAGACAAAAGATGACACAATCAAATTCAAATCACTCCCTGGCAACGGTGCCAAAATTTGACCATGCTATTGCGACGCGATAAAATTAATTAATCTTTCATATTCTAACCAATCTAGTAGTTAAGGAAAGTAAGAGTCGATCCCACGGAGAATGACAATTCAATTATGTTACCTATATCTAATTTGAAGAATACTAGAATTATGGGGTTCTCAGATTGATTGATGATTAGACTAAAATTTACTAAAGATTTAGAAAACAGATTAAACAAAAATCAATTGATGAAAAGGATTCCAGTCAACAGTTCAGTTATCCCCCAATATCAATTATGTCTTAATCAATGTTACACTCTCTCAGATCATCATAGAATTATCACCCCTAGTCTAACAACAAGCTCTGTTAAACAGAATCGTCTCTTAAAATTAGTTAAATTAGGATAAGATCACTAATTAACCCTATTTAATTGAACAACCCAGAATAAGCTCTCTAGGTTTAATTCATTAAATGCATTAATTACCAAGATGGTAGGGTGAACTAGACTCCAAATACACAAGTTCGATTTGATAATCTAGGATTGTGCTACCCTAGAGATGCGCGACCTCTAGTTTACTACCATTGAAAATTAAACCACAACAATTAGGATTCATTATTTAAGATTCTAGCAATCAATTATCAAACACTCAACCTAGGTGGCTAATCTAAATCAAGCATCAATAATTGAAATCATTCAACACAGATAACACAATCAATTCCAATCAAAACATTGAGAGGGATAAACGGGATTAATTAAAACATAAAAAGATAATTGAGTTCAAACATCCCTGCTAACTGGAATTAAGAAATTAGACGATCATCTTTTTGATCGAATCCACCAAAGTTGTTGATAAATCCATCAAAGAAATAAACTAAATTAAAAAATGTATGTGAATCCCTTTTTCTCTCTCCAAAACCTTCCCTCCTCTCAAACTGCCGTGTATGTCTTTGCTTCTGGCCAAAGAAAATCAATTTCCCTTATATATAAAATATCTCTCCTCAATATGATGTGGACCCTATTTCCTTGGCCCATGGTGGAAATTGACTCTTCTTTGATCTTCATTATTCTTGGGTCTTGGTCCATCTAACTCCAAAATACTTCAGAAACTCCTACAATAATCGAGAAAATAAAACATGAAGTACCTCGAATTCAAAAGCACATATAGGTACGAAAATAATGCAATCAATCAAATAAAAGATGATAAAAATCCAATTAAGTCAACAATTAAATGCATATATTTTCTACCTATCAATGAGCTCAAAGCACGTCTTTTGAGTTGGTTTGTTGTTAAATTGGTCAAAAATTGTCGTTTTTTATTTCAAGATTGGTTAGTCAATTCTAAAGGATGTCTTGGAATCTGATTTGCCCCTGGTGCCCCTCTTTTCTATGCATTTCTTTCGAGATTTGTAATGTAATGTGATTTTGTATTTACTGGGTACTCCTCATACTTAGTATCTTTCTTTTATAATAAATTTTTTTTTGACTGAGCAAAAAAAAAAAAAAAAACACATTTTGTTAAATTTTTACCCAAAATACCATAAAATTGTAAGAGTTGACCAAAATACCACAATCCATATATTTTGTGACCAAAATACCACAAATTGTCTTTTAGTGTTATGACAACAATGTCATGATGTGACTAAAGGATGTACTTTCAAAGTAATATTTGTACCCTAAAATAGATTCTTTTGTAATAAAGTGTATTCTCTTTTTTAGTTACTATTTACCTTTAATTCAAATACACTTCTCATTTTGGTGGAAACACATTTCACAATTCGGTAATTTCTCCCCACTCCAAAATTCTCCTTTTTACTTAAAATTTTGCTGGAAAATTTTAGCACACTTAGTAAAATATTAAGAAGATTTACGTCAAAGAACCGACCGGTAAGTATAATTCTACTGGTTATTTTCACGTACAATATTTCACTGTGTGCAATTGAATTTTTCCACGCAAAAAAACATGAAATTTTCATTTTACACGAAAATGTGTGCAAGCTTACACGAAAACTTTAAGGCACTACACGAAAATCATTAGGCATTACATGAAAATGATGCTCTTCCTCAGAATTTATGGATGTTCTTTCTTACACGAAAATGTGTAGGCACTACACGAAAATGTTTAGGCATTACACGAAAATGATGTCCAGCCTCAAACTTTTTGAATGTTCTTTCTTACACGAAAATGTTTAGGCACTACATGGAAATATTTAGGCACTACCCGAAAATCATCTTTATGCTTACACAAAAATTTGGTAGATTCTTAGTCGCATGAAGTAATTCCTGTTTCATTTTTTTGACAGTTGAAAGATGAGTTTTTTCTCTATTGTGGTTTGGTTTGGTGAATATTGGGAAGAGTTAGAGTACAAAAGTGGTTCGAGCACATATCAACGAAAATGGAGAGGGGGCAGTTTACTAACCTCTACGTATTCAACGAAATATCCACACAAAAAAAGAGGATGGCAAATATCCATGAAATGTGCACTCCAAACCAAACCCACGAATTTCAAGGATTTTCGTATGAAGTCTCTAATTTTCATATGTTTTTACTGTCTTTTCGTGTGAGAGGTGGTGATTTTACTGGATTTTCCCACAAAAATTATCTTTATTTACTGTCCCAATAAAGCTGATTTACTGCGTCAATCAATGTCCAATAATGACTGTCACCAACTAACTTTTTCACTTTTTAACTTGACTTTGACAGGAACCCCGCCTTTTTAAATAGTCAAATGTTATGTTTTGGACACAAATTATAACAAATGTGATATTTAATTCAAACACTAAAATAATATGGTATTTTTGACCCAAATTTTAAGAAATGTAGTATAATGGTTCTAGTTCTCAATTAATTTAAGTGTTTAACCTACTTCAAATATCAAATATCGTGGACCTACAAATTAATAGAAAGTATAAGAAATGGGCTTGGGCTTTTTTGTTTCCTAAATCGCTCAAAATGGGCGAAAGAAAATAAATGTTGGGTTATTGATCCAAAGCTCATCTGTGAAGGTAATTCAGAGAACAATTATAGTTCTTATTTGTGTCTTTGTATTGAGAGTTCCCTCTTCCTTGTGTTGAGTGAACTTTTTATAATTCCCTCTCAAAATTCTATTTATACTAGACAAATCAACTCAACACTCACAATTCACAATTAAATATATTAAATTGAGTTTAAATTTTGGATAATAAGAATGTGTCATAACATTGTTGATAAAAAAAAAGTCTATATAACTTTTGTTACCTTGATTTTGATATATTCAATTAATAAAACACAAACTTATTTAAGACGGTCTCATGTAAAGTTTTTGTAAGATATATCCTTTTAGCTCATGAACCAAATCAATTTCCACTAATTTGTGAAGTGTGGGTTATAAATTAACTCATCTCATGAAATATGATCGGTGAGACGATCCCACATATAAAGTCACCCTTAATAAAATTTATTTCAAAACAAAAAAGAATTGGGGTGTGTAAAATTGATAATGCAAAAATTCATGTGAGATGATCTCGTGCATAACCGTGTCCAAGACACGATGTATAATTATATTTTTTTCAACTATATGATTTTTTTTTAACATACGATCGAGTCTTGGGATACGGCCGTGCCTTCACGAAAAAATAATAATATATCAGGACATAATCAATATAAGCATTTATATTATAATGTTTTCACACATGATGAATGGTGCACCAGAACATGGCCGTGTGAAACACGGGGATCTTACGACGGCCCACCTCAACCGATAATTGAGAGTGAGAGAGAGGAAAGTGGAGGAAAGAGGGAGTGAGGCCCAAGTCAAACCGACCAAAGAATCAGAAATAAAGAGGCGGTCATACTTAACTAAATTAACGCCCTTACATTTCCTTCAAATTTAATATTTCTTCCCAAATCTACTCATCCTTTATGCCAATTCTGTCGGTTTTGCCAATATTTTTATGCATGCAATATATTTTCAAAAAAATGAGAAGTAATATTTTATAATATAATTAAAGAAAACATTATTTAATATATACGTATATTATTTGATATAAGTTGGTAATCCAACTCGGCACCTCAAATTTGGAAAATAAATAAATGGTAAATCTATCTATATCAATTTTAGTCAAGTCACATATTTGCATTACCTGCCCCGGACACGTGGCGACCAACCATGGCCCCCTTCTTAGACACGTTGCTCCAATTTATTAATGGATAATTTAGTTTAATTGATAAAATGAATGAGGTGTGTAGGTAAAGTGGGGCCCACTCTCAACTGTTTATGGGCCATTCTTCCACAATTGTCGCTCTTATTCTAGCCCATTCATCAATAAACAAATTGTCTTTTAAGTTAAGAAGGTTTATTTATGGAATAATTTAAGTTAAAAGAAGTTTGAATAGTTGAATAACGATTACAAAAAACTCAAAACTAATATGAAACCATTTTAGGGATAGTTACCATGACGTGGAGTCTCATCACCTAAAAGTAATATTTGAATCGTAGTGTGATGAGTTATGAGTTAATTAATCTCATCCAATACAATGAAAATTCATACGATGGTCTCACATAAGATTTAAAAAGAAAATAAAAATCCTTATACCAAACTTGTGTGTACTATGTGTGTACCATATTTTAAAACATGTCAAATTAATTTTTAAAATAAAAATAATTATAAATCATAGTATTCCTTTAATATCAATACTATATAGTTTTTATGTGTTACAATGAATTAAAGCTTTTTGGCAGAGATGATTCGGAAAAGAAGAAAAAAAAGAAAAAAAAAAAAGGCCTAGAATTAGGGCCAGCAGATCTTTTTGATAGTAAAGTCAATTCTCCGTTTTGACCAACACCCGAAGGTCCCACAGAAGCTTCTCCACTCTATAAGTAAAACCCATCCAGCTCTCCCTTCTGCCACTACACCCAATACTCTCTCTCTCTCTCTCTCTCTGACTCTAACCAGTCTCATCCTACTCGAGCTTTTCGTCTCTCTCCATTTCACACTACCAAATTTACTTTGTAATTGTTCTCAAGCTATATTTGTGATTTCAATTTTTTCGCTTTTCTCTTTGGAAATTTCGGGTGGAGAATCAACTTATCTAGGTTTGTTCTTTCAGAAATTTGATGTTCAGTTGGATTACGAAGTAGGAATTGCATGCGTTTCGTTCGTTGATGTTGTTTCTTTCTGCTTATGCTGCTTTACAGTTAAAAATCAATGGAGCAGTTTCAGAACACCGAGCTGGAGTATGTAATTGACGGCTACTATGACCTCTCTGATTCGGACGACGACGTTTCGTCACGAAGCACTAGTTTCGTCGATGATGATGACTCTATGAACTCGGACTTCGAGGATGATTTCAAATTGGTATCCGATTTCTTATATTACCTGCAAAACTTTTGTTTCCTACGTTTCAATTTGGCAGAAACCTGCGCGAATTGTTTTTAATCTATATTTGTGTTGATCAGAGCAAGCCAAGAACTGATACTTCGGCTTCAGAAGCAAGGAACGGCAAGGATATACAGGGTATTCCATGGGAGAGGCTCAATTTTTCCAGAGAGGGCTATCGTGAATCTCGGTTGAATCAATACAAGAATTACCAGAACCTTTCGAGCTCTCGTGTGGAACTTGAGAAGGTATTTATTTTCTTCGTCTTATGTTGAGGTCTTGCCGTCTTGGAATCATGTCTTTTAGCACGCTTCAAATGGTTTTACATATTCACACTGCGAAATTGTAGAGATGTCATAAATATTTCAATATTCAAATGGAATTATGGAATCTTGCAATAGATGTTCTTTATGCTAAACTTTTACATGTTCTCATCTCTTCACGATGAGTTTTTCCTATGCGTAATAACATTAGTGTTTTCAATACATATATGGATGGTACTTACAAGGAAATATTTTCTAGCAGGTTTTCTTACTTAGATTATCCATTTTTTATCACAGGATTGCAAACAAGTGGAGAAAGGTCACGAATTCTATGATTTTCAGTTTAATACCAGACTTGTCAAATCGACAATAGTGCATTTTCAGGTAGAAATTAATCCAGCTACTTTTCTACACTTTCACTGTCTTAATTTGTCGATTTGGAATCGTTTTGGTCTTTTAAGGCAGGCTCATGAGTTTATATTGTCTAATTGTAAGCAGATCATAGTACACATTATTTTTTGTTTGTATCATTCAGACACATTTTGGTGGATTTTCATGATTTATTTATTAGATATTCTATCTTGATGCATTATACATATTTTCTAACATCTTTTACAAAAACTTCGATGCAACTAACATTCAGCATAGTCCTGCAAAATTAGGTAATGCATCTGGGTTGACTTTGCACTAATTTACTGATTCTTCTTTCTACTTTTATCTTTTTTGATAGCTTTTCTGAAGTGTGTGATACCGTGGTTATGTTTTTATTATTATTTGTTAATTTTGTATGTACGTCTTCATCCACGAGGCACAAGGAACATAATTTTGCAGATACCATTTTTATGTATTTATTTTTATGGCTTAATAACTGTTGCCATTCATCTCAAACAGAGCATCCAACCATATAGCTCTTATTTTTATTAAAAGTTCATTGTTTGCTCAAATATTTATAAGTAACTCAACTTTGTTTTTCATGAATAACATGCTCAGTCCTACTTCAGAAAAATTGCATGTGAGTGCATTCTTATTCTGGCCTCTTCTTGTTCATAGCGTGTATTGTATAGGTAAACAACTTAATTTATGATATCAATGACCAATGCAACGATTAACTATCCCTATTTAGAACTATCAAGATTTTACTCAGTAAATTTCTTCTTTAAGTTATTTGGGCGGAAATAACCTTCTGCATTAAACTCTTCTGTGAAGTAATATTAACATGTATAATGTCTTGAGTTAGAATTATTCATATTGGAAGTTTTTTTCCTGCTCTGTTCTAATGAAAGTCAACTAGGCTTTTATTCACTAGAAAGAACTATTATTCTGGATCTGTTTTTAGAAAATGAAATAATAAATATCTCCACCAGGCTACCATACCACTGAATATCTGAGCACAAATCATGTAACAGAAGCATTTATGCTGAGCATAAAAAGATTGATGTTCCAAAATCGATATACTAACAGTTTGATGGAACACATTCTGCCTTCATATATTTTTTTTAGATCTATCAGTTGAACTGATGAGAGGTAAGTTTTGTGAAGGCTTTCTTCTCCTGTTGAAAAGCCAGCCATTGTGCACAAATATTTCCTCCCTTTTTAGTATGGGAAGGAAGAAGCACATCATGTATGAGAAGACTTACTTCAACATGAATTTAACATATTGTGCTGATGTGCAGAGCTAAAAAGCTATTTGAGGGCCACAACAAATTAGGATATATTGCTTGTTGGTTATATTCACTTTCTCTTGTTCAGAACTATTTGCAGTTCTTTAACCTTTTCAAATGCTAGTTTTAGGCTGTGTAGTCAATGAATGTGTAAAATTCTAGAAGCTTTGTCATGTAATATTGCTCTTGGTTCTTTGACATGGAACAAATCTGTAATTACATCTCACGACTTTGATAGTGCTGAATATTGTACTTTAGTTGTTTCTGTATGATACCACATAAATGGATAAGAATTTTGCTACCGCAACTCAACAAGAATTAAGAGTGAGGTAATTTTCCATATTTGCATTTCTCTTTACCTAGAGTCACTTCATGTCTTGGTGGTTGTTGGTTATTTACTAAAATTATGTAAGCTAGTTGAAATATTAGTTTCTAGTCTACTGCAGTTCCATTAGAAGATGTTGTTTATTATATACCAGTGCTTCAGTCTTAAATATACATTATATCTTCTTAATTTCCTTGTAATTTAACCCATGGCATGGGTTTCTGCTATTTTATCTTTATTTCAGCCTTAGAAGCAGAACTGCAGGTTTTATCTGAGCAGCTTGGCGGATAAGGTATCGATTCCATATGGTATGAAAGGGGACTATATGAGCATTATAGGCATAAATTTGTTTGTTTAGATCATCACGGATAATTCTTTCCATCCATATTTGTGCTGGTCTGACACCGATTTTGTCTTTATCATGTAACTAATTTACGAATGTCATTGGGCCACGTAATGTAGTGTTTTCTTGTTCTAACATTGGATGTCCGCACCTATGTCATCATTTTTTTTGTTCAATTGTAGAGTTTGATCATTTTGGTTGGATTTCACACTAAAGCACATTTTATTTTTCTTTCATGTGTCATTTGTGGGGCAGTGTGGTCTTTTTCCTTTTCTCTTTGTTGTTTTTTGATGCTTTCCTAGGTGACTTTTGATTGGCTTAATCTCTCTGTGTCAGCTAATTTTTTAGTTTTGAACTTTGTGTGTACTGTGACTTTTGTGATCTCAACAAGTGCTTTGTGATGAGTTGTGTGCTTAACGGATGAACTAACATTAGTTTTGAGTCTTATGTTGTCTTAAAGTGTCAATACAAGGCCTTGCTGTTTTCAACGTTTTGTGTCCTTTTTTTTTTCTTTTTTTTTTTGGCTGTCGTGATGGCTTTAAATTGAATAACTTACCGTACCTTTTCTATATTTCAGACATGCATCTGAGTTGACAGTTCTTGACGAGTCATCAATATCTTGTTTACCTGTTACCTCTTTTCACTACTACTTTCATCTTTGATTGGTTGTTTGTTTGCTACACCATGAGCTAGGATTCACTAATTTCACAATGTCTCAGTGCACTCTTGGTTTAGTTGCTTGAAACTTACTGTGCTTTGCTTTACTTATTTTCTCGCTCTGGTTTCTGTATACCCCTTTTATCTTTACTCCAATCCCACTTCTTGCCATTCCAAATTTTGTAGAAGAGGACCAACGTAGGTATATCTAACAATTTACTAGCATAGATCAATGTATTGTTAGGGCAATGTTGGGCCTTAATTTGCATGGATTTTCGTACATAGAATATAATCTGCAGAATGTCCCAGTTTCCACTCAAGCAATCCATAACTGTTCTTTAATTCATCTCTCCCTTCTTGAACTTGAAGCCAAACATAGTTTGTGTTTTCTTGTTGCATTATTTTTCTGGCCATTCTGGGTTACAGCTATAGTTGTTCTTTACACAAGACACCTTTTTAACTGGTAACTTTACCCTTTTCAGCTGAGGAATCTTTTATGGGCAACCTCAAAGCATGATGTGTACCTGATGCAAAACTACTCTGTGATGCACTGGTCCTCTCTGCTGAGGAGGGGTAAAGAAGTACTTAATGTTGCTAAACCTATCACGCCTACCCTGGTATTTCTTTTATTCCAACTAATTAATCTTGTAAAATCTTGTTCCTTTTTGAATATTTAGTGGATGATGTAAATGGTACTTTCTGCTCTACAGAAATATCCTGGATGTTTGTCACAGCCTCTTTCTAGGGTTCAGATAAGCACTATGACTGTGAAGGACAATCTTATGGTTGCTGGTGGTTTTCAGGGGGAGCTGATCTGTAAGGTAACCTCTTGGGTGCCATATTTTCCATTGCATCATCTATAATCATGCGATAACTCAATCGTGTTATCTCTCCAAAATTCTTTCTATGCAGTATCTAAATCAACCTGAAGTCGCCTTTTGCTCAAAATTAACGACTGAAGAAAATGCCATTACTAATGCTGTGGACATATATCAAAATCCGAGGTACTAAATTGATGACTTTGCACATGCTACGTTGCTGGTATTTGGGCATCTCTGAAAATCTAATACTCGTTTCTAATTCCTCCTGTCAGTGGTGCAACAAGGGTAATCACAGCAAACAATGATGCTCAAGTCAGGGTTATGGATGCTATAAATTTTGTTTGCCTAAATCGTTTTGCATTCCCGTGGTCTGTAAATGTGAGTGAAGTGCAGCCACATTTTTTGACATGCAACTTAAAAGCTTTGGAATTTTCAGTTGTCATGTAATGTGTTGTTTTTTTCATTACAGAATACATCAGTGAGCCATGATGGAAAAATGCTTGCAGTCCTTGGGGACAGTCCAGAGTGTTTAATTGCAGATGCACAATCAGGAAAGGTCAGTCATCCTGTGAAATGGCCCTACCATTGTGAATTCAGATCCTCTACTGTGTTGTGAAACACAACAACTGTTGTGGAGTGAAACGGTGCTCAATTATCTTGCAAGCTAATTGATTTTCCCATTTGCAATGACGCGGTTTCACACCACAGCAGCAGTTGTGCTCTTCAACAGAAGATTCGTCTTTCAGCATTGTCTGAATCTAACAAGCTTATTTGTGCAGGTTATCAGCAGCCTAAAGGGGCACTTGGACTATTCATTTGCATCTGCATGGCACCCGGATGGCCGGATCCTTGCTACAGGGAATCAAGACACGACGTGCAGATTGTGGGATATAAGGAAACCATCAGAGTCCATAGCTGTCCTCAGGGGAAGGATGGGTGCAATCAGGACCATAAGGTTCACATCAGACGGTCGATTTATGGCCATGGCTGAACCAGCCGACTTTGTTCACGTGTTCGATACAAAATCTGATTATGCAAGTGGGCAAGAGATAGATTTGTTCGGGGAGATAGCCGGAATCTCCTTCAGCCCTGATGATGGTGAAGCATTGTTTGTCGGAGTTGCAGACAGGACTTATGGCAGCTTGTTGGAGTTCAATCGAAGACGTTACCATAACTATCTGGATTGCACATTTTAGAGGGAACCTTATTTGCGTTTATTTCGGATAGAGGTTTGCTTCATATTTTTCTGAAGCAAACACTCTTAAAACCTTAGGTTGCAGCTGCTTTTTTTAGCTGTTCCTATTTTTTATGCAAGAAATATGTTATATGTAGTTGCTTTGTAAATTAATGATACATAGTGTTTCTGGGAATTATAATTGCTTCTCTTTAGCTGTCACTTTTTTTGTTACCATTTTCTTTTTCACTAGTGAATGGCTCATGAGTTGCATGAGATGATTTTATAACTTTTTCCATGAATTTTCTCAGTGTTGTTTATATCATAATTTATAATTCTGTTATCATTTTTTCAATAGTCATCTAATTTTTTTAAATTTGAAATACTTTAGTAAATATTAAAAAAAAAAAAAAGTTATAGTAAATGGTTTTCTAAGATCCTCTTCCCCAACATTTATTTGGGACCTTGTGAGAAAAAATAGAAGATTAAAAAATGAAGAATATAATATACAACCATGTTCATGAGAGCATGTGCATTGATGTTTTCATTTTGTTTTTTTTTTTTTTTTTTTTTATGTTTACCAATTCCTCGAACGTTCGCTTGCGACAAGTAACTATTGTCTTTCTTTTCTAATTTATAATAGAGATGGATGCATACTGGATCAATTTGACATAATCACTTGCATACTCGACAAAAACATCAACATCAAATTGCTAAAGCTATATTTTAGAGAAATCCGCCAATAATTCAAAGTGACGTGGGAAGGATGAGCCTATCGATGTGGGATGGATAAGATTATAGAAAACTCTTGCATCACTATCCCGAAACACCTCACCCCCAGAATTTAAACAATCCGGCAGAATTGTTTTCATACAAATGCAGAACTACTCCTTGAACGCAGATGTGAAGGCAGAAGTGAATAAAGGCTGAAAGCGAAAAGACTTCGCATAACCATAAGTTGGCAGAGCTCCTTGAACGCAGATGTGAAGGCAGAAGTGAATAAAGGCTGAGAGCGAAGAGACTCCGCATAACCATAAGTTGGCAGAGCTCCTTGATCGCAGACGTGAAGGCAGAAGTGAATAAGTGAATAAAGGCTGAAAGCGAAGAGACTCCATGCGACCGCAGAAAGGTAGAACTAGTAGAAGGGATGAAAAGCAGAAGTGGACACATCGCACAACTAGAAAAGGCCGTAGAGTTTCCAAAGATCTCACGAAGCAGAAGTGGCGACAGCCGAACGAATTCTATACGCTCGAAAGAGAGGATAATAACTCAGAAGGAGCAATGATGAGCATGCTAGGAGAGTAGCTGACATGGCTATAAAGGACAAAAGGAAAATATCTCCACACACAACAGAAATTAGAAGATTCTGGAGAAGGAATGGTGTACCTTAGGCAATCAAGAAAGTACATTGAGAAAAATATATAAAAGATAGTTTAGCCAACAAGAAAACAAGAAGAGAAATGACTGAAATACCCTCCTTAGAAGAGAGGGGTATAAATAGGAGAAATTGTATACATCAAAGGGGACTTACACACTTTAGAAATACAAGCACATTCTTATATTCTTCTGCAAGTTATTATATCTATCTTGTTTTGCATATATCTTTAGTGATTGATCTGAGTTTTGCATCTTTATAATTGTATTGTGTTTTCTCTCAACACAACACTGGCGCCGTCTGTGGGAAGTGGGGAGAGAGGTGAGCTTCCTTCTCATCCTGCTTGATTTCTTCTAGTTATTGTTCTTCGCATTATGTCCTTTTCTTTTGTTCTCGCACATCTGTTTGTGGAAGAAAAAGTTGCAGAAATCAGTTTAAGTCAATAGAAGTAATGGCTAATCGGATAATCCGAGACCTCGAAGGAGATTTCCAAGAAGTAGCAAGGCCAGAAGCATCAAGAGCGAGAGAAAGATCGGAAGAAGTAAGGGAACCAGCTGTGCCGAGCATGTGGACTTTCACCCCAGAGCAGCTGGATGGCTTCATCTATTCCGCTGTGCAAAAAGCCCTGGAGAAAGCGGCCGCCGAGAAGGATAAGGGAGGAGGAAGGCGAGAGGCCACTAAGGTAGGAGGTACTAAGATTTCTGCACAGGGAGATCGATCAGGTCGGCCGGGGGTGGCTCAGGAACAAAGCGCAGACAGCCACCCATCACAGTGGAAGTACACGTCACACGAAGCGTCGTCTGCAGATGTCTCCATGCCACGAATGCAAGATCTGGAAGTACAGAAACAAATGGAAGCGATGCAGAGAGAAATACAGTTGCTGCGGCAAAAGATGGGCACCACAAGCCAGATCCAAGTGCCTGGAGGAAGTCCATTTACCCTGGCAGTGCGGATGGACGAGTTGCCAGCAAGTTTCAAACCTTTAACCTTCGAATATGATGGAACTGCAGATCCGTATGATCATCTCCTGCGCTTTGAAAATGTGGCCCTCCTCCATCAATACACAGATGGAGTCAAATGCAGAGTATTCTTAACCACCCTCACGCAGGCCGCCCAGAGGTGGTTCGGACAACTAGCAGAAAACAGCATCCATTCCTTCCATGATTTTAGTTCTGCGTTCCTCCACCAATTCGCCAGTGCTAGAAGACAAAGAAGAACGTCTCAATCTCTATTCACGCTGAAACAAGGGTCTGAGGAGTCCCTGAGGGCGTTTATTAAACGATTTAGCACAGCTGCCTTAGAGGTCCCATCCGCCACAGCAAAGGTAAAAATTAGCGCTATAGTTCAAGGGCTGCGAGAAGGGGACCTGTTTCGCTCCTTGGCAAAAAGACCGGCCAATACTTTTGAGGAGGTCCTGGCTCGAGCAGACAAATTTATCAATTTAGAAGACGTAAGCCGTGCCAAGAGAGCGGAAAAGCCGGCCCCTAAAGAGGTGAGTACGCGGAGACATGGGGAGCCGCGGTTTGACAGTAGAAGACGTGAAGAAGACCTCGGCAGAGGGGATTATGCCAGATATACCCCACTGAAAGCCCCACTTGCAAGAGTGTTTCAGCTCTCTGAAAGACTGCTCCGTTCAGATTTCCTCCAAACAGAGCCCAAGCTCCAACAAGACCAAAGGGGCGATACTTCTGCCTATTCCACAACGAGTACGGTCACGACACAAACGAGTGCAGACATCTGAAAAATGAAATAGAACGACTGGTCAGAGCTGGGGTATTGAAGGGATTTGAGGATAAAAACAAGGGTTATACCGGAAGTTATGGAAAAAGAAACGAAAGATCGGAAGAAAGAGAGGGCGCCCAAGACAAAGAAAGAAAAAATGAGGAGAAAGACCTGCCCCCACCACCGAAGAAAGGTTTCATTAACATGATCGCAGGCGGCCCTCATGGGGGAGACTCTAATAGAGCCCGAAAGTCAGCCTTAAGGTATACGCAGGGTTGGCATGACCAACATATGGAGGTATCCGAGGTCCAACCATCTCCAGATATTGTGTTCGGTGCAGCCGATGAAACTCCCATGCTCAAACCTCATAATGATTCATTGGTGGTAACGGCAGAGATAGCCGGGTATGATGTTGCTAGGGTGTTCGTGGATACTGGGAGCTCTGCTGATATTATATATAAAGAGTGCTTTGAGAAAATGGACATCAAAACCCAGATCCGCCCGGTGAACACGGCGTTGTACGGTTTCACGGGGGGAGCAGTCCACCCTCTGGGAGTAGTAACCTTACATGTTTTGGTAGGAGAATGGCCACGGCAGAAAAGGCTGATGATGGACTTCCTGATAGTAGATGCTCCTTCTGCTTATAATATTATATTCGGACGTCCAATACTGAATGAGCTGAAAGCTGTAGTCTCCATATATTATATGAAGGTTAAGTTCCCCACGTCTGCAGGAATAGGAGAGTTGAAGGCAAACCAAGTCCACTCGAGAAAGTGCTATGTTGAATCTATTCGGGTCGCACATAAGTGGGCTTTACCAGTAGTAAGCAGAGCTGTAGAAGAGGACGTCGGAGTAAAACGGCAGAGAACGGGGGAGGGGGAAGAAGAGCCCGAGAAGATGGCAGTGGATGGAGAGCTTCTGTCGGTGGAGTTGTATCCTGGGAAAGAGGGATTTTGTAAAAAGATTAGCGCAGAAATCCCAAGGGCAGAACAAGCAGAATTGATCAAATGCTTAAGAGAGAATGCCGACCTGTTTGCCTTCCAAGCAGCAGATATGAAGGGTATTCATCCAGAGATTGCGGTACATCGGCTCAACATCTGTCCCGAAGTCAGACCTGTTAAGCAAAGGCTACGGAATTTTGGATCAGAAAAAGACAAAATCATTCAGGCAGAGGTCCAAAAGTTATTGGACTCAGGACATGTTGTGCCCGTTCAGTTCCCGGAGTGGCTATCCAATGCTGTCTTGGTACCTAAGCCCAATAAGAAATGTCGTATGTGCATTGATTTCCGTGACCTAAACAAAGCTTGCCCTAAAGATCATTATCCGCTGCCTCGCATAGATCAGTTAGTGGACTCTACATCTGGATGTGCCCGTTTGTCCCTAATGGATGCCTACCAGGGGTATCATCAGATCCAGCTGGATCCCGCAGACGTCAAGAAGGTCTGCTTCATCACAGCTGCCGGGACTTATGGGTATGTGCGTATGCCTTTCGGGCTGAAGAATGCTGGAGCCACATACCAACGTATGGTGGATAAGTTGTTTAAGACTATGATAGGGAAGAATATGGAGGTCTACGTGGATGACATGTTGATAAAAAGCAAAGAGGCTGAACAACATATTGCAGACCTGGAAGAAGCCTTTGCGATTATACGAAGCAGCGGAATGAAACTGAATCCAGAGAAATGCAACTTCGGCGTAACGACAGGAAAATTTTTGGGATTCATGGTTACCAAAGAAGGAATAAAAGTTAATCCAGAGAAAGTGAAGGCCGTGATGGATATGGTGCCACCCAAAAATGTGAAGGAGGTATAGAGATTGTTGGGGAGGATAACCGCACTAAACCGGTTTGTCTCTAAATCGGCGGACAGAAGCTACCCATTCTTCAAAGTATTGAGGAAAGGGTGCAAGTTCCAATGGACAGAAGAATGCAACCAGGCTTTCAGAGAGCTGAAAGAATACCTTGCTAGTCTACCACAGCTTTCCAAGCCAGAGAAAGATGAAACGCTATACATGTACCTCTCAGTGGGAGAAACAGCAGTCAGCACAGTTCTGGTACGGGAGATGGGGCGACAGCAGACGCCAGTGTACTATGTAAGCCATATGTTGCAGGGACCAGAGACCCGGTATGCGGAGATTGAAAAAGCGGGGTTAGCCGTTATCATCACAGCTAGAAGACTACGTCCCTACTTCCTGTCACATAAAATAGTCACGCGCACCAATTATCCGCTGGCTCAGACTATGGGTAAGGCCGACACCTCTGGCAGGATGGTCAAATGGGCGGTGGAGCTCGGGGCTTATGATGTGGACTTCGAACCCCGAAAAGCCATTAAAGCGCACGCCCTGGCAGACTTCGTACAGGAATCACAAGCTCTGCCAAAGGAGGAACAGAGCTGGAAAATATTCGTAGATGGTTCCGCTACCAAGGACGGCTGCGGAGTAGGAGTTTTGGTAGAATGCCCAGGAGGACAGGATATGCAATACGCCATCAAGTTAAACTACTCCGTGTCTAATAATGAAGCAGAGTATGAAGCTTTAATACGGGGCATGAATATCATAAAGGAAGCCGGGGGAAGTGATTTAATAGCCCATACCGATTTGCAATTGGTGTTCCAACAATATGGAGGAACATATGAGGTGAAGAAAGAATCATTGTTCGAGTACTTAAAGGAAATTGCCAAAATCCAACTATCTTTCAACAAATTTGAGCTGAAACAAATTCCGAGGGTGGAAAACGCCCAAGCAGATTACCTAGCAAAGATCGCCAGCTCATACCCGCTCTTACAGCCGAGAAGAATAACCTTGTTGGTAGCAGAAAAATTAGTTGGAATAGCAGAAGTGGCAGAGGTGGAAGAAACTGACGATTGGAGAACTCCCATCATAAATGAGCTAAGGAAAGCGGAAACATCGACAAGCCCGAAGTGGACTAAAGAAACTCTGAAATATTGCATCATGGGTGAGCAGCTCTACCGACGTTCGTTCTCACAGGCATACCTACGGTGTTTAAATAAGGAAGAAGGGTTGTATGTGCTGCGAGAAGCGCACGGGGGATGTGGAAGCGATCATGTGGGATCAAGAACATTGATTCGAAAGATCCTACGAGCAGGATATTTCTGGCCCACCATGAATGCAGATGTCAGGGAGTTGGTGCAGAAGTGCCATAGTTGTCAGATTCACGCACCTCTGATTCACAGTCCCGCTGAAGAATTGAAAACGATGCATTCCCCATGCCCCTTCGCTCAATGGGGAGTAGATTTGGTGGGACCGTTGCCTTTGTCCAAAGGACAAAAAATTCTTGATAGTGGCTATTGACTATTTCACGAAATGGGTGGAGGCCGAACCACTGGGGAAAATTGACGAGCAAAATGTTGTAAAATTTTTATGGAAACATATCTGCTGTCGATATGGAATACCTAGGATTTTGATTTCAGATAATGGCACACAATTTTGTGGAAAGAAGATAAAAGCTTGGTGCCCAGAAATGAAAATCACTCAAAGGTTTGCGGCAGTAGCCCATCCCCAAGCGAACAGCCAAGTAGAGGTCACCAACAGGACTATCATCAACGGGCTGAAAACAAGGATAGAGACTCTGAAAGGCAATTGGGCCGAAGAGTTAAATTCAGTTCTATGGGCGTACAAAACAACACCAAGGGTGGCAACGGATATGACTCCTTTCAAACTTGTATATGGGGCTAGTGTCGTAATCCCAGCAGAAGTAGGAATGGAAACACACAGGATTATGACATTTGATGAAGGGCAGAATGAGAAACTCATGAAGGAGAACTTAGATCTGCTCGAAGAGGATAGGGAAGTGGCACGACTAAAAATGGAAAAATTCAAGAGTAGAGTCAAGGACAGCATACGATAAAAGGGTGAGACCACGACGACTGAACAGAGGGGATTTAGTCCTCAGAAAAGCTGACGCCCTAAAACCCAAGGGAAAGTTAGAGCCGAACTGGGAAGGGCCGTACATTGTATCAGAAGTACTGAAGGGAGGAGCTTATCGATTGATCACAGCAGAAGGAAAGGAGGTGGCCAGACCATGGAACATTGGCAATCTTAAAAGATACTACGTTTAGAAAAAACGGGTAAGAAATACCTCCCGAACTCGAAGATCTGCCCTAGAAAGCAACCACCTTGGTAGAGGCAGACCTCCGGGTCTGGCACATCTCTGACTAAGGATGGTGGGGCCCAAACCAAAAATTGCCCTAGAAAGCAGCCACCTTAGCAGAGGCAGACCTCCGGGTCTAGCACATCTCTGACTAAGGTCGGTGGGGCCAGAAGTTAAAATTGCCCTAGAAAGCAGCCACCTTAGCAGAGGCAGACCTCCGGGTCTAGCACATCTCTGACTAAGGTCGGTGGGGCCAGAAGTTAAAATTGCCCTAGAAAGCAGCCACCTTAGCAGAGGCAGACCTCCGCGTCTAGCACACCTCTGACTAAGGTCGGTGGGGCCAGAAGTTAAAATTGCCCTAGAAAGCAGCCACCTGGGCAGAGCCTGACCTCCGGGTCTAGCGCGTCTCTGGCTAGGATTGGTGAAGCCAAGTTCGGTTTGATTTTAAAAAGAAATTAGTATGATTTACTTGTCAATGATAAATATGATCTACTCTGTTGCAGATGGAGTTCGACGTTGAAAGGAAAAGTTTGCAGAATTGAAGGCAGGCAGAAGAAAAAGAAAGAAGGGGTTTCCTAAAAATCAGTTACTTATGTAAAAAGAGGGAAATGGAGAGGGCTATTCGCAAAATTGTCTTACAAGTATCATCATTTCTAATACAGTTTTCTTTTCTAATACAAGTAGCATGATTTAAATTATCTTATAATTGTCTTTTCTGGTTTAAAATTAGCATGCATGAATAATCTTTGCTAAATTTAGAAGTTACATAAACATGGAATAACAAGATCATAACAGCCATGAAATAAACATACAACCAACATTCACAATCATAGATATTAAAATTAAAATATTCAAACATCTGGGGAAAGCAATCAACAGATAATACTAATAAAAGAAATATAAAAGTTGTCCCAAATATTCAACCCCAAAATACATAACAGAAAATATAAATTGTTTGTGGAAAAAAGCATGATATAAAAATCTGAAGAGGAAAGATCACTCTTCGGAAGGAGGAACTTCAGTTGGAAGATCGGATGCAGCTGGGTCCCCTGCTCCCTGTAGTTCTGGAAGGGCCCCGGAAGGCGGGTGAGGAGATACTTCTGTCACCATCTCAGAAGAGTCTCCACTTAGCACTATTAAGTCCACGGTGGAAGGTTCAACAGGAGGTGGGGCAGGCAAGAGAGGAAACTTGCAGGAAGAGGGATCAACTGGAGTGAAGGCATCATTGGGTGCTGAGCAGAGCTTGGCATAGGCCCTTTGCAGAACTGGCAGCCACCAAGGAGAATCTGGATCCTCCAAAGGGTCACCCTCAAAATAAGGGGAGGCCGGTAGCTCGTCCAAGGGACCGTTGAAATCAAACACGCCAGAAAAGTCTTGGTCTTGGGCTTGCTTCTGAGCTGCATCAAACCCATAGCCATAATAATGGCCTATATGGGGTCTGAAATCAGACAGAGAACTGGTGCTCCTGAGGTAAGCCTCTTTCAACCCTGTGATCACTTCCTTAAGGAAGCTCTGCCCCGCTGCCGTCATATGCAAGTTTTTCTTGCACGCTTCGACCCCCTCTGAGAACTTCCGAGTCCCATAATCTCTGCAGCGACTTTTCTCCTCTGCAGCCTTTTTCTTCCAGAACTCCGTTTCCTTCCGCTGCTCCATGATCAGCTTCTCCTGCTCCACCAGCTTAAATTTCAGGGCAGAAATTTCGTTGTCTTTCTCTTGAAGCGCAGGAGCAGGATCCACAGAAGAGGCAGTCTTAGCTTGAAGCCGACTGAAGTGGATGAAGCTCTGTGAAAGCCAGGGTAAAAAGGTTAGCAAATGACTATAAGAGGTTCCAAGGTAGAAAAAGAGAAGGAACTGTAAAGTACCTTCAAGGCATGGTGAGCGCCCATGGCCAGCTCATTCTCCAGAGAAAGTTTGCTCAGCATAAAAGTATCAGCTGGAGTTAAGCAAAGCTGGAGAAACTGCCGCGATTCTTCTGCAGAGAGCTCCAAGAGAGACTTCGGGAGCTCAAGAGTAAAAGCATCGTTAGTAGAAACTTTTATTCGACTCGACCGAGAGCGATCTCTCCCCTCATGGCCACCTCAGCTAGGGACTGCATACGTGGACGTCGAGGCTCTCCAGAGGGTTTGGAAGAATTCAGAGGACGCTTCCCTCTGTCACTTCTGGTAACAGCTGGAGGAGGGGCAGAAGTCGGGACCTCTGAAGTAATAGCCACCTCTGGAAGGGAACGAGGAGGAGAATGGGCTTCTCTGCGAGGGACAGTCCTCCTCCATGCAGGCTCTACAGGACCAAGATCACTCAGTAAAACTCAGAGGAGAAAGCAGAAGAAAAAGAGAAAGCAGAAGAAGTACCAAACTCAGAAGGGAAAGCAGCCTCGCCAGAACAGAGACCAAAGTAAGATAAGATAGAGGACTGCTCTACTATACTAACTACGTCAAAGGGCCCTACTTCATGTACAGAGGTGTTTAGGGCCTCGATTATTTCTCGATCAGAAGCTGGACAACTAACAAAAAATTCCTTTTTTATTACGGGTTTTGTGTACACCCAAGAACTTACTGGGAAATCCCACGCATCAGTGCCGGAAATGAAAAAGTAATCTTCTTTCCAGTGTTTGTCACGACTCTGTGGCTTTCCTAGGAAATGCACTAGACCACGGGGATCAGCGGTGACATAAAAGAATGGGGGTTTAAATTTAAGGGGGAAATTGGAAAAGAAGAGCTCTGCAGTAGGATTACCACCGTTACCCTTCAAGATTATGAAGAAGCCCAACATGAGCCGTATAGCAGAAGGAGTAAATTGATTCAAAGGAACTTGGTAGAAGAAGGATAGTTTACAGAGGTAAGGATTTACAGGGAAGCGCACCCCAGCCCTCAACTGAGCAGACCAGAAGGCCAACTTACGCCCAGAGAGGAAGTTGGGCCTATGATGCCCAGCGGGGCAATATATGCAGAAGTCTTGAGGGATGTCGAAAGCTAGGCGAAGGGTATCAATTCGATCGGGGGAAAAAGCAGAACGCTGGCTAACAAAATTGAAATTTGGGTCAGAGGCACTATAGCTTATGGGGTCGACACTTGCTGCAGAAGTCTCCTCCTCCATGGGAGAAGAAACCCTAGTGGATGAGGAAGAAGCAGACGGGTCACTAGGAAGAGGAAGAGGAGCAGGAGAACTCCCCTCAAGATGGTGAATATTGGAAGAATCGGTCTCATGATCGGAAGAAGACATGACGGAGAAGAAAGTGGGTGGAAAAAGAAGTTAATCTAAAATAATCACCAACGAATCCCAAAAGAAGGCTAGATACTCAACAGCAAAATCACAAACACCCAACAATTCTAAAATAGCACAAACACCCAGTTCACAGCCACTGAAATCACAAAACAAACAAGAAAGCCAAAGGTTAGAAATTACCTCCTCTCGCCATGGAAAAATGAGGGCAAAGGAAGAAGAAGGGGAAGAAGGTTCACCGGAATAAAAAATCTCTAGCAAGCTCTCGCACCAGGATCGCCGGAGAAGAGGAGAAATCGCAAGAAGACGAAGAGGGGGAAAAATGAAGAGAGAGAAAGTAGAATTAGGGCAAAATTTTTGAATATAGATATTGCCTCGAAAAGAGGCGCGACGTTTTGCATCCCACAATTGGATGACCAACACGTGTAAGAACCAGATTAAACACGTCAGATATGACAGGCTGAAAGGACACTTACTGTCATAATGTTTGACATACGAAAGAAGAAGGGAACGATGTGTGGAAAACCTAGACCTCAAACTTATGAACTTTGACCAAAAGAGAGAAGAAAACGGAAGTGCTGCAATCGACTAGCTCTGCCAAACCAGATCTGCTCGACCGCACCAAGGGGAGTAGCTAAGGGGAAAATTAGCTCTCTGATCGAGAGAAGAACAAGAAGTGCTGCAATCGACCAGCTCTGCCAAACCAGATCTGCTCGACCGCACCAGGGGGAGTAGCTAAGGGGAAAATTAGCTCTCTGATCGAGAGAAGAACAAGAAGTGCTGCAATCGACCAGCTCTGCCAAACCAGATCTGCTCGACCGTACCAGGGGGAGTAGCTAAGGGGAAAATTAGCTCTCTGATCGAGAGAAAAACAAGAAGTGCTGCAATCGAGCAGCTCTGCCAAACCAGATCTGCTCGACCGCACCAGGGGGAGTAGCTGATGTGGGAAGGATGAGCCTATCGATGTGGGAAGGATAAGATTATAGAAAACTCTTGCATCACTATCCCGAAACACCTCACCCCCAGAATTTAAACAATCCGGCAGAATTGTTTTCATACAAATGCAGAACTACTCCTTGAACGCAGATGTGAAGGCAGAAGTGAATAAAGGCTGAAAGCGAAAAGACTCCGCATAACCATAAGTTGGCAGAGCTCCTTGAACGCAGATGTGAAGGCAGAAGTGAATAAAGGCTGAGAGCGAAGAGACTCCGCATAGCCATAAGTTGGCAGAGCTCCTTGATCGCAGACGTGAAGGCAGAAGTGAATAAGTGAATAAAGGCTGAAAGCGAAGAGACTCCATGCGACCGCAGAAAGGTAGAACTAGTAGAAGGGATGAAAAGCAGAAGTGGACACATCGCACAACTTGAAAAGGCCGTAGAGTTTCCAAAGATCTCACGAAGCAGAAGTGGCGACAGCCGAACGAATTCTATACGCTCGAAAGAGAGGATAATAACTCAGAAGGAGCAATGATGAGCATGCTAGGAGAGTAGCTGACATGGCTATAAAGGATAAAAGGAAAATATCTCCACACACAACAGAAATTAGAAGATTCTGGAGAAGGAATGGTGTACCTTAGGCAATCAAGAAAGTACATTGAGAAAAATATATAAAAGATAGTTTAGCCAACAAGAAAACAAGAAGAGAAATGACTGAAATACCCTCCTTAGAAGAGAGGGGTATAAATAGGAGAAATTGTATACATCAAAGGGGACTTACACAGCACATTCTTATATTCTTCTGCAAGTTGTTATATCTATCTTGTTTTGCATATATCTTTAGTGATTGATCTGAGTTTTGCATCTTTATAATTGTATTGTGTTTTCTCTCAACACAACACAAAGTATGAGAGATAGGACCCCTCATATAGTATTCATTCAAATAACCAAGTATTCCTTAATGCTGGTGGTGTGTCTTATTAGTGATTCTATAGGGCTATAGATCCACCATTTCATCATTGATGCATGCCACATTCACATGGCTATATTTTATCTTCTAGTATTTTTAAGACTGGATTAATTCATCAATCTTTTCTACTATATTCACATCAATGGATTCACTCTCTTCTGAAATTTCTATTTATTAAAAAAAAGTAGGACTACTTTATGGAATTCATGAATTTTTTCAAAGTAGGAGTATTTCATTGGATATATAGGAGATGAGAAGTTGAAAAGGAAGTTGGGTATTTGAAAAAGAGGAGAAGATATATAGTTTTGACACGATATAGCTCTTTGTTGGATTTCATTATCATCATGGCCCAAGTCATTAAAGTTTGAAGATAAAATTTTGTGGTCAATGTAATGCTTAACTTGTGGTGAAAATGGTTGGTCCAACGTGTAGAGATTTCAAATGTTTTATCTACTAAACTTCACAAATCTTAAGTTCGATGGTGAGCGCAAAAACTCAGGTGCAATAGTTGCACCATGTGATGACACACTTAAGAAGACATATTTATAGTTATAAAAAACATATTTATAAAACTCATATTTATACATGTAAAAACATACTTATAGAACACCTACTTATACATGTAAGCGACATACTTGAAGTTTGTCGCACATGAGACCGTTTCACAAAAGACTAACTCGTGACACAAAAACTCATGTGAAAATGGTTGTCTAATGAGTAGTAACTTCAAGAGTTTTATCTACCTGACTTGGGAAATCTTTGAGTTGTGCAATAGATTAGATACTATAAAGAGTTATTTTGAAAAACGGTTTCGCAAATATGATTTAATCAAGTCAATTCAATGCAAATGCACAATAGGATAGAGACACTAAAACATAAAAACTTTATTGTATTTCAAGAGTCGAGTAGTCTCTTTAATCCACTCAACTTCTGATGAGTTGAAATGTTGTTATGAATTTCGACCATTCTATGGTTACAATCCACACAACTTACAAACCAAATGTTGATAACAAGCATGCTTAACATACAAATTCGCACAAAATTTACTCGTTCACATAGAGCTTTACAACTGTAACAACAAATTTTGTTTATTAGATAAATAAACACAAATAAGTGTACAAAATAGAATTTACTTGAGTTGAATAAAGTTTGGAGTGCAATCTCTTCGATCCTTTGATTCTTCTCTTCCATACTTGGAGTTGACAATTGAAGTTGACTTGGTCAAAATCGAAATCCTTAAACAAACGACTCAATCCGCTAGTTTGACACCTTATTGTGGATCAAGTAGCAATTTTGGAGTTTTGTTACGAACGCCCTCGCTTTTAATGAAGAACGTCTTTGAAGATTGCCTTTGAAGATTTGAAGATCGTCTTTTGATGAAGAACGCCTTTAAGGATTGCCCTTGAAGATTTGAAGATTGTCTTTTGATGAAGAACACCTTTGAAGATTTGAAGATGAAGAACACCTTTGAAGATTTGAAGATCGCCTTTGAAGAAGAACGCCTTTGAACTTGAAGAAGCCTTTGAAGATTTGAAAATCGCCGCCGTAGAGCTCTTGAATTCTTCAACTCTTGTGTTGTTGTTGTTGTTGTTGTTCTTCTTCTTCTTCTTCTTCTTCTTGTATGGAATAATGAAAATCAGACCCCTATTTATAGGTGTAGATGTAGAATCCTGATAGGATTATGAGTAGGATCCTGATAGGGATAGGATTACAATGGAGTGATTTGATTGGTCCATCATGATATAATCTTGATAGATTTAGGACTCCAATTGAGTGATTTGATTCCATCATAATCTGATGCTATCCAAAAGAAGAATTATGATAAGTTTAGATTTCTCAAAATTTCATATCCATCAATTTATTTGAGATAATTATCAAATTAGATATGAATATGTATTTTTGATAATATCTGCAACAAATTGACACATGACAATTTCTAATTGGTCGGCTTGTAAAATTTGACTATCTACAAATGCCCCCTCGAGACTTGTTCACGGACAATGTGTCTTGGAGTGGACGAGTCTCGACCTTCTTTTTTGAAATCTTTTCGACGTAACATGCGACTCTTTCATCTTAAACTTAAATTTTGAATTTGGCAAAGATCTATACTCTAATTAAAGAGTTCTTCATCTTGACAATTTGAATTTGATAGATAGTTTATACTCATATCAAGGAGTTATTCGATTTGGATTTGGATTTGATAGATAGTTTATACTCATATCAAGGAGTTCTTCAATTTGGATTTGGACTTGATAGAGAGTTTATACTCATATCAAGAAGTTCTTCAATTTGGATTTGAACTTGATAGATAGTTTATACTCATATCAAGGAGTTCTTCAATTTTAAGCTCGTGTATGATGGAACTTCACATGACTTGATTTGTAGACATTTTATACTCGTGTCAATGAGTTTTGACATTTGATTTGAGAAATTTTAGATAGTTTTTGCTCATATATAGAAGTATCAGACAATTTTGTGCTATTGTCAATGAGCCCTTTTTGAAATTTGATTCAAGGGACATATATAGTTTTTACTCATATCTAGGAGCATTGTAGACAGTACGCTCTTATCAAGGAACTGTCTTTTGAGATTTGATTTAAGGGACATAGATAGTTTTTGCTCGTATCTAGGAGCATTGTAGACTGTTTAAGCTCGTGTCAAGGAGCCTTCTTTTGAGATTTGATTTGAGGGATATAGATAGTTTTTACTCGTATCTTAGGAGCATTGTAGACAATTCATGCTCTTGCCAAGGAGCCATCTTTTGAGATTTGATTTAAGGAACATAGATAGTTTTTACTCGTATCTAGGAGCATTGTAGACAGTTTAAGCTCGTGTCAAGGAGCTATCTTTTTTTCCACCTAGGGTCATCATCTTTTACCCCCAAGCTTGAGTTTTTTTTTTTTTAAGTTTCAATATTTGTTTTTCGTTGAAACTTGAAGGTTGTTACATTTATTGACACGAAGTGTTGGGATAAGTGTTGCCCCCTTTTGCAACTTCATCATCATCATTTTCTATATCTTCATCTTCGCATTTATGAAGCTCTTGAATTAGTGGTATCTTAACTTCATTTGTAGCCATGCTAAGCTCCAAGTCATGAGCTCTAGTAGCTAATTCTTCGAAGGTCTTTGGTTGAATTGCTTGAAGGATGTAGTCAATGCTCCAATGCATGCCTTTAGTGCATATCTCAATAGCTGAAGTTTCAGATAATCGATCTTTACAATTGAGGCTCAAGTTTTTCCAACGATTGATGTAGTCAATGACCAACTCTTTGTCATGTTGGCGTAAGTTTGCGAGCTCGAGCACACTAACTGTTCGTTGAGTGTTGTAAAAACGGTTGAGAAACTTGTCTTCCAAATGCTCCCAACTGTCTATTGAGTTTGGTTCCAAGTCGGTGTACCAATCAAATGCACTTCCTTTAAGGGAACGAACAAATTGTCTCACCAAGTGATCTTCATACGTCCCAGCGTCATTGCATGTTTCGATGAAGTGAACGACATGTTGCTTGGAATTGCCGTTGCCATCAAATTGTTGAAATTTCAGAGGTTGGTAGCCTTCAGACATCATCAAAATGTCGATTCTTGAAGTGTATGGCTTGGTGTACATCGAAGACGATTTGGTGTTTCCTTTGAAATCGTTGATGGTTTCTATGATGAAATCCTTCAATTGATCTGCAGGAATCACTCCATTCGACGAGGCTTGCAACTTTTCAAATGGTGACTTCTTTTCTTGAGTTGAAGATGTCTTTGTTGAGTTGTTTGTCTCCTCAACTTTGTCATGACCTTTGATTTGTGTCCCCATCTTGCAATTTGATCCAACATTCTCCATCAATTTCGTAAGTAGTATATCTCGTGCCTGAAGATGTTTGGTGAGCTTTTCGACAACATTGGTCAAATTTGCAATTTGTTCTTCAAGAGTCGACGTGGCTTGCACTGTAGACATGACTACTTTGAATTTTTGTAAAGGGAAGAGATGAAAGGGAGAGATCGTCCCACTGAGCATGCCAAAAATTTGTAACAACAAATTTTGTTTAATAGATAAATAAACATAAATAAGTGTACAAAATAGAATTTACTTGAGTTGAATAAAGTTCGGAGTGCAATTTCTTTGATCCTTTGATTCTTCTCTTCCATACTTGGAGTTGACAATTGAAGTTGACTTGGTCAAAATCGAAATCCTTGAACAAACGACTCGATCCGCGGGTTTAACACCTTATTGTGGATCAAGTAGCAATTTTGGAGTTTTGTTACGAACGCCCTCGCTTTAATGAAGAACGCCTTTGAAGATTGTCTTTGAAGATTTGAAGATCATCTTTTGATGAAGAACGCCTTCGAGGATTGCCCTTGAAGATTGTCTTTTGATGAAGAACACCTTTGAAGATTTGAAGATCGCCTTTGAAGAAGAACGCCTTTGAACTTGAAGAAGCCTTTGAAGATTTGAAGATCGCTGCCGTAAAGCTCTTGAATTCTTCAACTCTTGTGTTCCTCTTCTTCTTCTTCTTCTTCTTCTTCTTCTTCTTCTTTTTGTTGTATGGAATAATGAAAATCAGACCCTTATTTATAGATGTAGATGTAGAATCATGATAGGATTAGGAGTAGGATCCTGATAGGGATATGATTCCAATGGAGTGATTTGATTGGTCCATCGTAATTTGATATAATCTTGATAGATTTAGGACTCCAATTGAGTGATTTGATTCCATCATAATTTGATTGCTATCCAAAAGAAAAATTCTGATAAGTTTAGATTCCTCAAAATTTCATATCCATCAATTTATTTGAGATAATTATCAAATTAAATATGAATATGTATTTTTGATAATATCTGCAACAAATTGACAAATGACAACTTCTAATTGGTCGGCTTGTAAAATTTGACTATCTACAACAACAACCATTGAAAAATTTAAGGAGTTTGACTCACTTAACTCCAACCCATAGTCGCCCAACTTTACCAAACAAATCAACAAAGAAACCAAAAGGTAGATTTGAATACATATAAACAATGAAACCCAAGCAAAGCAAATCAACTACTCATGTATAGTGCTGTCAAAACGAGGTCGGCGAGGCGGGCCGGCCCGCAACCCACCCAAGTTTTCCATTATGGCGGGTCGGGAAAACCCCAACCCAGCCCAACCCACCCGCGGGCAGCGGGCTAGGCGGGCCAGTCCACTTCAATTTTTTTCAATTTTTTAATTTGATAATTTTAATTTAAAAATGAAAATAATAATATTTCTAATACTTTTTACTCTTTATTCAACCTTACATGCATTAAATTACATGTAAATTACGAAAAAAATTCATAAAAAGTAGAAATTTCTTTAAAATTATTTCATTTCTATAAATAAATTGACCAACTTTAATATATGAACATCATTATTTACATTAAATATTAATAATTCTTCTCAATATTAAATATTTTTTATTTGTATGTCTAAAAAAATTAAAAAATAAATTTTTTATATAGGCAGGCTAGCCCACCGGCCCGCGGGCTAGCCCACCAAAAGCCCGCCCCCGCCAAGGCCCGCCCCGCCTTGTGGCGGGCTCCTATATGCTAAGTCCAACCCTCAAATTTAGCGTAGTGGGGCGGGGCGGGCGGCCCAACGGGCCCAGCTCATTTTGACAGCTCTACTCATGTATATTTGACAAGATAGTAGGTGAATTTTTAAATCTTGTATTTATTTTGTGGTTTTAAAAGATAAGATTATGATTAAAATGTCACTTTTCAAGTTGAAAATTGTATACAAAATTGATGATTGTTTATTTTTTCTATCATAGGAAAATTCATATCACAATCATATGTTTTGGGTTAGTTTGAGTTTATATAGATGAAACGAAATGCATCAAAAAATTAAATATTTTTTTTATATTAAACGATATATTTATATTCAAACTAAATGAAATTCATCAAATTATTAAATAGAAAAATTTATATTATTATGAATTTATGTTAAACTAACTAAATAAAAATCATTGCATGAATTAATAAATAAATATATATTAGTATACAGATATGTTAAATTGACCATAAAGATGATCTTAACAATCAAGTTACAAAATAATATGTTGGACATGTAGTCGAAATATTGGGTAAGTTTGTCATATATAAAAAGTTGGTACATTAATATGTGCTCGTAATGGATATATAGTAAGACAAAAAATTAGATGACTGCAACTATAAACCAAACTTGAAAATCATTGAAATTAGACCGAAATCCTTATTGAAAAATATACAAACCAAACTATTTAATTATTTGCAAAGTGAACTGAACCAAAGTTTTTGATTGTACCAAACCCATAAACCAATTATTAAAATGTTATTTAAATATGCACATATAAATCATTCCTCCCCTTCCTTTTAGCAACTTGACATTTATCTAATTACATGTGTAATTATGTTTGATACCATACAATGATAACACTATTTTAAAATTCACAAACTTTTAATAATAATTAACAACTATTAATAACCGATCAATTATATTCTATAGGCCCTTATCAAAACTTTGCAATAGATCAAGTAACAAAGTGACAATATAGTCAACATTTTTCTAAATCTTTATTTTTAAGAGTCTAACTTCAAACTTATGTTTGACTCAAAATCAATCTTTCACTATGATTTGCAATTTATATATTTAAAAATCCCAACACAATAATAATAATAATAATAATAATAATAATAATAATAATAATAATAATAATAATAAAAAAGTGTTTTGAAACGCAGCAAAAAGGAGGGAGGAGAAGCAATTTTCAGATAATCAATCAAAAATAAGACCAAAATAAGACCTTCTTCCCCTCCATTGAACCTAAACCCTTCTCTCTCTCTCTCTCTCATATTTTGTCAGTGCTATGCTATAGCAAATAACCATTACTGATCCTTCCCACGATTCCCACTATCTTCTCAAATCATAAATGCCTCCCAATTCAAAGGCATATACGCAAATGCATTTAATCAATTGAGGGCCAGTTCAAAAAACAAGGGTTTTTTGGTTTCTGGGGTTAGAGTATTAGGGAGAGAAGGAAATGTCGGTGGTGGCTAAGCGAAGGTGGCGGCCACTGCTGATCCTTAGGCGGCTGCTAATCTGCGCCATAGCCACCATAGCCGTTATGGCCCTCCTTTCCGTACACGTCCAAGAAGTTACCAAATTGCCCGCTGTTGATGCTTCCTACAGGCTTCCTGGGGTGCGTTCTCCCTTTTCCATTCTCTTTTCGGTTAATTTTTTGAATTTGGTTTTATTGGTTGAAATCTGTGTTGATCGTTGATCGTTTGCTCCCCCAATTCGTGGAAAGATGTTAAACTTCCCTTCTTCGGGTTTAGGTTGCATTTGTTTTTTCTAGGGTTTGCTTCGAATTCCGGTTGTAGCTTAAGTTTAGTAGAAAATTTGACTCTATAAGCTAATTCAAGGTTAATTGATGATCTTGTTCGTATGATACTTGTTTTTCAATCTGAAGTTTAATTGGGCCGGTGAGATTTTGCATTTTACTGATCTGAGGTGACTTTCGATTCTTGTAGAAACATGATATTGGGTACCAAAAACTGAGCAGAGAGAGGATCTGGATGCAAGAGTTTGCTCCACCCCATTTGTTAAAAGCTCCTTTCATTGCTCATAAGGTTTCGACTTCTCTTGTATGCACTCACCACTCTAGGATTGTATGATTGTGTCACCAGTCAATTTTAGGGGGAGGGGGGAGGGTAAATGTCGCTCCAATAGCATGTAACTGTAAGTTGGGTGTTTGTTTCATGTGGTATTGGTGCATACTTATTGATAAAAATAGTTGTGCATACTTATTGATAAAAATAGTTGTGCACCTTTCATGTTTTCACTCCTTTAGATTTGACAGTCTGTTGGGGTGAGCACGAGCTTGGATCCGGACAAGTTGTGGAAGCCGCCACCTAATAGAGACTATGTACCTTGTGTTGAACCAAGTTCATCCTACACGAGTAAGGGATTTGTTGTTTTTATTCTTTACATGAGTTGTCTTGCTTTTGTACTATTTCTACTTGTTACTCATTGTCTTTTGTCTCATCTTCTTTTCAGCTCCTCCAGAATCTCTAGGGTACCTGCTTGTACATGCAAATGGTGGTCTTAATCAGATGAGGGCAGGGGTTTGTCTTCCCCCCTCAGTGTTTCTGACTTTCTCTCTTACCCCCACCCCATATCTTGTTGCATGACATGTTTATGTGTTTGCATTAATCTCTGGCACTTCTGCTTTAAAGTTTTCATGCTCTTGCTCCATGATTTTCTGGTTCCCTCCCCCCATATAATCCTCATTGGAAGAAATATACTGAAATTTTAAATGTACATATGGTATTTTTTTTGTTTCATAAGCTCCACCTCTTTTATTTCATGGCTCTCTCTCTCTCTCTCTCTCTCTGAAGGCTATTCTATCTTCTTTGAATGATCAAAGGTGATAAATGACATGTTGTTAGCGGAAGTTCAAGTAGGATTAAATAAAGTTTGACCTCGTCAGAAAAAAAACTATATATATGTATATATATGTGTGTGTGTGTGTATTCCTATTGTTACAAAGTTCCTATTGATTTCTTGTTTCTTATAACTTGCACCTCCTGTATATCATCCCTAGAAAAAGGGTTTTCCATTTTCTTTTTTTGTTTGTATCAACATCTTTGTCACATTTGTGAACATTATGTGCAATTTCTGAAATAGAGACAAATTATAAGGGTCCTGTTATGTTGACTTCAGGGGGATATTTGTAAATGAGTTAAGCTTTAAGCAGTTTTCCTCACGTATTATATTGTAGAAATTTTGAAAATATGAGCTAATATTTTAGTATAGTAACCTTTCATAATGATCATTATCATCAGAACACATTCCTACTACTTATAGCTTGTATATACGAATATTTATTTCACCAAATTTCCACTGATAGGATAATTTTCTGCAAGGAAAATGAGATGTTCAAGGGATATAACACACTGTAGACAAGGTGGTTACACTGATAATTCTTGATATGCAAGAAATAAGGAGTGAGAACCATTTTCTTAGTATCAAAGCACAAAATATATAATGATGATCTCTAGAGGGAATGGTAATGAAAAATATTGTACTTTATTATTGTTTTAGATAGAATAAATGCTTAAGAACTTAATCCTAAAATATAAAAATAATAGCAAACTACATGCATTGTATATAAGTTGCTTTGACATAGATCAAATCCATTTAAAACCAATGGAATATTGTGGTGAGTATAAAGGGAAAATTTTCAACACAAAAGCTTAGAACTTTTAGACTGATATTTCAAGTGAATTAATTCTTCTCCAGTTGTTTTAACTGTTGTTTAGTGAATTGAATTTCAAAATAGCTGTCATTGCTGCAATATAAATGTTTCAAGGTTGAAAAGCAACTTTGTATGGTTCATTGTGGTTTCATATAGCCAATGTGGCACAAAGAGCTTATGCTCTGCATCTGCAGACATAGACCCAAATGTCTGGCTTAATTATGCAAGAGATATGCCTGCCTTTAGTACTATTGTTTTCTTGTCTCTCCATCTGATGAGGCATGACTGTCTTTTATAGCATTGGTAAGGATGAATATCCTCAAAATTTGTGAGAATTTCTGCGTAACGCTTTATGTGGTGTTGCGATTGCTTTACAATCTTTTTCCCGACATCCCCAAATAACATGATTTCTGCTTGCAGATTTGTGATATGGTTGCTGTTGCACGCCTTATTAATGCTACTCTTGTAATTCCTGAACTTGATAAACGCTCATTTTGGCAAGATTCAAGGTATACCATCAACTTCTTGTTTCTGTATAGGATGTATATGTTCATGAAACAAATGTTCTAATTTGATGTTATATGCTTGCAATTGCAGCAACTTCTCTGATGTCTTTGATGAATATCATTTTATCAATTCTTTAGTTGATGATGTTAAAATAGTAAAAAAGCTCCCCAAGGAATTGTCAAATGCCACTAGGGCAGTGAAGCATTTCAGAAGTTGGTCTGGGGTAGATTACTATGAACAAGAGATAGCAAGAATGTGGGAAGATTATCAGGTATAATCTGATACTGAAGTTTGATTAGTGTGTTTATAGATTATTCTTAGGGAAAAGGGTCAAAAAGCCCATAAAATTTTCCCTTTGGTGCATATAACCCACCCCATGTTTTTTAGGTACAATACCACTAATGTTTATCTTTAGATATATGTGTAACTCAATTGGGTATTTTTGGTGACAATAACAGCACTAATGTTGCAAAATACTTCATAAACACTTATATTTCATGAAAATATTTAGATTTTGATTTCTAGAGCAAAAAAAAGTATTTCATGAAATATAAATATATTAGCTCATTTAATATGTTTGTGTAATGTGTATTACTATTATTATCATTCTTATTATTATTCACACTTTTGTACTTTTCTGTGTACAAGTCTTACTCTTGAAGTATTTCTCCTCAATACCGTATTCCTTTTATAGACACATGAATTTATATAACATAAATATAAAGGTTTAAGTTTTAAATATTCAAAAATAGTATCCCAAATATCCTAATGAATTATTATTTCGAGTAAACCTAGTTGGTTAATAGTTTTAGTCTTCAAAAGTAAAAATGTAAATAACAATAATAATCATATATATAAAATAAGCTAATATATTTATATGTTTCCTGAAAAAAAAAATGTAAATGGGATATGAAGTGTCTATGAGACATTTACATTTTAATTTTACAACATTAGTGGTGTTATTATACCTAAATAAACCTTAAAGTGGGTTATCTATACCTAGAGAAAAACATTAGTGGTGTTTTGTACCAAAAAAACAAGTGATGCATGTACTTAGGGGTAAACATCAATAGGTCACTTGACCCTTTTCCCATTATATTCTTATTAAGAATCTAAATGAGAAAATATCCTAGGTGATTCGAGCAGCAAAATCTGACTCTCGGTTAGCAAACAATAACCTTCCTCCTGACATTCAGAAGTTGAGATGCCATGCTTGTTATGAAGCCCTTCGGTTTGCTCCTCATATTGAGAGGATGGGGAAGGTAATCTCCCAGCTAGGTTATCCAAATCATAATCTTGAACACAATTTTTCTTTTTGTTTTTATACATGAATGTCCTGTGCACAGTTTGTCATATTAGATTCTTCACTTGTAGTTGTTGGTAGAGCGGATGAGGTCCTATGGTCGTTACATTGCTTTGCATTTAAGATTTGAAAAGGACATGCTTGCGTTTAGTGGCTGCACCCATGATTTATTTCCAGAAGAAGCTGAGGAACTAAAGACAATCAGGTGAACTATGTCATACCCACACATCTGGTATGTTTGCCTTATATCTGACACTACCATAATCTCTATTTCTTTGTTTTAAAATTTGAACTTCAGAGAGAATACAACTTGGTGGAAAATAAAAGATATTGATCCTGTAGAACAGAGAGCCAAAGGCTATTGTCCACTTACTCCAAAAGAGGTTGGGATGTTCCTTACTGCTCTTGGTTTCCCATCAAGTACGCCTATTTATATTGCTGCTGGAGAGATATATGGGGGTGAATCTCGTATGGCTGATCTGCAAACTCGATATCCAATATTAATGAACAAGGTATTTGCTCTGTATCATCCTCATTTTTTTGCTTCATATTCTCATAAGTTTTTGAATGAACAAATGTCTGTGGCTCATGTTTGAGAACAAATGTCTGAAATCTTTAAATTTGATATCCATTGCAACAAGTGTGGTTTGATTCACACAGAATGTTGATTTCCCAGGAAAAGTTGGCATCAGCTGAGGAGCTAGAGCCTTTCATCAACCATGCATCACAGATGGCTGCACTTGATTATATTGTCTCAGTTGAAAGCGATATTTTCATTCCAACATACTCTGGAAACATGGCAAGGGCAGTTGAGGGTCATCGTCGTTTTCTGGGACATAGGAAAACCATTACTCCTGACAGGCACGAGCTCTGTTTTTTAGGTTTTCTTATTTTAGAAATCCATCTTTTTACAGATTGCTAGTGTTAGATTTCTCAGTTCTTGAGTTTACTTGTTCATCAGGAAAGTGCTTGTTCGGTTGTTTGATAAAATTGATGGGGGAACTATGAAAGAAGGCAAAAATCTCTCTAGGAGAGTCATCGACATTCACAGAAGGAGGTATGCCACAGTGGGGTCTCTTCTTCAATTACAGAATCTCATTCACTATGCCGTTTCAATAATTTTTGCATCACCATTCATAAAGCTCCAGTTTTTATAAATGAGATTCAAGTCGGAGTTGGCAGTTGCATATAGTTTTCCTAATCTTACAAGGCCTTTTCTTTCTGTAAGTGTTGCTCATTTTATATGTATAAATTAAATAGCTCTCTAATATATCATTTCATGCTTGCATGTGGGCGTGCTACATCATTGTCTTATTTGTGGATCAAATTATCTTGTGATTTTTGCCCCATTTTCATCATTCTTATTTAGATACTTAGAAATGATCAATGTGCCATCCCCCCCTGCCCATTCTTACTCTAATTATTGAATACCAGGCAAGGATCCCCAAGGAAGAGAAAGGGCCCACTTTCTGGAACAAAGGGAACGGATAGGTTCCGTTCAGAGGAGGCGTTTTACGTGAATCCTTTACCAGATTGTTTATGCCAGATGGAAACAACACAGAAAAACACTTCTCTTATAATGAAGTAGGGGGGAAATAGAATGCCTACTCAAATGTAGCATCCCATCCAAAGCAACAGATAGTTTGTTTGCAGGCGATTGGTGTGCCCTCAAACGAGATTGATGTGATATGAGAGGTGCCCATTTGTGCATATGCTCTGCTGCCATACATTTCAATGGAGCAACACCAGATTTGATGAACACAAAGAAACCCGACTTTTTTTATGGGGAAAACAATGTCAACGACGGCATCTCTATCACGGACACAGTCGTCCTCCCATTAACAGAGGGGACGTTGGGGATCATTGAACACAGATGTGATGTGATGTGGGAGAAGTCAGATCACTTGAAAGTAGTTTAGTCAATGACAAATATATTCAACCAGTAGAAAATTTTGTGTAAAGATCCCTCATATTGAATGCACCTGCAGATTACATAGGTATACCACATGTACTCTAATTTTTAATCTATCCAATCCATTTGCTTTGCTATAAATGACTTAAAACCCACATGAGAAGTACTTTTTAGTGCACACTCTGAACCCCACTTATCATAAGGATTTCTCCACACATGTTTTCCTTTTCATTTAAATTAATGACATTTACTTTAAATTATTGCCTTTAAGACAACACTTCTTTTACTGCTTTACATTTCATCCAAAATTCCATCACATTAATTATGTATGTAGCTTTAGTTGGTACGAACATAGCTGGTAATGCTGCGGTTTTAACGGCAATTATCTACATTGTTATGTTTGTTTGGTTTATAGGTAAAGTTCAAACTGCTATTTTTAAATGAAAATTGAATGTGTATAAGAACTGTGGTGTGGTTTTTGCAGGTTTTAACTTGATTTTTATTTCATATTTTAATGTCGTATTATATTTTAAATATTTTAAATTTATATGATTAAGTTATATTCACATATATAAATTAATATAGCTTTATCAAAATTTATAATAGATATCTTCAAATTTATATTATATAATAAGTTAATTAAATAGTGTAGAAGTGAACTAGTAATTGAATAATTATTATTAACTTAAATAAAATATGATTTCAAGTGCTCATATGAGGATATCTAAAAATGAATTAATTATTTGTCTTTTAATAATTAACATCAAACACTTCTAAGCATATATATATATATATATATATATATAAAATATGATTTAACCTAAAAGTAAGAATACATTTCTTTAGTCCATATATATTAATAAAAGATAAAAAGTTTCTGTGAGAGTTTTTAATCATTGCACAAATTAATAAATAGACACGAAAACAGTATAAATCAAAATATAATATACATATGTATATTATACATATTATAAATGCAGTTTTGTGTAGTGTAATCTCAATCAAAAACTATAACCAAATCAGATAGTTCAATGTAAGTTTGGTTAGTTTTTTGAGTTGCAGATTTTTTAGAAATTTAGAAAAAAAACTATTTGGTGTTATGTTACAACCAGTTGGTGCAGTTTTTAAAATTGAATGATCGTCCCTTAGTATGAATCAGTCACTTTTTAAAATTTTTTTTTTTTTGGAAGGATTTTTGTATCTATCTGTAAGTTATTTAGGTCCATATGGATTGGTGTCTTAACATCATATGGATCGCGGTGTATTTAAGAAGAGATTGGTGTATCTAACCCTCCAAAGTTAAGAGCCAGTTCTTTAAGAAGCAAAAAACTCTTTTTAAGTAGAGAGAATATGCTGATTTGGTAGGTAACACTAACTTTTTATTAGACCAATTCAGTGACTTTATCATCTAAAACATTGAGACAAATACATTCGTTTAGAAAGGGTAAATTACACTTTATCATCCAAACTATGCACATATTGTACTCAACATTGACAAAACTCTGCATAGTTCAATGCAAAAACATGCATAGTTTGAATGACAGTCTAATTTACCCTAAACTGAAAGGTGAGGCAAACTAAGGCAAGTCTAAATTCACATAGGTGTAAGCCTGTGGGCTGTGAGCAAGCCAATAATGGAAAAATGAATGTGTCTAACTGGGTATATATAATGTTGTTACTCGAACAAAACACATCTTTTAACGACGAAAAAGGCAGTTAAGAGAGGAAACACCTCATTATATTTTGAGCTTGAATTCATCATAAGAAGACAACAAGCCAAACTCTTTATTACCAAGAACCATAGATCTCAATGCATGGAACATATTGGAGAATGCTCAACACCTCTCAGTTACAGAGGACCTGGAAATGTGCCATTTTCCCGTTGCTCATTCCATCTATCAATCTGCACCCAAAAATGAAGCACCCCTCAATTAAATTTACAGTTTAAATACTAACAAGAAAGGTATGACAGATAGATACCAGGCAGGCTGTGGTTCCCACCTAAACTTCTTCTCAAATTTTCTTTTAATTTTTTCAATAAAGCACAAATTAATTAATTATTTTAAAAAAGGGCTTTGAGCTGCATCATTTCAGCTAATCCAAAAAATAAAAAAAACCAACTCGGCTCATATATTAGTGTTTTGCGTGTAGAACAGACAAATCTAATTTTCTTGACTTTTGTTAATCTGTAAGAAATCAAATTAACATAAAAGTTAAAAAATATTTCTGATTCTTTTATCCTCCCACTTGTTCATTTGCAGATGATTGAAATTAAAACATGTGCGTGGGGCGGAGGGGTATTCTATGCATCCGAGCTAATAATTCAAACATTAGATTTGCTTCTGTTTAAAGTTTAAACTGGTTGTTATTATTCTCTTCCTATTAATTCATTTGATTTATGTGGGACAAATTCATTTGATTTATGTGGGACAAAGGGGAATGGAAGATAGTGAAGATGTAAACAGCCTTCAGTATAGTAGATGGAAACATACCCATTCACCAGGACAAAGGGAGCGATAATATTTGGCAAACTTGTCACACTCAGGTGCTCCTTCACCCTTTGCAGCAATACACCTGAAAACATAAACCAAAATCAAATCAAGAACGATGATCAAAGTGAAACTAATAAAGCAACAAAAATATATACACCCACCGATGATACTCAATATATCTGGTAAAGCAGTGTCTTGTTTGGTTAGTAGTAGGGAAACGGAAGTCTGCTGGTGCTGTCTCAAGCTGCAAATGGGAATAAAAAAGGAAGTGTGAAATTGGCTAGCTCAAAGCAAACACAAGAAAGAAGCATAAACCAAAATTTATCAGGGATGCAAATCCTTTCCTCAACCCTTCTACCCAATTTGTAGAAGGGTTCCTACCAAAATAGAAGAAAAGGAAAGAAAAAACCTTAATCTCCGGAGTCTCTTCAGATTCTTGGTCAACAGAGTTGTCAGATTCAGCATTGTCTTCACTGGGAGGTGGGTTGGCATTATCAGTAGCTTCATCAACAGGGGCACTATCCTCTTCAGTAGCAGGAGCAACTTCACTTGGGGCTTCCTCGGTTTTCTCAACAGTTTCCTTGGATACAGCTACTGTATCATCTATTGAGGGTTTGACCTCAGTATCTTCCACAGGTTTATCACCGATTACTGGTGTTTGCTCTTTCTTCTCCAGTAAATAGTCCTGTACCAAAACACATTAAAGCATCACCAGGCAAAAAAAAAGAAAATTTTCAATTTCACCATTCTTTAGGTAATCCCCATTTGCGTTTAACATCATGTACTTTTGCCACAATCATCGGCATATAGATAAAATAAAATTACCCAAATATGATATTTTGTCTGTCGAAATTTACCATCAAAACAAGGGCACTTATAAGGGCATTAATACTATGAAACCCAGAGCAAAGGTAGACAGAACTCCTTCTCCTATCAAGGAAGAACTTAAACCATAAAGCAATGTTGGCTTTTAGTTTCAATATCAGCACCAGAAGTCATTAGACAAAGAAAAATTTCATCATAAACCCCAAATAAAGTATAGGTCGAATTGCAACAAAAAAACGTAAATGCTCATATCATCAGTTTGGTTGCTTATAAATTCTTATATCATTCCCTGTTATCATATGCTTAGGTGATTGCTTCTTGACTTTCCAAGTTACAACATTTATGTTAACTTATTAAAGGCAATTATTGCAGAAGATTGATTGAAACTTGAACTACCACCATAATTTTGTACTCACAAGCAGCCACAACATTTAAAAGTGAATGTCTTCAATGAAGGAAGGGCAAAAAAATTCAAGATCTAGAAGCCCAAAGTTGCTAGACATAAAATCAATTATTGCAGAAGATTGATTGAAACTTGAACTACAACCATAATTTTGTACTCACAAGCAGCCACAACATTTAAAATCGAATGTCTTCAACGAAGGGAAGGGCAAAAAAGTTCAAAATCAACATAAAATCAATTTTATATAGGCAATGTCAGTTGATAGCTAGATCATTAGACACATATTATTAACATATAACAATCACATAATTCAGTACTTTAACCCTAAAGAACTCTAATAAAGTTAGTTGAAAATCTCAATGAACCAAATTCAGTTTGACTGAATCGCTATAAGCTTATTGCTTCACTTATTGCTTCACCGATTACTTATTGCTTCACTTCATAAATCTATCTTCTATGCTTACAGCCACAAGTGGTTCCTTGCATGGTCTAAATTAATTGCTGAAATGCTATAATGAGTTTCCTTAAACAAAGAGCAAGTATCTAGTCGTTATCATCAACTTCATGTTAGAAAACAAAGGGAGCACTTTGATCTATAAGTATCTTTCACTATCGTATAGAGTAGAACAAAAGGAAAGGCATACCAGTCAGCAAAATCCAAGATGACTAACTACTATTACTATGTCATAACAAGAAAATTAATGATTTGAAAGTTGATTTGTTACAATTTTGAGCATATAAAAGAACGGAATTGAACAACGTAAGCCACATCCCCCACAGGCTTCTGATAGAAGTACCCCTAAGATAGTTAACTCCCTCCAGAACATCATACCTATTGATGTCAAGATCTCAGTATTGAATTTCCAAGAAAGAAAAAAATGCAAAAATTGTGTTTAAGTTTTGAGAACAAAGAACAGGTACAATTTTGGAAAAGAAAAAAAAATCACTATCAACTATAACAGTAGTCAGCATACTAAATTGGTATTTGCTCATTACTTTATAGTTGAATAGTTGATTCAATGAAAAAATTATTCTCTCATTAAATAAAAATAATGCCACACGAAACCAATCTCAATGTTTATCTAGTAATGAACAATATACTCAATGATTTTCCGCACACATCTAAATAATCTTACAGTCTAGAAGTAATAGTGTTATAGACTTACTGTATGACACATTAAAATTTCGGACAAGAATAGATGACTCTAAACTGAACTCCGAACAAAAGAAATCTAAATAAACTTTCTATACATGATATTTTGCAATTTAAATGAGAGAGAATAGCAATGACAATAGAACTTCTGAACAAATCTCAAAATGGAAGGGAAAGAATTGAAATGGCAGGGTAAATGCAACCACCAGTAGTAAGGAACCAAAATGTACTTGCATAATTCAAAAATGAAGAGACCCTATCAGACAAAAGTGAAGAAATTTATCCACTAATTGAGAATCCCTCAAATGTCTGGTTATCAAAACGTTAAATTGTGTTGTAATTGCCATCGATGAAGTCAAACAAAAACATTCCATCAAATTTAGTATTATGTGTTGTCCCGATCAACCTTCCGTTCCAATGTGCAAGCTATTACATCCCCCAGAATTAGGAATTTTCAGAAAAATGAGGCAAATAAACCCTAATTTTGAGGACCCAGATTAAATTACTACCCAATCCTCGCCCAACAAAACAAAGAAACACTACCGCAAAAAAAAGGCCCAGATCAAATCAGAAAAAAAAGAGAATCAGTGGTCGTGACATCAAGCATAAACGGATTTCAGAAAAGAAAAGAATAGAATAAACAAGAGAGTCAAAAATTAAAAAGCAGAAGCTGAATAAGTAGAAAAATCCAGTACCTCAGCTAAAGATGCGAGCTTAGACGCGTCGACTTCGGCCATTGAAGGACAATGGATGACGGCGGCGGAGGAATTGCGGTGAGAATTCAATTTGTGCAAGATGAAGAGTGTAGAGAGAGAGAAAGAGAGAGAGTGGAAAATAGAGAGAGATGAAGAGTGATGGGCCTAAAACAAATGTAAACAGGCCTCTCCTAATGGACTGGATATCAGTTGTCACCATTCTCACTCTTCACCATTTCATAATAAGTTTGATATTTTTTTGCATTTCACAAAATGATTTTGGACTTTATATATGTTTAACTTATTTTAATATATTAGTATTCTGACGAACCAATTTTACGTTTAATCAAGGATGAAAATATCGATTTCAATAGATATATCGATACCTTAATTTTACGGAAATATCGATGGATATATCTGATAACTTCGTTATTTGATGCATTTTTGGGCTTAATTTCATATCATTTTGTATTGAAAAACATGCAATAGTAGGAATTTAATTAGATTTCATTATCTTTTTAAGATTTCACGTTTTTGCTTGATTTGAAAGGAATTTGATAGGTTTTAGCACAAAATGGAAGTTCAATGGAATTTAACGTCAAGTTGGAGTCGAGATAGAAAGTCGATAACACGCAGTTATGGGAGAAAAATCATATCTCGAGCTCTAGAAGTCCAAATTCAATGTTTTTTATCTTGTTGAAAAGCTAAGAGGGAGTTCTACAACTTTGATGTTGAAAGTTTTCATCAATTTTGCCCCCAAGAGAGCAGAATAGTACAAGAAGTTGAAAGTCGTGCAAAAATGTCCTGATTTTCATCTTGACAGGGCTTGAGTAAATTGGATATAACTTGGTGTATAAAACTGATATTGGACTGAAATTAGTGGCATTGGATAGTTAACTTGAAGGACCACAACTTTCATGAAGAAGTCGAAGCCCAATTATGAGCGGAGGAGGGCCAAATCAAGGCTGAAAGCCGGAATTCTGGGCCACCTAGGTCACTTGGCCGGGTCGGTGGTCGGGTCGCGGGTTTTTAACCCCGTTGGACTCCTATTTGGATACAACTTGTTCCAAGTCCGATTTTGACCTAATTAGATACAAATTAGGACTTGGGAAGTCAGAAGGAGGATAGATACGAAGATACACAAAGATCTAGACACATCCAAAATACACATCCACATCTTGAGAGCAAGGAAGAAAGCAAGGATTGGAAGATTCAAGAATCAAGAGGAGCAACCAACGGTCACAAATTCAATAAGTTTTTCTTTGATTTATTTCTAGTTTTGATCATGTCGTTTTGTAATTTATTTTGCTATACGAACATGATTTTTTGCTAGGGGTCTCGTGATTGTAGGACACGAGAGTAGTTTTGTGGATTTCTTGTTGAATATTTAGTTTTAATCTTTCCTCTATTCCATGATATTTTATTCATGTTTCCTTGTGCTTATCCCATGTATGAGTTCTGGCTAAATTTATGCATGCTCTAATTAATTGAATTGAGATCGAGAGAAGATATTTGATTATAGATTTGGGAATGCATGACTCAATTACATTGCTTGGATCGAGAGATTGGTAAATAATTGGTGTGAGAATACGATCTTAGGAGCTTTTAGGAGTTGGTTATTAACTGCGAGGTAGAAATACAAACATTAATAATCAATCAACGGGTTAAGTTGCTCGAGAGAGAGGTTACTGCATAACCTTAGAAAAGTAACCCTCACTCTATAAGCATAACCTATCTCGTAAGGTTACTGCATGAAGATACCCCAGAGAAAGTGTCAAATAAGGACACTGCAGAAAATGGTGAAAGGAATCTGGTTAACTAAAAGGATACTGCTTACTGCAGGATGCTACCTGAAAGAGACTGTACCAGAGCATACTGCAAAGCAGCAAGCTACCAGAAAGGAAGCTACAGAAGCCTCAAGCCACTTGACAGAGCAAGCTAGAGAAGGAAGCTTCAAAGCAAGCACAAGGAGGAAGCTACAAAGCAGGCATGGGAAGAAAGCTGAAAGTTACCGGTAGAAAGAAGAGGAATGGAGCCAATCAGATGAAGACACGTGGAAAGCGAAAAACTGGCGTGTATCAGAAAGAGTGTGGCGTATTTAATGATGGAAACCTACCCACCTTCAATGGGAAGATTTCCAATTCTATAAATAGAAGAAGACTGAAGACTGAGAAGATGTGAGCGAAAAGAGAAGAAGAAGAGCGCAGAAAAGAGAAAGCAAAGAAAAGAAGAGAAGAGCATATAGAAGAAAAGAGAGTATAATGGGGGAATAAAGAAAAAGAAAAAGAAGAAGAGAGAAAAGAGTGTACAAAAGATCAAAAGAAGAGTAGAAAGCTCAAACACTCAAAACCCCAGAAACACTAGAATACTCAGTCGTTCAGTCGAGCAATAAGCTACAGCAGAGCAACCTGCAAAAGAAGCCAAAACTTGTTGCATCCAGTTGAAGAAGAAGACAAAACTTTTAAGGACTGTCTAGGAGTGCTTAGTTAGGACTAGGATCCTGATAAGCTGTTCGCTTTCCGTAGAAGAAAGTAAGGATCCTGAGTGGGTCGGGTAGGATCCTGTGTGGATCAGTTAGGAGAGTAGGCAAGCAGCTGTGAGCAGCCATGAGCAGGCTTGCTACTTACTTGTTAAGTCAGTGTTGTAATAGATAGGGCTATGTAAATCAACAAGATTAACAAATGTTCCCTCTTGAGAAGAGGCAGAGAGGATGTAAAAAGATTACTCCACCTTCAAACATCTGTATATCTATGCGTCTGTTTATGCTTACTGTTCTAACTGCATATTCTATGTTAGATGCATATCTTCAATACTTGTGTTTTCAATGAAAGAAAGTTTATTCGTCTTCCGCAAAAGAACTCTGATCAGTAACCCAAAAGGTTACTAATTCTGGAATGAAGCCTTCTGAAGAGAAGAAAAGTTTGAAAATACAGTAGGCTTATTCATCCCCTCTAAGCTTACTACCACTTGGGACCAACAAAAATCATATAGAATTTTATTATGAGTAGTACTCTAATTTACTATAAATTTTTTTGAATTTAATTTAATTTAGGGATTTTATCTATCTACGCCCCGAAAGATAACATATCTATCAACACAGATTATGAAAGATAAATCTTATCAATCCGGGGTTCCAAAGATTGAAAACTATCAATTCAATATATCAGAATGAAACACTGGTAACGTATTCTATCACAACGTTATTTTTTTTCCAGCTAATATGGCTCTCCTTCAGCTGATGTGGCTCTCAAAGAACGCTTACCTTTAACTCTCAAATCACGCTTACGTATTCTATCACGGTGTTATCTATTTTTTCTCTTTCAGCTGATGTGGCTCTCCCTCAGCTGATGTGACACTCAAAGAACGCTTACCTTTGGCTCTCAAATCACGTTTACTTGGATATTCGGTCACACGTAGATTAAAAAAAGAAAAAAACAAATATCATTTTCTTTTACTAGTTATTATATTCGATAAAATATTCAATTAAATACAAAATTTACTGATTTTTATATAATTTCAATACACATTCAATTTAATTACTGTTATATATATTTAAATAATATTAATCAACAAAATCTATTATCATACAAATATCAATATTTTTTTATATTAATTTTTGTTCAATAATATATATCGACAAATAACAACATGATAATATTGATATATTTACATTTTTCCGATATTAATTTATGCACAATAATATATATATATATATATATTGATAGTTTATAATTAATATTAATATTTTGTAATATTGTATCTTATATAATATCGATAACTTGACGATATTTATTTTTGTTGAAAATATATATTAAAAAAATATTTGTATGATAATAGATTTTGTTAATTAATATTATTTAAATATATAACAGTAATTAAATTGAATGTATATTGAAATTATATAAAAATCAGTAAATTTTGTATTTAATTGAATATTTTATCTAATATAATAACTAGTAAAAGAAAATGATATTTGTTTTTTTTTTAATCTACGTGTGACCTGATATCCAAGTAAGCGTGATTTGAGACTCAAAGGTAAGCGTTCTTTAAGAGTCACATCAGCTGAGGGAGAGCTACATCAGCTGAGAGAGAAAAATAATTAATAAGATAACGCCGTGATAGAATACGTTAACGACGTTTCATTCTAATATCTTGAATTGATAGTTTTCAATCTTTGGAACCCGGATTGATAAGATTTATCTTTCATAACCCGCGTTGATAGATATGTTATCTTTCGGGACCTGAATAGATAAAATCCCTTTAATTTAATATAGATTGTGTATCCTTATAAAAATTATTATTTAAGGTTAATAATAATATAATATTTTTGATTTAAAAAATTCATCCTCCATTTCACAATTTCAAAAAAAAAAAAATATATATATATATATATATTCTAACTAAAAAGATCTACCTAAAAAATAGTAAACGTGCTAAAGCAATAAAATCTTAAATGCAACTAAAATGCAATTACTGCAAAAATCCAATGTCATTTTTCTTTGATATCACAATCGTCCCCCCCCCCCCACCCCCAAACTTATTCGTCATTAATTCCTAAGAGGACAATTTATGAACATTAAAAGAAAAATGCAATGGGAACTTACATATTTTTTTCTTTCTTTTCTTCCAATTGGGTAGTAGCTCAGTCAATGTCGAATTTAACGTCAGTATCGACTCACACAAATTTGCACAATCCAACACATTTTTCAACGCACCTGCAAAAGGAATATTAATGTGAGTTTTCTCAAATGAAAAATTTAGAATTTTATCCAATTGATCATCAAACTCATCCTTTTGAACTTCTTGAGGGGAAAAAATAGGATTCTCAGCCCCTTTTTGTTCGTCTCTAAGCATTTCTTTCTCCACCAAAACTTTTTCTTCATCCCTTTCAGTTTCCTTCTCATCCTCGACTAGCATGCTAAACTCATCGTACTTGGTTTCACACATCAACGTGATGACCGTACATGTATCAGTTGGATGTAAGTCGGTGGTACTAGAAAATGAATCCTCTTGATGTTGATTTTCAAGCATCGAGATCATCTGTCCTATCTGTGTGTCCAACGCCTTGAATTGTGCACCATATGTTGCCTCCATCTCGTTCAATTGAATTTCAAGTTTATCCAATATTTCTTCAGTTTTTGTTAAACTTCTTGACTCATCCATGAACGAGTCTAGAATATCTTCAAGAGTGGACTTCTTCTCATCGTCTCTCACACAATTTAAATTTGAAAATCCTAGAAGTGGTTGAAAAGTACTTCTCGTATTAGTGTACGAGAAATTTTCATGGTTCCTCAAGTCAGGATTATAATGCGTATGAACTGAATAATTTTGAAAATTTTCATAATTCCTATAATTCACATCATAGGCCTGATCCACCGGATTTTACAATTGGACACCACCTTGACACCATTGATAACGATTGATGGTCATTACCTCCAATAATGTGTAAACACAACCTGAAAAAAATAAAATAATTTTCTTTTTTTATGGAAACTACCTAAAAAAAACCTAGATTAAAATCAGGCAAAAATATCAAATATTAACCATTCCAAAACTCTAGTCCCCGACAACGGCGCCAAAAACTTGATCGATGGCCTATTTCTAACCTATACCGCAAGTATATGGTGTCAACTATAGATAGGGAGAGCAATGTTGATCCCACAGAGACTAGTGAATTAGAACGATGTTAACTACCTAATTAATTTACCTAATTTTATCTAGGTGACCGAATTGAGAGAATTTAGTCTAATTAACCTATGTTTAGAAACAAATAAATGGAATAGAAATATCAAATAAGAAAATATCAAGAAAATCAAGATTCAAACAAGGATCCTAAGACAACGATTTTATTCTACTTCAATCAAGTTTACTAATCTAGCAAAAATCAACCACAAATCCAATTATTTTATGTGAGCAATCACGATTGTAGATTAACCTCTCCCTCGAGCAACTTAACCTGTTGATTGATTATTAATGTATGTATCTCTACCTCGCAGTTAATAACCAACTCTTAAAAGCTCATAAGATCGTATTCTCACCCCAATTATTTACCAATCTCTCGATCCAGACAATTTAATTGAGTTATGCATTTCAAAATCTATAATCAAATATCATCTCTCGATCTCAATCCAATTAATTAGAGAGCATGCATAAATTTGGCCAGAACTCATACATGGAATAAGCACAAGGAAACATGGAATAAGCACAAGGAAACATGAATAAAATATCATGGATTAAAAGAAAAATTAAAACTAAATATTGAACAAGAAATCCTTAGAACTACTCTCGTGTCCTAAGATCACGAGACCCCTAGACAAAAATCATGTTCGTAAAGCAAAATAAATTACAAAACGACATGATCAAAACTAGAAATAAATCAAAGAAAAACTTATTGAATTTGTGATCGTTGGTTGCTCCTCTTGACTCTTGAATCTTCAATTCCTTGCTTTCTTCCTTGCTCTCAAGATGTGGATGAATGCTTCTTTTTCTTCATGTCTCTCCTCCTCCTTGTTTTGAGTCACAAAATCTCAATTTATATCTCACAATTAAGTTTGGAGTAGAGTTCTAGTCGAAACGGGGTCTAAAACGGCCAAATGAAATCCGGATGATGCGGCCCATATCGAACAAAAAAAAAGAAATTTGGGGCATAAGACACGTGACCCGGGTGGGTCACCAGAGACCCGGGTCAGGTCGCGTCTTCGAATTTCGCTAGTTACTCAACTCATGCATTGAGACCCGACCTCACCCGGGTTATGACTTCCAAACTCTTTATGACCCTTTTTGAGCTCGAATTGGACTTTGATGTCTTGATAAAAGTTGTAGCCCTTGAAGTTATCTATCCAATGACACTAATTTCTGCCCAAGATCCATTTTCTACACCAAGTTATGCTCAATTGACTGGAATCCTGTCAAGACGAAGATCAGGACATTCTCGCACGACTTTCAGCTTCTTGTGATATTCTGGGGATAAAATCACATTTGGTCCCATAACTATTGTCTTTTTTACAATTAGTCCCACAACTATTTGTTTTTTTAATTTGGTCCTATAATTTAAATAATTGCTCTATTTTGATCCCAATATCGTAAAAAATTTCAAATTTGGCCAAAAAATAGTCATATGACATCCAATTTGGGGATTTCCAATGAAAAATAATGATATGACATGAGATGTGATGATTATTCTATTGGTCCAAATATTAAAACAGATTCTAAAAAAATGTCATCTTTATTGAATGCGTAATTATTTTTCGCTGGAAACCTCCAAAATGGATGTCACGTGATAATTTTCTGGTCAAATTTGAAATTTTCAGGGACATTGGGACCAAAATCGAGTAATTATACAAGTTACGGGACTAAATTAAAAAGGTAAATAGTTGTGGGACCAATTATGGAAAAAACTATAGTTATGAGACCAAATGTGATTTTATCCCGATATTCTGCTTTCTTGGTGGCCGAATTGAAGAAAAAGTTTAACATGAAAGTTGTAGAACTCTCTCTTAGCTTTCCAACAAGATAAGAATCCTTGAATTTGGTCTTCTAGAGATTGTGATATGAATTTTCTTCTATAACTGCTCGTTATCGACTTCCTATCTCGACTCCAACTTGGCATTAAATTCCACTGGATTTTCATTTTGTGCTAAAATCTATCAAATTCCTTTCAAATTAAGCAAAAATGTGAAATCTTAAATAGATGGTGAAATCAAAATAAAATCCCACTATTGCATGCTTTTCAACACTAAATGATATGAAATTAAGCCTCAAAATGCATCAAATAACGAAGTTATCAGTGATATTATATATATACTCTTCAAGTATCACGTGCATACTCTTAAGGTATTACTTTCTATTCAATGATACGTATTAGATATATAGTACTCTTTAAATATTATGTGTATACTCTTAAGGTATTACTTTACTCTTTAAATATCATATGTATACTCTTAAGGTATTACTTACTTATTCACTAAAGGTATCGATTTTTTGTTCTATATGTAAAGTAATATCTTAAAAGTATACATGTGATACTTGAAGAGTATATAACTAACTTCATGCGGTGGTTAAGTTGGGGATACCATACCCCAAGACACATAAGTGTCACTCTTAAAAAAATTGTTTAAGGCTACATATAATAAAAATTTTGTTCGTGCCACATATTAACAAAAAAAATTCGTGTTAGGACACATATTAAAAAAATTGATTTATTTTTTTTCAATTAAACAAATATTGAAAAATACGAACCAAATTTCCCTTTAGAATGCATTGAACGAACATTTTTAAAATAATTAAAAATCATTTCAGGCCTTCTAATGGTTCAAACCAAATTTTTCTAAAAAATAAATAATAATTATGTATAAAAAAACATTTCTTTGAAAAAATCATGATATATCTAATAATCTTTAGAAACCATTGTAAACGAATTTTTTTTTATTTTTACCACAACTAAGAACATACATTTGTAATTTAATTTATTTATATGTACTTGTTAATAATGCTCATTGATGGAGTCAGCAAGGAATGTCGGTCCTGAGTTAGGACGAGAAGTTCGATTGTTTAGGACGCCATTTTTTTAGGAGCCCAAATTCTCATTCAATATTATATGTATATGTTGGAAACATTTAAGTATGTTTTGATGAGACAAAACCTTAAAGAAAGTAACCTTAACTCTATACGCATAACCTAGCTCGAAAGGTTACTGCAACAAGGTTACTGCAGAAGAAAGAGAGATCAGAGAAAGTGTCAAACGAAGGATACTGAAGAGAATGGTGAAAGGGAATCGGGGTGAACTAAAAGGATACTGATGACTGTAGGAAGCTACTGGAAGAGACCTTGCCGAAGCAGATTGCAAAGCAGCAAGCTACCAGACAAGAAGCTACCTGAGAGACCATGCCGAAGCATACTGCAGAGCAGCATGCTACATAAGCCTCAAGCCACCTGACGGAGCAAGCCAGGGAATGAAGCTTCAGAGTGAGCGCGAGGAGGAAACTACAAAGCAGACATCGGAAGAAAGTCATAAGTTACTGGTAGAGAGAAGAGAAGAGGAGCCAATCAGAAGAAGACACGTGGAAAGTGAAAAGCTTGTGTGCGTCAGAAGAAGTGCGGCGCAGTTATAGATTAGGAACTCTACCTACCTTCAACGGGTAAATTTCCTAATCTATAAATAGAAGAAGACTGAAGACTGAGAAGAGAGCGAGAGAGGATGGTCTAACGAGCACAAGAGAGAATGCGCAAACAAAAGAGAGCGCAAGAAGAAAGCTCAGAAAAGAGGGGAAAGGCCATGTAAAAGAAAAAGAGGTCAAAAGTGGGAGAAAAAAAGAGAGATAAAAGAGAAGCTCAAACACCCCACACCCCAGAAATGCACACTTAGTCACACAGTCCAGACAGCAAGCTACAACAGTTCAACATGCAAAAGAAGCCTAAGCTTGCTGCATCCAGTTGAAGAAGAAGAAGACAAACCCTTTTTAAGGGCTGTCTTGGAGTGCTCAGTGCGAGGAATAGAGTCCTGCTGAGCTATCCACTTTCTGAAGAAGAAAGTGAGGACCCTGGGTGGGTTGAGTAAGATCCTGTGTGGATCAGTTAGGAAAGTAGGCAAGCAGCTGTGAGCAGCTATGTGTAAGCTTGCTACTTACTTGTTAAGTGAGGGTTGTAATAGATAGGTCTATGTAAATCAACTAGCTTAACAAATGTTCCCTCTTGAGAAGAGGCAGAGAGGATGTAGAAGGATTATTCCACCTTCGAACCTCTGTATATCCATGCGTTTCTATATGCTTACTTTCTATATGCATATCTTATGTTAGATGCATGTCCTGCATATTTAGTCTTGACAGGAGAGGAAGCTTCCGCAATATAACTTTGATCAGTAACCTCCCAAAAGGTTACTGACTCCCGACCAAAGTCTCCTAGAAAGAAGAAAATTTTGAAATATGAGTAGGCTTATTCACCTCCCCTCTAAGCCTACTACCACTTGGGACCAACAAGTGGTATCAGAGCAGGTTGGACTAATCATCCATCAAATTATATCTGATACCAACAAGTGGTATCAGAGCAGGATGTATGAAATATAAGATCTAATCGATCTATCCAAATCACATCCGAGATAAAAATCTCTCTCTCCCTCTCTCTCTCTCTCTCTCTCTCTCTCTCTCTCCCTCACATCATAGATCAGAAAAATCCCTAGCCTTCGCTGAAGGATATGTTAGGTCTCAAAAGTGTGGTAGTAGGCTTAGAGGGGGGGAGGGGGTGAATAAGCATACTATAATTACAAACTTTTCTTTCTTCTATCGGCTTAGTTCCAGAGTCAGTAACCTTTTGGGAGGTTGCTGATCAGAGTGGTTGTGGAAGCTTTTCTCTCTTTTGATGTGCTAATTATAGAAGATGTGTTACTTAACATAGAGTATGCAAGTGCACATATAGACGCATTATATACAGAGGTTCGAAGGTGGAGTAATCCTTCTACATCCTCTCTGCCTCTTCTCAAGAGGTAACCTTTGTGAAGCTGGTTGCTTTATATAGCCATATCTATTATAACCCTCACTTAACAAGTAAGTAGCAAGCCTTCACACAGCTGCTTGCCTACTTTCCTAACTGACCCACACAGGATCCTACTCTACCCACCCAGGGTCCTCACTTTCTTCTTCAGAAAGTGGAAAGCCTAGAAGGACTCTATTCCTCACACTCTAAGACAGTCCTTATAAGGTTTGTCTTCCTTTTTCTTCAATTGGATGCAACAAGTTTGAGCTTCGTTTGCAGGTTGATCTGCTGAAGCTTGCTGCAGGACTGACTGACTGAGTATGCGTCTCAGGGGTGTGGGGTGTTTGAGCTTTTCTTTTCTCTCTTCTTCTTTTACTCCCCACTTTGCTCTCTTTTCTTTTATGTAGCCTTCTCGCTCTTTTCTACGCTCTCTTCTCGTGCTTTCTTCTGTTTGTGCGTTCTCTCTTCTCTTCTGCTCTTGCGCATTCTGTCTCTACTACTCCGTGTTCAGTCTACTTCTATTTATAGATTAGGAAATATGTCCATTAAAGGTAGATAGATTTCCATCATTGATAGCACCACACTTCTTCTGACACACGCCAGCTTTTCTCTTTCCACGTGTCTTCTTCTGATTGGCTCCTTTTCTCTTCTCTCTACCGGTAACCTTCTTGTGTCTATCGGTAACTTTTGACTTTTTTCCATGCCTGCTTTGTAGCTTCCTCCTCGCCCTTGCTTTGGACCTTTCTTCCCTGGCTTGCTTCTTCAGGTGGCTTGAGTCTTCTGTAGCATGCTGTTCCTGCAGTATGCTTTTGGCATGGTCTCTCAGGTAGCTTCCTGTCTGGTAGCTTGCTGTTTTGCAATCTGCTTCCACAAGTTCTGTTCCAATAGCTTCCTGTAGTCATTAGTATCATTATTAGTTCACCCGATTTTTTTCACCATTTTCTGCAGTGTCCTTCATTTGACACTTTCTCTGATCTTTAATTTTTCTGCAGTAACTCTGTTGCAGTAACCTATCCTAAGATTGGTTATGCTTGTTAGAGTTACTTTCTTAAGGTTTTGTCTCATCAAAACATACTTAAATGTTTCCAACAATTTCCCCCTTTTTGATGATGACAAAACCTTTGCAGAAGATCAAAAGATCATATAATCATTTAAGCACAGAAAGCAGTTTGTATGATAAACAAAGTTATAGCATACTACTTTCATCAAATCACATATAAATCTAAGAGAAAAGGGCACAAGGAATGAGCTTTTAAAGAACAAAAGAAATTTTATTTAGATTAGTCATTTATAGGGTTGTAAAAGAGGCGAATCTTTTTGATTCGATTCGGTATTCGAATTCGAATATAGTGATTCGAATTCGAAAAATACGAATAAGAATCCGAATAAGAATATTTTTTTATATTCGTATATTATCCGAATACGAATAAGAATATGATGGTATTCGATTCGAGTATTCGCGAATATATTCGAATAATTATATATATCAATAATTAGATAGTTTACCTTTTTATATTAGTATCTAGTAATACATAAAACATAACTACATATTATATATATTATAAAGTAATGTCTAAAAATTATCTAAGTACGTAAAAAATAATACTAATTTCTAAGTATGTAAAACTTGAAATCCCCAAATTCAATACAAATTGAAAATTTGAAACCCTATGTTTATGATACTTGTTTGATGGATTTGACTATGAATTTTAATTATGTTTATGTATTAGAACCTTGGATGTTAATTTGCACGTTAATTTTTTGTTACGGTACTTGTTCGATGATTTGACAATGAATTTATATTTATGTATTTCGAATCTTGAATGTTAATTTGGTTAATGAATTATTGAACTTGAGTTGATGAATTTTATTGTTTATTTAAGTACTATGTAGGCATATTAATTTGGGAAAAAATATATATTTGATTCTTTTTTCAAATTTGAAGTTTAAAATTTTCGAATATGAATATTCGAATATTCTCGAATATATTCGAATATGTTAAACGAATCGAATAAGAATTTCATTTGTTATTCAAATAATAAACGAATACGAATACGAATATTCGAATAGTTAAACGAATACGAATCGAATATCATGGTATTCGATTCGATTCGATTCGTTTACAACCCCAGTCATTTACAATATAGCGCAGTAAGCAAAGTATAATAAACATCCTATGTAGACTCATTCTTTTTACTTCTTGCTCTTTTCTTTCTTTCTTTTCCCCTCTTACTTGCTGCTGGCTCCTTTCTCTTTCTGATTTCCCTCACTTGGTGCAGGAAGCTGCTCCCAATAGTTTCTTCTCTTCGGCTAGAGTGAAGAGCTATGAAAGGTGTGAGAGGCGATGCGAAAGAGAGAAGGAATTTGTTCGGAGGGGAACGTGAAGAAGCAGAGAAGTTTAGACGCAGTAGCTTGCTGCTGCCTTTCCTTCTCCTTCAATCTCCACCGATTCCTCCAACTGTCCCTCATTCTGATTCTCTTGCATGCAAAAGAGAATCCACCTCATAGAAGAGTTGGAATCTCCCCTTCTCCACCTCTGGAAGTCTTTTGATCTTCCATGACCCTTCGCAGTTTCTTCTCCCTTTTTGACATCATCTATGAGCTGACGCTCTGGGGCTGCTGGAGAGAGGTCCTTATAAGCTCTATACTCCTGCCTCGAGAAGAAGAACTTGGGTGCAAGTTCTTGGGAAGTGAGGTGAGAGCTGAAAGCTAGAAGATCGAGTCTTCTGAGAAAGAGTTGCTTAGCAAGTGTCAAGCGTGAGAGGTGACTTTTCGTGATTTGAGGTATGCTTGGTTGATTATTTGTAGAGAAGGTGTATTTAGGAAGGAACAGAGAAAATGGTTTCCAACAATCGGGTGCCATGATGTATCAAGGACAAGAGAGAGAGAGAATATTTGAGTGAAGATGAAGAATAAGAAGTGCATGTATTTATAGAGTTTGAGATACTCCCTATTGTAGTTAGATTTTTAAAGATCTCATTAACTTTTCGCCAGTTTCCAATAAAGGTGTTGACAGTTTCCACAGCTTTATTTCTTTTCTCCTCTGCATGAGATGATTTCCTTGAGTTTGTGGTCAACAACTGGTTTTCCACCTTTAGATTCTTCTGATCACACGACTGTAATCCTTCTAAGGTTCTGAAAAAGGTGGTCTATTTCTAGAAAGGTGATCTACTTTTATGCACTCACGTTACCAAGAAATTTTTCAGTAACTGCTCTGATTTGAGAGTTGTAACCTCCAAGTGATCCCTTTATCCAGTGACTTGATGATAAGTCCTGATGTCCAGTGACCTAGTATCCAGAATTTTGGTGTCTAGCGTCCTGGTACACAGCGACCTGGTGTTCAGCGACCTAGTGTCCAGCATCCTGGTGTTTAGCGTCCTGATATCTAGCGTCCTGTTATCCAGCGACCTAATATCCAATTAGTCTGGTATCTAGCATCCTGATATCCAACGTCCTGTTATCCAGCGACCTAGTATCCAATAGCCTGGTGTCTAGCGTCCTGTTGTCAGAACTTGTCATTTTGTCTCTTAGATTTGTTAATTCATTCCCCCTTAATTCAGTAGCCTGTTGTCTAAGGTACCTGCAGAAGAATTTTTCTTGTATTGGTACTCATACACGTATGAGTCCTTCTGAATTAGTCTTCTTACAAGAACTTACCCTTTCCTTACAGCCCATGGTTGCTATAGGAAAAGTTTGATTTCTATAGGACTTTCGTTAGTAAGCAAAAGAAGGTGTGTGCAGGTGTTTACTTACTGGAACCTCTTTAGAGTATAGAAAAGACAAAACATGATACCAGTAAGATAGACAATTTTCTTTTCCTTTTGGAGTTGCTGTTTTGCTTGGTTCCCTTAGGTAATGTCAGTTTGTTGCAACCATTTTCAGCATACCCGTATTTGGGTTTCTCCAAAGATTTAACTCTTTTTACCTCTGAATTACCTTGACTCGTACTAGAAGTTCCCCCTTACATTATGGTTATCTCTTTCAAGGTGTAGGGTAACTTTTAGTACTATTTAAGGTAATTTTGAGGTTTCTATATGAGTAGGTTAAACATTTTCTTTTGGATATAACGTACAGGTTTCCCTTCCTCATTTTCAAGTCAAGTGACCAAAATTTCAAGCCTGTTATCTTTAGTCCTTTGAAGATTCTTTCACATGGCTTTCTTGGTCATTGGTATATAGTCACTTGAGTTCCTCAACATGATAAGAATAAGCGAGACCAAAAATAAAAGGACAAATTAGAACGAGGTACCTGGTCATTGTTATTCCTTTGGTTTAAAGAGTAGATTCTCTTTCATTCTTTGCTTCCGTCTAGAGGGTCGTCTGGTTGATGAAGTGAGCTTCCCTTCTTACTTCTTTGCTTGACATCCTCCGTATTTTCCTCCACGGTTGCTTGCTTGCTTGTTGCTGTAGACTTGAAGCTCCAGTATGGTCCATTCTTCCTACCTTCGCTTTGTTTCAGCTTTCTCTTCATGGTCAGCAACATGTCTTTCTTGTTGATCTGCTCCGTGTTGGTCTATTTCGTGAAAAGTAGAAACTTGCTTCTTGTGCACAACTTCATTTTTCGTAGTCTGATCCTTGAGTAGCTTGCTGTTCACTAGCTTCCTTCTTTTGAACAGTTTTTCTTCACAACTCAGCTTGATTTTATATATATCCTTTTTAGTTGTTTGTTGTCTTCACATCAATCATATCCTTTTAATCAAAGACAGTGAATTGATCTATGATGTGAGGGAGAGAGAGTATTGGAAACATTTGAAATAAGTTTTAATGAGACAAAACCTTAAGCAACTCTAACAAGCATAACCAATCATAGGATATGTTACTACAACAGAGTTACTGCAAAAGATTAAAAGAACAGAGAAAGTGTCAAAAGAAGGATACTGAAGAGAATCGTGGAAAAGAATCGGGTAAACTAACAATGATAATTATGACTACAAGAAGCTACTGAAAGAGACCTTGCCAAAGTAGAATGCAACAAGACATGAAGCTGCCTGGAAACCATGTAGAAAGCATACTGCAAGGGCAGCATGCTACAGAAGCCTCAAGCCACCTGAAGGAGCAAGCCAGAGAAGGAAGCTCCAAAGTGAAGCAAGAGGAGGAAGCTGCAAAGCAGGGATGGGGAGAAAAGTCAAAGTTACCGGTAGACACAAGAAGTTACCGGTAGAGAGAAGAGAAGAGGAGCCAACCAGAATAAGACACGTGGAAAGCGAAAGCTGGCGTGTGTCAGGAGTGCGGCACATCAATGATGGAAATCTATCAACCTTCAACGGGTAGATTTTACAACCTATAAAAGAGGAAAATTGAAGACTGAGAAAAAAAAAGTGTGGAGAGAGAAGATAGCGAGTACATCAGAATATACAAGCTCGTAGAGAGAAGCGTTAAAAGAAGAGAGAAGAGCTCAAAAGAGAGAAGCACAGAAAGATGGGGAAGTTCAGAGAAGGAAAGAGTGTTCAAATAGAGCATAAGAAAAGAAGAAAATCTCGAACACTCAACACCCCAAAAGACGCACACTCAATCAGTCAGTCCAGCAGCAAGCTTCAGCAGATCAATCTGTAAACGAAGGTCAAGCTTGCTGCACCCAGTTGAAGAAAAAGAAGACAAACTCCTTCTAAAAGACTGTCTTGGAGTACTCAGTGCGAGAAGTAAAGTCATGCTGAATTTTCCACTTTCTAGGAGAGAAAGTGAGGACCCTAGGTGGGTAGATTAGGACCCTGTGTGGGTCAGCATAGAAAGTAGGCAAGAATCTGTGTGAAGGTTTGCTACTTACCTGTTAAGTGAGAGTTGTAATAGATAGGGCTATATAAATCAACCAGCTTAACAAAGGTTCCCTCTTGAAGATAGGAAGAGAGGACGTAGAAGGATTACTTCACCTTCGAACCTTTGTATATGCCTACGTCTTTACATGCTTACTGCTTTATATGCATACTAGAAGTTAAGATGCACATCTCCTATACTTGGCTTTACAATGACAATTAAGTTTCCGCAAACCACTCTGATCAGTAACCTCCCAAAAGGTTACTGATCCTACAATAGAGCCAATGAGAAGAAAAGTTTGAAAATATAGTAGGCTTATTCACCCCCCTAAGCCTACCACTAGCCTTCTTGGGACCAACAGAGAGAGAGAGAGAAAGATTTTTCACAGATGTGATCTAGATAGATCTATTAGATCTTTTGCATATCATCCAACCTGCTCTGATACCACTTGTTGGGTCCCAAAAGTGTGGTAGTACGCTTAGAGGGGGGGGGGGTGAATAAGCCTACTGTAATTTCAAACTTTTCTTTCTTCTATCGGCTTAGTTCCAGAGTCAGTAACCTTTTGGGAGGTTACTGATTAGAGTGGTTGCGGAAGCTTTTCTCTCTTTTGATGTGCCAATTATAGAAGATGTGTTACTTAAAATAGAGTATGCAAGTAAAGCAATAAGCACATATAGATGCATGATATATAGAGGTTCAAAGGTGTAGTAATCCTTCTACATCCTCTCTGTCTCTTCTCAAGAGGGAACCTTTGTTAAGCTGGTTCCTTTACATAGCCCTATCTATTACAACCCTCACTTAACAAGTAAGTAGCAAGCCTTCACACAGCTGCTTGCCTACTTTCCTAACTGACCCATACAGGATCCTACTCTACCCACCCAGGGTCCTCACTTTCTTCTTCAGAAAGTGGAAAACTCAGCAGGACTCTAATCCTCACACCGAGCACTCCAAGACAGTCCTTAAAAGGTTTGTCTTCCTTCTTCTTCAACTGGATGCAGCAAGCTTGGGCTTCATTTGCAGGTTGATCTGCTGAAGCTTGCTGCAGGACTGACTGACTGAGTATGCATCTCAGGGGTGTGGGGTGTTTGAGCTTTTCTTTTCTCTCTTCTTCTTTTGCTCCCCACTTTGCTCTCTTTTCTTTTGTGTAGCCTTCCCCCTCTTTTCTACGTTCTCTTCTAGTGCTTTCTTCTGTTTGAGTGTTCTCTCTTCTCTTCTACTCTTGTGTGTTCTCTCTCTACTACTCAGTCTTCTTCTATTTATAAATTAGGAAATCTACCCATTGAAGATAGATAGATTTCCATCATTGATAGCGCCGCACTTCTTCTGACACACGCCAGCTTTTCACTTTCCACGTGTCTTCTTCTGATTGGCTCCTGTTCTCTTCTCTCTACCGGTAACCTTCTTGTGTCTACCGGTAACTTTTGACTTTCTTCCATGCCTGCTTTGTAGCTTCCTCCCCGCGCTTGCTTTGGAGCTTTCTTCTCTGGCTTGCTCCTTCAGGTGGCTTGAGGCTTCTGTAGCATGCTGCTCCTGCAGTATGCTTTTGGCATAGTCTCTCAGGTAGCTTCCTGTCTGGTAGCTTGCTACTTTGCAATCTGCTTCGACAAGGTCTCTTCTAGTAGCTTCTTGTAGTCATTAGTATCCTTATTAGTTCACCCGATTCTTTTCACCATTCTCTGCAGTCCTTCCTTTAACACTTTCTCTGATCTTTAATCTTTCTGCAGTAACTCTGTTGTAGTAACCTATCCTAAGATTGGTTATGCTTGTTAGAGTTACTTTCTTAAGGTTTTATCTCATCAAAACATACTTAAATGTTTCCAACAGGATATGATTGATGTGATGACAACTAGCAGCTAAAGGATATAGAAAACCATGTAACGCCCCGTTTCTTTAAAAGAATAAAATCTCACGTGGGCGTTAGTTTGCATTAGAAATTGCCTCTTTCAATAATAATAAAGATAAATAAAATCAAGGATAATTGGGAAATATTATCACATAAAACATTGTTATGAAATACGAATTTTTGGAAAATGCAGCGGAAACGATTTTTATTGAAATTCCTTTCTTTACAAACACATTTTTAATACATTGAAAAGAGAGGTAGAATAAACATTTACATAAATAAACATGTTTGGAATTTATAAAAATAAATCTCTTTATTAAAATCCTCTACGATCTTGATAGTATCGGCTACCTGCATTCACCGCTCTCACACCATGTCCTGAATACTTTAAGCTGAAAACATTTTTACACATAGGGGTGAGTGCCAGAAAACACTCAGTGGAGGGGGGAAGCATATATATATTTCCACATTATACATTCAACATAAAATAAATACATAACCTCATCTGGAACTTAGTCCAGTTAACCTCATCTGGAACTTAGTCCAGTTAACCTCATCTGGAACTTAGTCCAGTAAATATATAGCCGTCAATATATACCCGTCATCTGGAGTTTTAATTCCAGTATATATATAACCGTCAATAAATACCCGTCATCTGGAGTTTTAAGTCCAGTAAATATATAACCGTCATTGGGATCCCACCTCTTCATGCGCATGCACATTCACAATCAATTCACACTTAATAAACATTCAAACATTTAGCGATCAACATTCACATTTACCATTCAAGACACAACATTTACCATTATGCATTTACCGTTTGAGGTTCACCATTTAAGGTTCACCGTACCGTTCAACATTCACGTTCCCATTTACCATCACATTGACATTTTCATTCACATTTGATATCACTTATAACATGGAAATCTTTAACACTTCATCAATATAACAATAGCACTTATAACTTCATATGGTTAATCAATTCAAATTCATATATCAAAAGAATTCATATATTCATATGCGTAATTAATAAAGCATATAAGATTTTACCCCCACCTTAAGATGACAGCTCGAGGATTGCTTTTGGAATCACCGTTCGTCTCAACTGCACTCGACATACTTAATCGTTTAGTTTCTTATGTCCTATAACATGATCTTTTGTATTTTATATTTGATTATTAAATCTAAAGCATAAACACTAGTAATTAAATATAAAGACTTCATACCAAACATAAGTATTAACATGATTCCCATATAAACAACAATTATACTTATAATTGTAGTAAAGTTTTAGGAGTGATTCTACCGTTTCTATAAAGTCTGAAATCATATATTAAAATCTTGTAAAGTTTTGGGGGTTAAATTGCAACTTAAACTAATTTCAGGGGTTGAAATGATATTTTTAAAGTCCGTAGGGTTTAATTGAAATATGCATAAAATTGAGGGTTGAAATGAAATAAACAGAAATTAAAGAATTTGCAATCAAGTCCCTAAACTTAATCAAATTCCCAAAAAATCACCCCTGCACCCAAACTCCATTCCCGTCACTGCTCAGCCGTCCGACCACCGCCTGCCGCCACCTGCACAACCTGCCGGCGACAACCCCCGTCGCCGGCGCACACCCTGCACGGCGCCGCCACTCACGGCGGCGCCCCCTTTCCCCTGCACAGCCCCTATCTTTTCCCCCCTTCCTCCCTGCACCATGGCCGCCGCCCATCGCCCCCTTGCCGCCACCGCCGCCGCTGCTGCCGTCCGTCGACAGCAGCACACCCAATCCGACCTCCAGATGGCGCCCCTCCCACTACCTCATCTCCCCCTTCCTTTCCTACTTCTCAAAATTACAGCAACAAACACATATATATATACACATGATACACACACACAAAAACACACAAAACACACACTCCACACCACAGCGGCGCTTGCTCAAGGCGCCGCTCTCTTCGTCTTCGCTCGACGCCGCTCCGTGCGGTGGCGCCTCCTCCCGTCTCTCCCTATCCCCCCTCTTCTTCCTCTTTTCTTTCCTCTGTTTTCTTCCCCATCTTTTCCCCTGTTTTCTTCCTTCCCTTTTTCCTCTCAAATTGCAGCACACAAACATATATAATTTCACACACATATATATATATATATACATCTACACTTAAGAAATAATTGGAATCAATTAATATTGAAGTTTAAAACAAGAAGATGAATTGAGCTCTTTACCCTTCACACTTAAAATCCTCTGCAAAAATGAAGATGTATGATAATGAAAGAGGAAGAAGAAAAATATCTTCTCTCCAAACTTATCCTAAATCTTATCTATTATATACATAAAATAATAACTATACACATGATGTAAACTTATACATGTTATATGTATTACACACGTATACATATATAAATATATAATATTATCATCATTATTAATTATAATAATAATTTACTACAATAACATAATTTATATACAAGTATTTACTAGTACTATATTTTATGTAAATTATTTTATCACATAGAATCACATATAGAGATCACGAATAAATTAAATAAAATAAAAGCATTTACAACATAAACGAAATTTTTTGCATAAAACTCAAATATCATTTTTCCTCATTTAAACTTATCTATATTTTATCTTTTTACTTTCATCCATGGTTGTCAAGTGAGTTGAGATCAAGCTCGGTTTCCTCCGTAAGCAATCCTGCAAAATACTTTAAAATCTTGAAAGAAACATTAGTTCATAAAATACGTAAAAATCATTTAGCACAACATAATACGTAAATCATGACTTTAAATAACATAAAAGTTCACTTCAAATCATTTGAAATTAATGATTTTGTACATAACCCCATTGTCAAAAAAATTGATTTTCCATCTCAAACCTAATTTACCGAATCGAGACTTAATTTCTCGACTTAATTATTATATTTCTTATGAACAATAATAAATTATAGATTAATTTTATTTGGGGTGTTACAAACCAAGCTGAGTTATGAAGAAAATCAGTTCTGAAGAAGGAAACTGGTGAACAACAAGCTACTTGAGGAACAGACTACGAAAAATGAAGTTGTGCATAAGAAACAAGCTTCTTCTTATCATGAAGTAGACCAATATGGAGCAGATCAAAACAAAAAAGAGGACATGTTGCTAAACAAAAAGAGGAAGTTGCTGTAACGCAAAGCTGAAAGTATAGATCATACCAAAGACTCCAATCAACAGCTATAAGAAGTAACCTTGGAGGAAAGTGCTGAGAAAGTCAAGCAAATGAGTAAGAAGAGAAGCCCACTTCATCAACCAGACCATCATCCAGAAAGGAAGCAATGAATGAAAGAGGATCTACTCTAGACAACTCTCAAGGAAAGAATAACGACGACCAGGTACCTCGTTCTAATTTGCTCTTATGATTTTGGTCTCATTTATTTTTTTCCCTAAACTCAAGTAATCATATAAGAACCAATGATCAAGAAAGCCAAAGAAAATAATCTTTAGAGGACTGAAGATAACAGGCTTGAAAATTTTGGTCACTTGATTTGAAAATAAGAAAGGGAAGCATATACGTTAAATTCCATAGAGGATGATTCACCTACTCATGAAAACCTCAAAGTTACCTAAAATAGTATTGAAAGTGACCTTACTTTTTAAAAGAGAACCATAAAGTAAGGGGGAACTTCTAGTACAAATCAAGGTAACTCAGCAGGCAAAGGAATTAAAATCCTTGGAGAACCCCAAATGATATGGGTATGCTGTAAAAAGTCTACAACAACCTGACATTCCCTGAGGAAACCAAGCAGAACAACAACTCCAAATGGAAAGAAAACTGTCTACCTTACTGGTATCATGGTTTTTCTTTTCTACACCTAAAAGAGTTCATACTCTAAAGAGATACAGTAAGTAAACACTTGCACACACCTTCTTTTGCTTACTAACAAAGGTTTTACAGGAATCAAACTATCCCTACAGCAACCATGGGCTGTAAGGAAAGTCTAAGTTCCTGTAAGAAGACTAACTCAAAAGGACTCATACTTGTATGAGTACCTATACAAGAATACTCGTTCTGCAGGTATCTCTGACAAAAAGCTACTGAATTCAGGGGGAAAAAATTGACAAATCTAAGGGAGAAAATGGAGTTCTGACAACAGGACGCTAGACACCAGACTACTAGATACTAGGTCACTGGATAACAGGACGCCGGATATCAGGATGCTAGATACCAAGCTAACTGGATATTAGGTCATTGGATAACAGGACGTTGGAAATCAGGATGCTAGATACCAGAATGTTGGATACTAGGTCGCTGAACACCAGGTCACTGCATACCAGGATGTTGGACACTAGGTCACTGAACACCAGATCACCATGTACCAGGATGCTAGCCACCAATATATTGGATACTAGGTTACTGGACATCAGGACTTATCATTAGGTCACTGGATCAAGGGGTCACTTGGAGGTTACAACTCTCAAATCAGAGTAGTCACTGAAAAACAAAAAAATTGTTTTGTAACGTGCGCGCATAAAAAGTGAATCACCTTTCCAGAAATAGACCACCTTTTCAGAACCTTACAAGAATTTCAGCCGTGTGATCAGAAGAATCTAAGGGTGAAGAACCAGTTGTTGACCACATACTCAAGCAATCATCTCATTATAGGAGAAAAGAAATAAAGCTGTGGAAACTGCCAACAACTTTATTGGAAACCGACGAAGCAGTTAATGAGATCTTTAAAAAGATAAACCTAACTGTAGGATCTCATGGACCATTCAAAACAGGGAGTATCTCAAACTCTATAAATACATGAACTTCTTATTCTTCATCTTCATTCAGATATCCTCTCTCTCTCTCTCTCTCTCTCTCTCTCTCTCTCTCTCTCTCTCTCTCTCTTTTATCCTTAAACATCATGGCACTCGATTGTTGGAAACCATTTTCTCAATTCCTTCCTCACCGTACATTCTCTACAAATAATCAACCAAACACACCTCAAATCACGAAGAGTCACTCCTTACGCTCAATGCTTTCCAAGCATATCTTTCTCAGAAGACTCGATCTTCTAGCCTACTCCCCTACCAAGAGTGTCGAAAAACTTGCACCCAAGTTCTTCTCTTCAAGGCAGGAGGATAGAACGAAGGACCCCTCTCCAGCAACCCCAGAGCCTCAGCTCATAGATGATGTCAAAAAGGGGGAAGAAACTGCGAAGGGTCATGGAAGATCAAAAGTCTTCCAGAGGTGGAGAAGAGAAGAATCCAACCCTTCTATAAGGTGGATTCTATTCTGCATGCGAGAGAATCAAAAGGAGGGACAGTTGGAAGAGTCAATGGAAATAGAATGAGAAGAAAAGGCGGCATCAAGCTAATGTGTCTAAGCTTCCCTGCTTCTTCACGATTCCCTCCGAACAAATTCCTTCTCTCTCTCGCATCGCCTCTCACATCTTCTTCAGCTCTCCTCTCTAGCTGAAGAGAAGAATCTATTGGGAGCAGGTTCCTGCACCTAAAAAGGGAGAAGGAAAGCAGAAAGAGAAAGCAGGCAGCAAACTGAGGGGGAAAGAAAGGCAAGAGCAAGAGAAAGAAGAATGAGTCTAGATAGAATGTCTACATTGTACTTAGCTTACTGCGTTGTACTGTAAATGTTTTATCTATATAAAATGTCTTCTGTTTTCTAAAGCTCACAACCTTTCTTTATGACTCATATGTGATTTATTGAAAGCAGCCTGTTTAAAAGTTTTTTTAAGTTATAAATCTGTTTTCTGTGCTTAAATGATTATGATCTTTTGATCTTCTGTAAAGGTTTTGTCATCATCAAAAAGGGGGGAATTGTTGGAAACATTTATGTATGTTTTGATGAGACAAAACCTTAAAGAAAGTAACCCTAACTCTATACGCATAACCTAGCTCGAAAGGTTACTGCAACAAGGTTACTATAGAAGAAAGAGAGATCAGAGAAAGTGTCAAATGAAGGATACTGAAGAGAATGGTGAAAGGGAATCGGGTGAAGTAAAAGGACACTGATGACTGCAGGAAGCTACTGGAAGAGACCTTGCCGAAGCAGCTTGCAAAGCAGCAAGCTACCAGACAGGAAGCTACCTGAGGGATCATACCGAAGCATACTGCAGAGCAGCATGCTACAGAAGCCTCAAGCTACCTGACGGAGCAAGCCAGGGAATGAAGCTTCAGAGTGAGCGCGAGGAGAAACTACAAAGCAGACATGGGAAGAAAGTCAAAAGTTACTGGTAGAGAGAAGAGAAGAGGAGTCAATCAGAAGAAGACACGTGGAAAGCGAAAAGCTTGCGTGTGTCAGAAAAAGTGCTGCGCAGTTATAGATTAGGAACTCCACCTACCTTCAACGGGCAGATTTCCTAATCTCTAAATAAAAGAAGACTGAAGACTGAGAAGAGAGCGAGAGAGGATAAGCTAACGAGCACAAGAGAGAACGCGTAAATAGAAGAGAGCACAAGAAGAAAGCTCAGAAAAGAGGGGAAAGGCCATATAAAAGAAAAAGAGGTCAAAAGTGGGAGAAAAGAAGAAGAGAGAAAAGAGAAGCTCAAACACCCCATACCCCAGAAACACACACTCAGTCACACAGTCCAGGCAGCAAGCTATAGTAGTTCAACCTGCAAAAGAAGCCTAAGCTTGCTGCATCCAGTTGAAGAAGAAGAAGACAAACCCTTTTTAAGGACTGTCTTAGAGTGTTCAGTGCGAGGAATAGATTCCTGCTGAGCTATCCACTTTCTGAAGAAGAAAGTTAGGACCTTGGGTGGGTTGGGTAGGATCCTGTGTGGATCAGTTAGGAAAGTAGGCAAGCAGCTGTGAGCAGCTATGTGTAAGCTTGCTACTTACTTGTTAAGTGAGGGTTGTAATAGATAGGACTATGTAAATCAACTAGCTTAACAAATGTTCTCTCTTGAGAAGAGGCAAAGAGGATGTAGAAGGATTACTCCACTTTCGAACCTCTGTATATCCATGCGTTTCTATATGCTTACTTTCTATATGCATATCTTATGTTAGATGCATGTCCTACATATTTGGTCTTGATAGGAGAGGAAGCTTCCGCAACATAACTCTGATCAGTAACCTCCCAAAAGGTTACTGGCTCCCGACCAAAGTCTCCTGGAAAGAAGAAAAGTTTGAAATATGAGTAGACTTATTCACCACCCCCCTCTAAGCCTACTACCAATTGGGACCAACAGCATATGATGATATTATGTGCAATAGCTCAATGTAATATATAATTCATGGCAAAAACTTATATACCCCTGGGGCACATAGGAGTATGGATCTAGGTGTTATATACATGTTCTTTAGGTTTTATATATATACTTTATAGGTGTTATGTTTTTTGGTATTAAAAATATATTATATAGGTATCATATGTATATAAGAGTATACATGTGATACCTGAATAGTATATACATGATACCTATAGAGTATATATTTAACACCATATGATGATTAATTTGGGGGTACCATGCTCCTGTGACACACAAGTGTCACTCATAATTCATAATAGATTATTTATAACCCAATTTTTATATAGTTTTTAAATTAAAATAGTCTCGTTTATAAGTGGATATTAAAAATGACAAAATCATTACCTTTGTTATTAAATATCAAAATATTTGTCATGTAAGCAATCAAATAAATATTATTTGATTGATTAATATAACATTTTCCAAATTAAAGGTACATTCTATGGTAAATTGAAACTTATTATCGCGTTTATGTGTGTTGGTATTGCATTTTCCCAACATTGTAAATGGACAAAGAAGCATATTGAAACTTGATCTATTTACACAACTTTTGAAATGAAAGATTTTTTTTAAAATTTATCATTTAGATAAAAAAAAAATTGACTTTTTTCCAAGGAGTCCAATTTTCTAATTCACCATGGGCCCTGAAATGTTAGGACAGACCTGGGAGTCAGTTAGGAGAAATCAATTTATAATAATAACAACATTATTTGGTAAAATAGTTTTTTTGTGGTACTTCGAAGTTTGACCCATCTTTTAATGTTTAATGATAGTTTTGTCACCTTTTTTTCTTCAATGACAGTTTTAAAATTGTGTGAACTCTGACCATCTCCAATCCTAGAACTTAAAACTTGTTTTTTCCACCAAGTTTGTCATCATCTTCAATCCTTAAACTCAATTTGGAATATTCTCTTACAATATTTTTAATTTTTAATTTTTGAATTTTCTATTTATAATATGTTTGTTTTTTTAAGTTAATAAAAATATTAACTCAATCGATTTCAATTATAGAAAATGTATTTATAAAATAAAATATTATTAAAAATACCAACATTATAGTATAAAATTCATCACATATATTTGTAATGTTTATGTGTTTTAGTAAATTTCATTGTAATTGTTGCTAAATATCATATGATATATTATTATATTTCTATTATTTATAATTCACGTTTATATTTAATAAATTACATAGTCTACAGTATAATGCACTGCTTATACATATATAAACTATATAATGTTAGAAAAATCATTTACATTATGATTGTTTTAACGTTCCTAATTAAACTATTTTCCAAAAATATTCGATCAAAATGACTCAAAGTTCGTAACGAGCATCTACATAATAAAATATCATATGGTATATGTGCCTATTAATGAAATATTACAATACAATTATGTTTTATATCTTCAATTTTTAAATTTTATAAAAGAAAAAAATCAATACATAAAATAAAGAAATAAGTGAAAATTAGTAAATAATAGAAAAAAAAAAAGAAAAAGAGATTTACGTTGTAAACAACCAACGACAAATTTATAAATTTTAGTTAGGGTTGGAACAAATTTTTCTCCAAATTTGAGTTTGAGTTGCGATTTTTTTTTAGAGAAAATAGCCCACTTTAACACATTTTGTTAAATTTTTGCCCAAAATACCACAAAATTATAAGAGTTGACCAAACTACCACATTCCTTATATTTTGTGACCAAAATACCACAAATTGTCCTTTAGTGTTATGATAACAATGACATGATATGACTAAAGACTGTACTTTCAAAGTACTATTTGTACTCTAAAGTAGAAATAAATTTTATTTGTCGTGTGTAATAAAGTGGATTCTCTTTTGTGAATTACTATTTACCTTTTATTTTTTATCATATGTAATAAAGTGGATTTTCTTTTGTGAGTTACTATTTACCTTTAATTCAAATACACTTCCCATTTTGGTGGAAACACATTTCACATGAATTTCTCACTTTCACTCCAAAATTCTCTATAAGGAACATTGTATAAGATTTTGATGAGTGACAAAATATGTAATAGATCAGGGCCTAGTATCCTATGTATTAAATTCTGTTGTAAAATATTTCTAAGTACAGGAACATGATGCTTTGAGATCAAAGGAATGAAGCATGATGACCCTGCTGCAAATAAATCGAAGAGAAAATACAAGAATACACATCAGCAGCAGACTACTCAAAAAAGATATTGGACGAGGACACTAAAGGTTACTGAAGGTCACTGACTTCCAAGACGAAAAAAAAAGAACTGAAGATGATTGAAGAATCAGGAAGTATTCTTGTAGCAGTTACCTCAAAAAACATGTACGAGGTTAACGTTAGGCACAAGCCACATTTGCAACCAATCAAGTTATGCCACATATTAAAAAGCAAAAAGGAAGTCTGCAGAGAAGTCAGACTAGGTATGGCAATAGCAGCATCAGTCACGTACACCCTCAACGATCAGTGTATGAACAAAGCAGGAACCACCACTTTGATCTACGAAATGCTGCGAAGAAGGCTCACTCTCTCCAACGGACAAATATTTGAATCGCCTATAAATATACCGTACCTGAAACTCTTCCGATCAAAATGCTCAAGCTATCAAAGATCATCTACAAATTCATAGAAGTTTCAAGTCTAGTCTAGCAGCAAGTTATCCTTAGCTTTGAGAGCTCAATCATTTCTAAGCTTGCTGCCTGCGTTGTTGAATTCTTTCTTTTATTTAGACTGTAAAGGAGTTGCCTGATCAGAGGGAGTTCCTGATCAAGTATTTATGTTCTTAGTAGAAGAAGCTCTGTGTGGGCTAAAGGAGTTTGGTCACTGTGCAATAACCCTGTGTGGGAGAGACTGCTAGTCTTTGTTAGGTTTAGGTTGTCTAAGCGAGACTTTGTGTAAATCAACCGTTTGACCTAACAAAAGTTCCTCCTTGTGTAGGAGAAAATAGGACGTAGAGGGATTACTCCACCCTTGAACCTCTATATATCGTTGTGTTCCTTATTGTGCTGTTTTCATTAATCTTGTGATATTATTGCTTATCTGCTTTTATCATTTGCATATCATTTAATAAGCATAATATCTGTCTTTCAGAAAAGTAGCTCTACTTGAAAAGTATTTCCGCTATGCATAACTCTCATTCTGTCTTAAAGCTTAAGGTAGCTGCTCAAGCAGTAACCTTCAAGGCAGTTAGTGTTTTATAAACCGCCTATGTGTCATTTTTGAAGAAAAAATAGAAAATTTTGATCAGTAGGCTTATTCACCCCCCCCTAAGCCTACTACCACTTGGGACCAACAAGTGGTATCAGAGCAGGTTGGATTAAAAGTTCGATCTAACTGATCAATCCTTGATCCCGTCTCTTTTCTGAAAACCCTATTTGCTATCATAAGCATAATCATCATGGATTCTCATAAAGTACATATGTTCTCCATTAATGAATATGATTGGAAAATTCGCATGCATGATGAAATGTGGTATGTCATCACTAAAGGACCACCTAGAATTACAAAAGTTAACCCATTGTTTGCTAGGGCTATGTATGAAGCAACTGATAGACAAGGAGATGCAGGAGCCATCCCACACCCAGCCGTTCTGGAAAAACCGAGAGAAGAATGGACAACTGATGAAAGGAGAAGAGCAAATCTTAACAACGTAGCAAATAATGCATTATTCCTCACTCTGGATAAAGGAATTTTCAGCAAGGTGAAAACTTGCAGAAAGCCAAAGAGATCTGGGAGAAACTGGAGCAAATATGCGAAGGCACTGAGCTCACGAAAGAAAACAAGGTTTCTACAGCCACTCAGAAGTTCAAACTATTTGAAATGATACCTGGAGAAACCCTAGAGAAAATGGACTTAAGGTTCACAATGAGCTTGAGTCCTTGGACAAAGTCTACACTCAAAAGGAGAAAAATATGAAGGTTCTGAGGGCTCTTTCTATCGAGTGGGATAGTAAGACAACAACCATGAGAGTGTCTATGGACTTAAAGTTTATGAGCACTACATTCGATCTCTTCTCAGATCTCAAAGCCTTTGAGTTCGACATCAATAGAAGGAAGTTGGAAATTGAAGGAGGCAACTCAAAGGTTACTGCATTAACAGTTAGACAGCCTCAGGAAACACGAAAGTCCAAAGATCATGTAGCCACCTTGGAGGCCACTGCTGAAGAAGATATGACACTTCTCATGAAAAAGTTTCAAAAGTTCATAAGAAGAAACTCATGAATAGACGGCTTCAGGAGGAAACAAAGTAAAACTGGAACCAGTGGGCAGCCACCCCAATCCAACTTTAAAGCTACCGATCTTTGCTATAACTGTAGAAAGCCAGGTCACTATGCCAGGGAATGCCCACATCCAGAAGTCCACCGATATCCAGAAGATGAACGGAAGGTGAGACAAGAAATAAAAAGGCAGGAGCGCCAGAAGTTGAGGGCGCTAATCGGTGAGGCAAAATCCTCTCAGACAGCTACACCTGAGAAGCCATCCAAGAAAGAAGAGTCAACCACCGATAGTGATTCGGAGGACTCATCTTCAGACGATGAAGCTCTAATCTGCCTACATGGGAAAATGTGACGACTCTGAAGACGAGGTAATATATCTCAACTCTCCTGTTCAAATTAATGTAAAGTTAAACATGATTTGTGCGTTCAAACAAATCATGAGTGACTTTGAGCAAATCACCTCAACCCATGATGAGTTAAAAATAGAAAATATAGAGCTTAAGAGAGAACATGCTTTACTAGAAAGACTATTAGTAGTAGAAAAATCCAAAAGTCAAGCATGTAGTGACCTTAAAAATGAAATCGGTAAGCTCAAACTACAAGTCACTAAACTAGTAAATGAGAAGAAGGTCCACACTGAAACAATCAGTACCTTCAACAAATCCTCTAAAGACTTAGATGCTATGCTAAATATCCAAAGAAGTCTGAAAAGCTTTGCTGGTATAGGTTACTATGAAACTGATTCCACTTTAACTGTTAGTACTTCAAGAGCACCCACATTTGTGCCTACAACTACCCCTTATCAAAATGAATTATCTAATCAAGGGGGAAGTGCAAATAGCTTTGAAGAAAAGGGAAAAAAACCCTTTAGAACTATCCATGAATCAAAATCTATTAAAAGCTGGCTCCAGCAACCTAAGCATGAAAGCAGGAACTATAGTCAACCATCTAGGAAGCTTAAAAGAACTCAATTTTCATATCTGCCAGAGACTTATATATCTAAAAGAACTTATAGGCAAAGGAAGAAACCACAAACACACCAAGCAAATATGCAGTATCCTAAAGATACTGGTGGTAGTTCAGGAACTATCAAGACTTACAACAGAAAGATTGTTGTAAAGCAAGTATGGGTTCTTAAGAGGAGAATAAATACTAACAAGAAAGGACCCGTACTAGTATGGGTACCTAAAAGAAAGTGATTTCTCTCGTGAGTACAGGAATTGGTGTCTGGGAGCAGCAATGAAATAAGGTATATTGACAGTGGCTGCTCAAGACACATGATATGGAACCAGAAGAGCCTTATCAACTACAAAGCTTCCAAAGGACCCAAGGTCATATTTAGGGATAACCCCAAAGGAAGCACAAAGGGCACTGGTAACTTAATCAAAAGAAAAATCTGCATCAAGGAAGTATCTCTTGTAGAAGGCTTGAAATACAATCTCCTGAGCATAAGTCAATTATATAACAAGGGCTACTGTGTGGAGTTTAATCTCAACAAGTGCCTCATCAAGGACTACAGGACTCAGGAAGTCAAGCTCACTGGAACCAGGAAAGGAAACATCTATATTGCTGAATGGAACTCAACAACCACTGCTACATGTTTCACTGCTAAAGGTACTCCTGAAGCTAGCTTGTTGTGGCACAAGAGATTGAGTCATCTAAACTTCAAAATCATGAATAAGCTGGCCAGAAAATGACTAGTCAGAGGATTACCCGACATGGTTTACAAAAGGGAAGCTGTTTGTGGAGCATGCCAAAAGGGGAAACAAGTAAATAGTTCTTTAAAAAACAAAACTCTTCAATCTACAGAAAGGATACTGGATATGCTTCACATGGATCTCTTTGGACCAATCAATCTAATTAGCATATCTGGGAAGAAGTACACGTTAGTAATAGTAGATGATTACTCAAGGTTCACTTGGATGATCTTCCTTGCAAAGAAATCAGATACCCAACAACGTCTGCCAGAGTTCCTGAGAAGATTACAAACAGAAAAATGCCTGAGCATAGTGAAGATCAGAACAGATAGGGGAACTGAATTTACCAATAAATTCATTGAAGACTATTGTTCAAACAATGGAATTAGGCACGAATATTCAGTGGCCAGGACGCCTCAACAAAATGGGGTTGCTGAAAGACGGAATAGAACTTTGAAGGAAGCCACAAGAACAATGCTACACACAGAACAGATGCCTGATAAACAAGGATCTAAATAAGATGCCCTATGAGCTGTGGTATGGTTACTCTCCCTGCATTGACTACTTTCATATCTTTGGATGCAGGTGCTTCGTACTTAATAATGGAAAGGAGTATCTTAAAACCTTCGATGCCAAATCTGATGAAGGGATATTCCTAGGATACTCATCGGTAAGTAAGGCACATAATCTTTAACAAGAGAACACTTGTTGTAGAAGAATCTATGCATGTGATTTTTGATGAATCACATTGCAGTAAGACTGATATTGAGGAACTTCAAGAAGAGATGGACAAAACTCACATCAACAACAATCATGTTAAGTATATTGATGTACAGTTACCAAATCTTCAAAACACTACCATCCCAAGATATACATGTTCATAACCTGTAGGTACCCACTCAGATACAGGAACCTGAAGACAATCAGGAACCTCAAAATGTTCAGCCTGCAGAATTGAACCAGAATCCGATAGAGGGGGAATCATAGCAAGCTGTTGAAGAAAGTAGAAGTTGGCTAAGAGATCATCCCAGAGACATGATAATTGGAGATTATACTTCTGGAGTACGAACGAGAAGAACAAATCCACATGAAGCCATGTTCGCCTGTTTCATCTCACACATTGAACCAAAGCATCTAGAAGAAGCTCTAGAAGACACCAACTGGGTTCAAGCTATGCAAGAAGAATTAAACGGATTTGAAAAGAACCAAGTTTGGTACCTGGTCCCCAGACCGACTCATCAAGGAGTTATTGGAACCAAATGGGTATTCAAAAATAAGTTAGATGAAGAATGCCAAGTTGTAAGGAACAAAGCCAGGCTAGTAGCAAAAGGGTACTGCCAGAAAAAAGACATTGATTTTGATGAAACCTTTGCTCCAGTAGCCATATTAGAAGCAATCAGAATCTTTTTAGCCTATGCAACATACAAGAATCTCACGGTGTATCAAATGGATGTGAAGAGCGCTTTCTTAAATGGGATGCTGGTAGAAGAAGTCTATGTTGAACAGTCACCCGGCTTCGAAGAAAATGCTGATAAAATGGTATATAGACTGAGAAAAGCTCTTTATAGATTGAAGCAAGCACCGAGAGCATGGTATGACACCTTGTCAAAATACCTACTGGATAATGGATTCAAGAAGAGCAAGGTGGATAAATATTTAGAATCCAAGATGAAGACAGCATCCTACGCGTCCAGATCTATGTGGATGACATTATTTTTGGATCAACCAACAAAGAGCTGTGCAGAAAGTTCTCTAACCTAATGCAATCCAAATTTGAAATGAGTATGATGGGAGAACTAAGCTTCTTCCTTGGATTGCAAGTCAGACAGCTTGATCAAGAAACTTTCATAAATCAGATGAAGTACACCAAGAAGCTGATCAAGAAATTTGGAATGGAGAATGCCAGTATTGTAAGCATTCCAATGCCAACTTCAGGAAATCCGGATAAAGACGAAAAAGGAAAAGCAGTTGACATCACAAAATACAGGAGATTAATTGGGTCACTGCTCTACCTTACCGCTAGCAGACCAGACATCATGTTTGCAGTAGGAATGTGTGCAAGATATCAAGTGGCTCCGCTCCTAAAGAGTCCCACCTCACAGCGGCTAAGAGGATAATCAGATATCTAAAAGGAACCCAAGAAGTAGGCTTGTGGTATCTTAAAGAAGGAGATATTAGATTGATTAGATATACTAATTCTGATTTCGCAGGTTACAAAATTGATAGAAAAAGCACTAGCAGAACCTGCCAAATACTAGGGAATCGCTTAGTATCCTGGTTTTGCAGGAAGCAAACTTCAATAGCCACATCCACTACTGAAGCTGAATATGTTGTTGCAGGAAGTTGTTGTGCACAAATACTATGGATTCAACAACGCTTTGTGATTATGATATTGTGGAAAAGGATACTCCAATCATGTATGATAACACAAGCGTAATTGCAATCATACACAATCCAGTTTTTCACTCAAGAACCAAACACATCGACATCAGACATCACTTCATCAGAGATCATGTCGAGAAGAAAGACATCTCACTGGAGAAAATCCATACTGATCAACAGTTGGCTGACATATTCACAAAACCTCTTTGTGAATCAAGATTTTCTTTCCTAAAAAACGAATTAGGTATTATCAAATTACGCTAAATCTTCTGATAAATATCTGTGAGAGTGTTCTACAGCTTAGGGGAAAGTTAAGAAAGCTTAAAAATAAGGAGCCTAAAGGAAAACGGGAAAGAATGCTAGGAAAGGGCCCTGCCAAAGGTTCCTGATGTAGGCAGCTAATACAGCTCACTAAAGGACACGTCAGCGAAAAGGCACCTGGAAAAAGTAATCATCACTAAGGAACCCACGAAGCACACGATTATAAGAAACTGTCAATCCCAAGACGTGGTGCATCAAATCAGGGCAGGTTACCCAATAAAAGACAGCGATAATTGCAAACAAGTCCCTCAAGATCTTTAAAAAATTAAAAAGCGAATCAGCGCATTAAATACAAGGATCCTCAACCACGGGATGAGAAACCTTTCAAATTTTAAGAAGATCTAAGTCTTTGATCAAAACACAGGAAGTTTACATTTGGTCAAATCTTTTACACTCTTATATTTTCTAGCTCTCTAACCTTCTGCAAACAAGTAACCTATCGATCAAGTTTGTGCTCACTTCTATCTTTACAGAGAACTCATCATCCTTACCAACTCTCAGAAATGGCACCCAAGAATACACAAGTCATTGATGGTCGTCTTATCGATGAAAAATACTACTGAAAGCCATCAGAGATGAAGGTCACTCCATTGACCTAATACAGACGATTCTGAACAAACTCCACCAATCCAGAGTGTGGGGTTTCTGCTCACTCTTCAGGGAACCTTACTGTGAAGATCTGGTTCGACAATTCAATAACAACGCTGAAATATCTAAGGACAAGACAAAGATCGTGTCGAAAATGGGGAAGAAGACGATCGAAATCACCTCTAGTCTTCTAGGGAAAACCTTTCAACTGCCCACTGAAGGAATGAATGGAAGCAACCTAGCCACCTATGGAGAATAAATGGTAGAAGAATACTGGAAGACATTCACAGGCACAGACGACCTGTTGGCCCTAAACAAGAGCTGTAACAAGAAGCTCTTTCAAGTGGAGTATCAAATGCTCCACGACATCTGTTGTCATATCATTGAGAACCGATCTAGTTTCTTTGATAAGTGTACCAATCTCAGGTACAGGATGATGATGGCCTTAATGGAAGCTGAGGAGATAAACTAGGCAGAATATGTTTTTACAAGGCTCAAGGAGGAGGTGCAAAAGAAGGTGGGCAAGCCAACTTATGGACTAGTAATCAACATCATCTTGTGGTTTGCTGGTCATGATTTATCAAAGGGCAAGCCCATTTAAAGGGGCAAGTTCATAGGATACGGCAGAATCTTTGCCAAGAAGGGATCAAAGGTCTCCCCTGTAACTAGGAAGGATACTGCAGCAAAGATGAATGAGACCCAGAGAGAGGCAGTGCAGGAAAACATGTTTGAGGGGGAAAGCTCAGCAGCTACTGCTTCTCCACCAAGGCAGGGGAAGAAGAAAAGAAGTATAAGGGTGAGGGGGAAGCAGGTGGTAAAGAGGAAGTTGAGAATCTCTAATGATGAAAAGTCACCATCACCATTGTTGATACTACCTGCTCCCACAAGCAGGGATAAAAATGTTGAATCTGAAATTTAGACCACTGAACAAGCAGAAGTGGTGGTACAGAAAGTCACTGCTCAACTCAAAGAACAGTTGATGATGGAGGTGGAAGAGAGTGATGAGGACTCTAAACCTGAAGTAGTCTTGGACATAGCCAAGATGAAGGAAGAATTTAAGAAGCAATGGGAAAGGTTCACAACCTGGTGGAACTACCGACATCTTCCTAGCCCGAACATGTTTTCATGGAGTGAGTTATATACCGAGGAAGATTAGGCACTAAACTGGGCAGAAGTGTCTGACATACCGTAGGAAGGAGTACTGGAGACAAGATACTTAAAAAGTCTGCGAAGAAGGAAGTGGAAAGACTTTCAAGAAAATTATGAAGCTGAACTAAGATTGGCCGCCATTGCTGAAAAGAAGAAGCAAGCCTCACAACTTGAATTACCCCCACCTTCTCCATGGACACTGAAGGGAAAAAAGCCCATCGAACAACCTGACTTCTACAAGGATGATATTATCCTAAAGGCAGCTCCTGAACAGGTCACTGCTGGCGATGAAGTGGGTTTTACTGAAAGACAAGCAGAAGCATACGGTGTAGATGAAACAGAAGAAAGGATGATGAAACAAGCTTTAGATGCATAAGGCTGTGCTCATTCAACCAGGAGAAGGATCCTCCATTGGAGCAATATCCATTGAACATCTTCTGAATGCTCCACCAAACAGTCAGAAAACTCCATCACCACCCGCATCAAAAGACGAATCCAACGGGGTATACAGTCAACTGGTGGATATAGTGGTCTTGCCAGATGAGGAGGACACAAGATCAGATATAGTTGGAGAAGTACCTGTTCTTGAAAGCTCTCCTACCACCTTGAGAAAAGCTGACTCGCCAATGATAGAACTACTAACTACTCCGGAGGCTGAAAGGTTGGATGTTCTTGCAGTTGCTGCTGCTCTTGAAGAAATACTGAAATCAGCAATCGTTGAAGAAGGAACCTCGGTGCCAGAACTCTCTGTTGATGGGGCACCAATAGAGGTTGATAAGACGGCTGAGGAAATTACACCAACGAAGATGGAGGGTGTAATCTCTGTAAATCCTGCGAATCGTGAAGACTCCATATTTCATCCTTCACCAATGAATAGCTCTTTACCAAGTGATCACACTATTCCTGGAGATGATTTGAATCCAACACCAACAAATACAAATGAAGTACAATACACAGATGAAAGTGAAGAAGTTCTAACATTGGGTAGTAAAAGGGGCTTAAAATCAGAAGTGTGGAATCATTACAAGAGGCAAAAGATAGAAGACAAATGGAAAGCAGAATGTGTGTATTGTAAGAAAAAACTTGGAGGGGATACGAAGAATGGGACGACACACTTACATGATCACTTTAAAATATGTCCATCGAGAAAGACAAGAGATATAAAACAAACATTTTTGATGTCAAAAAACAGTGTAGATGGGAAAGTTGCTATAGGGGCCTACTCATTTGATCAAGAAATTGCTAGAAAAGAAATGGCTACTATGATCATATTGCATGAGTACCCATTAAGTGTGGTGGAACATATTGGATTTCGAAGATTTGTAAATTCTTTTCAACCACTTTTTAAGAATGACAATGCTAAGTCCGAGTTTGATCTTTATTTGGAGGAGCGTGTGCTACCAATAAAAGTTGATTTTGATATCTTAAGTTGGTGGAAGAATGCACATAAGTATCCTACTCTTCAATTGATTGCAAGAGATGTTTTGTCGATTCCTATTTCGACTGTGGCTTCAGAGTCCGTTTTTAGTACAAGTGGAAGGTTTGTTAGCCCACATCGCAGTAGACTTCATCATGATACGTTAGAAGCTTTGATGCGTGCTCAAGATTGGTTATGGGCTGAAATTCATGGTAATATCATTTAATAATTTACATATAATTACATTATACTTTCAACTTTAAATTAAATTATGTTTTATTTGCAGATACTTGTGCGCCTACCCATTCCGGATGTTCTACATTTTATGAGGACATTGATGAAGATGAAAATGTAAGTACTTCATGTATTTGTAAAATATTGAATTTTGATGTATTTATTTCTAGATACAAGAAATAATAATATCATATTTTTATATATTTATAACTTTGCAAAGTATTCACTTTATTGAACATTTTGTATGATTTTTAAGGATGATATTACTTGCATGGACAAATCGCATGAGGATTTAAGATGTGGGGTGGATTGAAGATTTGAAGTGTTGAAGAATGTAATATGATAATTAATTTTTACCTTGTTGAACAAAATTATGTTTTCATCTTTTATTTGAATTATGAATTATATTTCATGTTTTTATTGATATTTGATTTTATGGACAATTGATGTGCATTACTTTGTGAAAAAAAAAAAAGGTGGGGTGGGGATTCCCCGTGGTGGTAGATGGTGGGGATCCCCGCGGGGCGGGGACGGGGACATTTTTTTCCCCGTTTCGCGGGGCGGGGAATCCGCGGGGATAGGGATTGCTCCCTCGACCTCGCCCCACCCCGTTGCCATTCCTAACGAAGATGTACGAAATTTTCGTATGTGCACTCCAAACTCGGCCTGAAGAAACTTTCGTAAGTTTTTTTATTGTTTTTTCGTAACTATTTTTACTGCTTTTTCGTGACTGTTTTCAGCAAAATATTCGTGTCTTAGTCTTTTGGTGGGTTTTCGTAGGTAGATGAATTCAATTTTACTATCCCAATAAAGCCATTTACTGCGTCCAATCAATGCGCAATAATGACTGCCACCTACCATACTTTTTCACCTTTTGACTCACTTTTTTGACTAGTCAAATGTGTTATTTTGGGTAAAACTTATACTACCTCCGTCCCAAAATAAATGACGTTTTAGCAACTAAAATTTGTCCCAAAATAATTGTCGTTTTCGTATTCCAAAGCATATTTACATGCAATATACCAAATATGTCCCTATTTATTAATTTCAAATTAAATATGTTAAAGAGATAAAAACTTCTCATTAATTAAACATAAATAGGGGTGGATTGGACTTTTTATCACATTTCTTAATATATGTACAAAAGGCTAAAACGTCATTTATTTTGGGATGGAGGTAGTAATTTTTATGACATTTAGGTCAATCTTTTTTTAAGTTATGGTATTTTGGACCAAACTTTAATAAAAGTGGTAGAATGAGCCTTACTCCCTTTTTTTTTTAATCTAAAACGTATATATTTTATTTTTACCTTTAGCTGTACCTAAAATTAAACTTTAATAAAAATAGCTGGAGACCTGACATGAGGCGGCGAGCTGGTGATTTTAGGATGTAACGGTAAAACAGAAAATAATGATATTATTAATAATAGCTGCAACGGTCCCCAGAATCTAGCCAGGTGGTTCAATCTCAGCCTTTGGATCAATATCCGACATCATCTGTGGTCCTGATCCTCACCGAAAAACACGGGCCCTTGTCCTATTTCTCTGTTGCTGAGTTGTCACTCACCTATTGCTTCATTTGCCCTTTTCTTTCAAACTTACTTTGCAGGAAAAAGAACTAATTGGCTACATAAAGTTTGATGCTAATTACTTTATTAATTTCAAATTTTAGTGACCGTTGATTCTTTATTAATTTGAGATTATTCATATTATTAGTACTTAAGACTCTTTTAATTTTCAACATAACCGTGTGACTCTTTTTTTTAAACATGAAATTTATAATATTTTTAGGCAAAATATTTTTGAATTAATTTGCTTTTTTCTTTCAAAATTAGTTAACTGCATTGTGTCTTTCATATAAATTGCACCATTGAAATTCTCCCACAACTTTGTTATTAGTAAAATCGAAAAAGATCTTTAATTTAAAAAGCTACTCGAATTATTGAACATAATATTCATTAAAATAAAATATTAAAATCCCATTAGTCGAAATTAAAAAACAAAAATTAAATATGTAATGTGTGTATATAAATAGAGAGATAAGAATAGCAAGAGCCATAATTCATCAATAGCTCTCTCTCTCTCTCTCTCTCTCTCCAATCTCTCTCTCTACATTTTCTCATATTTTGCGCAGAGAGAGAAAGCTAAATCAAGTCGCTTACAGTACTAATCAACAATGGCAAAGTACACAATGGTGTTTCTGATGTTAGCATTGGTGGCTGTGGCTCAGGCTCAGGCTCCATCAGCCACGCCGAAGGCTGCTCCATCTGCGGCTCCAGTGGCGGCTCCGCCCACGCCGACGGCAGCTACGCCAGCTCCAGCCGTGGCGCCACCGAGCGAGGCCCCAACCACATCTCCACCAGCTCCCCCCACCTCCCCCGCCGGCTCACCGGCCGGATCCACCGCTCCTCCGCCGTCGATCGCCGCCGCCCCGGGTAGTGGTGGCGCTGCAGAAGCCCCCAGTGCAGCTACCGGCTTGAACCGAGCCGCCGCCGCCGGATCTGCCGCTCTAGTGTTGTTCTCAGCTGCTTTGTTGATCTAGATCTTTACATGATATAGGATTATTGCTCTTAATTCATTTTATGTTATATTGTTTGTTTATTTATTTTTTCTGGTTTTGGGAGATTTTATTTCAGATTTATGATGTAATGATTTCTTTATTTACTTACGGATTCTTTTATTCTGAATTTTGCTTCATTTGGTGTTTTGCATTTTAACCATAATTTTCTTGTATTTAATTGTAAATTAGCTGAAATTGTTCTCATGATATCCTTTAATAATATCACTAATTAACAGGTTCGTCTAAATTAAAAATATTCAAAGACAAAATGGAAACATCAATTACGCACAAAATAGAAGATCTGAATTCAGAAACTTATAATACATTCTAAATATGTGAAAATTCTTGTATTTTATTAGTATTAAATTAACTACATTAAAAGTTAGATTTGTATTTATATGAAGTGGTGTACACAACTCTTACCATTTATAAAATTGCAAGGCTTGACATATTTTGTACTTTTTCAACAATAAAATGGCAAACACATGTTGTAGTCCATTAAATCATTAAACTAATATATAAAACTTATCACTAGCAAAAAAATCCAAATCCATATCAGTATGTTAAGTGATGATGATATGCCTTTGAATTTGTGTGATGAGTATTGACTATGATTAATTGTTAAAATAGTTATTTTTATGTATATATGTTGATATATTGTTATTTTCTTATTTTTGTAATTAGGTCATATAATTAGTTAATTAACTTTTTGATATTTAAAAATAATAACGAAAGGTTAGGTTGATTCAGCTTGTTGACCCGCTAGCCCAACTAAAGCTTAATTGCCTGACTATAACCAGCGATATCATGGTTCAACTTAAACTAACTTTTGATTAGAGAGATGAAAAACTCACCATATCGGATTGTTGTAACATCCCAATTTTTACATAATCTCTATCATCAAATTTCAGACTAGAATTTTAATCCAGTTATAGTAATTTTACTTCGAGTGACAGTGAAATTATATACGTGGTAATTCAAGTAATATATTCTATATGATTGAGACTTTAGCGAATTAATGGATCAATATATTATATTAGTAACATCTCAAATATTAAATTAAATTCTTTTATGCGTGATAAACTTTTTAATTATTTATTATCATGATGAACCATAGTAATATGTGATAATTCAAATATTATACCTTATGTGATTAGGGCTGTTAAATAATTAGAAGACTTACAATAAGATCGCAAAAACTCATATGAGACCGTTTCACGAATCCCCTTCCGTGAGATGGATCTTTTTGATCCGCTTTGACCCAGCCCATACCTCAAGCCCAGCCCACACCTCATAGTCAAAGCCCAACCCATAGCTCATAGATTTGTCAAAGCCCATAGCTAGAAAACTGTCCAAAAAAAGGGGAAAACCGTCGCACAAGCAAGTTTAGAGAGAACCGTCACACAACCAAGCTTAGAGAGAACCGTCGCATAGCCAAGCTTAGTGGAGAACCGTCGAACCATACACCGTCATCACCTTCGCCACCTTCATCGTCTTCGTCGGCCATCCTTTTTCTTTGCGAAATAACAGTAAGTAGTGTTGTATCAGTTAGGGTTTTTCAGTTTGATTTTATTTATCTTAGATGCAATTTCATGGGTTTTTTGAGTTATGGTGTTTCCTGTTAAAATTATGGAATCATGCAAACATGGTTTTCTTTGCTAAAAACAATGTAAGGATGCAAACATGGTTTTGTTTGCTGATTTTCATTGGATTTTACTTCAGTGTTGAGTTTCTTTCAAAGTAGTATTCAACATTTGTGCCTCCCAATTATAGGAATATGACTTGTCTTGTAAGAATTCCTGAAAATTCATATCCATGGTGGATTTTTTCTGAAACAGTTTAGTGGTGTTAATGGGTTTAAGGTTTCTTGAATTCATCTCTTTTTCTGTGTTTTGAGAATAAGATTAGGTTTCTAAAACTGTTTTTTGTTGAAATTGTAATTTGCTTAGATTGAAATTGTTTGTTGAAGTTATTATGGGGAAGAAAGCTATCATTGTTTATTCAAAGGAAGGAGGTCGGAGAGGAAGTTCTGAGACAAAGGAAGTTGCAGAAACAAAGATTATCAAGAGAAAAGAGTTGAAAGAAGAAAAATTGGAGAGATCCGCGATGAAAAAAAAAAAGGGAAGGTAAGTGTTGAAGATCAAGAGGAAAGAATTGAAAAGAGGGTGGCAAAAGGTGTTGAGAAGAAGAAATGTGTGGAGAAAGCAGTTGAGAAGAAGAAATGTGTGGAGAAAGCAGTTGAGAGATACGTTTTTTTAATATATAAGTATGTCTTTTAAAACATATGAGCATGTGTTTTTAGTTTATGTATGCTACTGAATATATTCTACAAATTGAATCTTACGGAATGCAAGTTATTACTTCCATGAATTGTGGTTTTAAATAGATCTGACATTTGATAGAGGCTGCTTGAATCAGAATGCTTGCAGTTAATCCTCGTACTACGAAATTGCCTTGTTCTGATTCCACCTCGAATAAATGGCATGCATACTTGTTTTATAGCATTTGAATCACATGGCTATTATTATTTGTATATATTTAACTATTCTGTAGTTTGGACTTAATTGTTTTTGGCTGTTGTTTTGTCATATTTTTTGTTCAAGTATGACTTTCATGCACATAAGTATATCTTTTATGCACATAAATGCTGAAATCTGACTTTACTGTTTTCAAGTCCTTTTGACATAAGTATGATTTTTCTGTACAAAAGTATTTGAATTCTCACTTTACTGTTTTGATTTGTTTGTAGAGAATTTATTGTCCAAAAGAGGGTGAAAAAAGGTGTTGAGAAAGAAAAATGTGTGGAGAAAGGAGTTGACAACTATGCTTTTTTAATATATAAGTATGTCTTTTTATTATATAAGTATGTCTTCTAAAACATATGAGCATGTGTCTTGTAAAACATATGAACAAGTATGCCTTTTTTTGCCCATAAGTATTTATTCTGATTTCTAACATTTGAATCACATGGCTATTATGCACATAAGTGCTGAAATCTGACTTTACTGTTTTCAAGTCTTTTTGGTAAAGCCATATCTTTTTATTCTGATTCTAAAAATGAGTATTAATCAGTATGTTTTGGTCCAAGTATGCAATTTATTCACACAAGTATGCCTTTTTTGCCCATAAGTATTTATTCTGATTTTTTCTATTTCTAATTTGTTTGTTCAATTTTGCCTTTCAATTTGAGCAATCTTGTTTTATAGCATTTGAATCACATGGCTATTATGCACATAAGTGCTGAAATCTGACTTTACTGTTTTCAAGTCTTTTTGGTAAAGTCATATCTTTTTATTGACGTCACGTTACTGTTTTCATATGTTTGTAGAGAATTTATTGTCCATTGTCGTCCACAAGGCTTTTATCAAGTTCTGCAAAGCCTGAATGAGAAGCAAAAAGAGGATGTAAGGTTCATAGACTTTGGTGGATTACTAACGTTGGAGATGGGTAAGTATATTCCGGTTAATTTGATGAGATGGTTAAGTTTCAACTTTAATGGGATTAGTAGAATGTTGACCATTGGTCTGCAAAAGAGCTTTGTTGTCACGGCCAATGACATACGTGACATATTTCTTTTACCGAGAACGGGTGAAAGAGTGTTGGAAGTAGGTAAAAATCAAAAGTCTATTGTTTTAGGGTTTGACATTGAGTCGATTGAACATTGATTTGAAAACCTCTGTGAGTAAGTTGGGTAGCTTGTTGGTGGATTCTTTGAAAGAGGGTGGTGCTGATTTTAAGCGTGTTTTTACATTGTATAGTCTATCTACGTTCTTGACCCCAACAAAAAATGGGTTAGTAGATTTCAATGCTTATAATTCTATTGTCGATGTAGATAGAATTTGTAAATTTGATTGGTGTAGTTATATTTTGAAGAAGCTTTGTACAACTGTTGATAGTTACAATCGAAATCTGTCTCAAAAGAATGTAAGTGCATGGGTGTGTTTTATGTCTTCAATTTCTCTATTTCCACCGGATGAAATGGCAAGGTGAAGTAGAGCCATGTACACTGTCATTACTTCAACATTGGACAACTGAGAAACTTAGAAAAAGGATGAAGGAGGAAGCAATGGTAGGGAAATATGGCCAAGGGGAATGGGTTGATGGATACCCAATTACAGATGGTAAAACTATTGGTGAGAAAGAGCACGCTGCTCATGTTGATGAGAAAGTTGTTGAGGACAAGATGGCTAAAGAAAGGGAGGAAGAGATTGTTGAAGAAGTGGACGAGGAAATAAAGTTTAATGTTCCGAAGGGGGAGCTAACAGCTTCAAAGATACAAGAGATGTGTAAAGATGCAAGTTATTTTTCTATTTGTAGTATAAGTATTTCTTTTAGGCAGATAAATATGTCTTTTAAGCAGAAAAGTATTTTTATTCTAAGTATACCTTTTGTTCATATAAGTATGGTTGTTAAACAAATAAGTACTTGATTCTGAATATACTGTTTTGAACTTTCTTTCATATTCTAATCAAGTGTGTCTTTTTTGTAGGATGTTGTGCAAAGGACTTTACTTCTTTTGAAGAGAGACATCTCCATTGTCTCAAATTTTCATATGAGCACGTTGTTGAAGTTCATGGACAAATCATCATCAAAAGAATCTGACCCAATTTGTTCAGATTCATCTGCTTTTGATAGCCAACAATTTTTTGAAGATCCGAAGGTGCAGAAATGCATTGATGAAATTGTTGACAACTTCTTGGCGATGAAGAAGAAGAAGGTGGTAAATGATATGCCTTCTTTTGAGTTATTAACTCCATCACCAATCAAAGATGATGATGATGATGAACATTTGAAGGATGAGGAAATTGAGAAGGTTATATCATCTAGCTCGAAAAAAATTTATGAAGACAAGGGGGCAATTACTGAAGCAGATGATATGATCCTTTTGCACATTTCTAAAAAAGAACAGAACTTTATTTTCTACGGTGGAAAGAGAAAAGAAAGAAGTGATTGATTATTGTTTCTATCACACAGAAAAAAGTTTGAAAAGACAAGTTAACCTTAATTTTTCATTTCTTTAAAATTATATGTTTATTTCGTTTCTTCTATTCTTATGTTTTTTTTTCCTTATTGTAGTGAGCTTCTGTTTAGAAACGGTAATACTACCATTTTATATGAAGAAGTACAATCCTTAAATGCTTTTGAACAAATATATACCTGTGTGATCGATGCATGGGTGAAGATACTGAATGTTTCAGATCGCCTGGAAAATCAACATAAGTGTTTCTTCTTTGATACTGGACATAGTGTAAGTGTTATAGCTTTCTCATATTTAGTATAAGTATGTTTTTTAGCATATATGTATTGCTTTTATGCACTTATGTATTGAATAAGTTTTTTGTTCCAAGTCTGAAAATCAGCATGTATCTCTCATATTTTTTGTCCAAGTATGCCTTTTATACAAATAAATATGTCTTTTATGTGCATAAGTATTGGTTCTGATTTTATTATTTCTTATTTGTTTGTTCAAGTTTGTTTGTTCAAATTATGTCTTCTATGCAAAATGTTTTTCTCTTATGCACATAAATATTTATTCTTGTTATCAATATACATTGCCTCATATTTTTTTGGTTCAAGTATGACTTTTAGGGACATAAGTATGCCTTTTATTCTGAAAAGTATTGATTTTGAAAATGAGTATTGATTGTCACTCTACTGTTTTCTGTTTTTTTGGTTCAAGTATGCCTTTTAGGGACATAAGTATGTCTTTTATACAAATAAGTATGTCTTTTATCTGCATAAGTATTGGTTCTGATTTTATTATTTCTTATTTGTTTGTTTAAGTTTATTTGTTCAAATTATGTCTTCTATGCACAAATGTTTTTCTCTTATGCTCATAAATATTTATTCTTGTTATTAGTATACATTGCCTCATATTTTTTTGGTTCAAGTATGCCTTTTAGGCACATAAGTATGTCTTTTATTCTGAAAAGTATTGATTCTGAAAATGAGTATTGATTTGTCACTACTGTTTTCTGTTTTTTTGGACAAGTTTTATTTGAAGAGAATTCTTTATGATGTGAAGATTGAATCCAATGAAAAAAGTGTAAGAGATTGATGGAAAAGGTGGTGCACCTTTAACGATGTCATTTTAGATAGAGTAGGACTTGGGTGCCCCCGGGGCACGGATCTTAGATCCGTGCCCCCAACCCAACCCGGATCTTATATATATATATATATATATATATATATATATATATATTTCCTTTTTTTTTCCTTTCCAAAACCTGTTCATTTGTCTTTCTTCATCTGCGCAACTACACTCTCCATCACCATCGATGCCTTCCGCCGCGCTGACCTCCCTCATCTCCGAGTCTACTGCGGCTTCGACCCCACCAGTCGAGAGTCTCCACATCGGCCTCCCTCCTCTTTGACTCTACTGCAACAACATTTTTCGAGCAAACCACCAATCCATCCAGTCCTTCCGTAGACCAAGAACTTGAGGGCCGGTTTATGTGGTGATGCACTGCTTTTAGAATTTAGTACCAACATTTTGGTATGGGTAGAACTACCAGTGAACTCAGACTTTCCAGACTCGTACTTCTCAGCATCATCAAAATGTCTCTCTGTTCCACCAGGCATCATCAACATTCTAGGATGAGGAAGCAATGCACCAGATACATCACCCCACCAATCAGGATTGCCACTCAATGGTCTTCTTCAGACCCTCTTCCCATGTGTTCTCAAACCAACCCAAATTCTTCAGCTTTTGGTCATCAAGGAAATACCTCTGATTATTAAATGGTCTGTTCTCAACAAACTGAATGTTTTATTGCATATTTGTTCTATTGGTATTGTAAAAAAAATCACTCTATATTCAAAAAAAAAAGATATTTTAATGTATAACTATTATTTTATTGTTTAGAAATATTAAACTCACCATACAGTAATGTAATACCTATAGAGTAAATATGTAATACCTATAGAGTACACATGTGATACCTATAGAACAAAAATTCGAACAAATAATTCATACCTTAATTGAGTTCGTTTGTAATACCTATAGAGTATACATGTAATACCTATAGAGTAAACATGTGATACCTACACAAAAGTAAAAACAAATAATTCATACCTTTATTGAATGAACACATGATACCTTAAGAGTATACATGTAATACCTTAAGAGTATACACGTAATACTTATAGAACAAAAAATAGAACAAAAAATCAATACCTTAATTGAGTAAGTTTGTAATACCTATAGAGTATACTTGTAATACCTATAGAGTAAACACATAATACCTATCATTAAATCTCAAGAAATATAAGTGTAATACCTATATGGTATATGCGTAATAGTACCTATAGGATATACATGTAATACTCATCACTGAATCATCAACTAGGTAATCAGGTGTGTGTAGGTGCACACCAGATTTGTTGTGGGCGCGCGTGGCGGCATGTGGGTGCGCGTGGAGGCTGCCCACGCGCCGGGTCGGATCTGGGGGCACGAATCTAAGATCCGTACCCCCGGGGTACACAAGTTTTAGTGTTTTAGATAAATTTGATATGGTAAGAAAGATCACAATTATTTATTTCAATTATTATATGTAAATATTCTAACTTTGCTATTTTTGTATTTGCATTTGTTTTAGTTTTTTGTGCCAATTCAGATTCAGAATCATTACATTGGCGCTGTTCTGAATTTGTTGGATCTAAAAATACATTATCTTGACAATAGAAAACATGTGGATCCAGAAACATACATTTACACTGTTGAAGAAGTGGTATGCAATTTTTAAATTTTATTCATTTAAGTATATATGTATGTGTTATATCTTTTAGTGATATACTTTCTTTTGATATAGCAAAAACAACTATCCGTGTTTCTTGAAGAAATGAACCACGCGAAGGCTGATCTTGTTCTCAAATGTGTTCTTGAGAACATTGAGTTCAGTTGGCAAAAGAAAAACAGCAAAGATCAAGATTGTGATGTTTGTCTCATGAATCACATGGAATGTTTTGATGGAAAAGATACACATGTTCGGACTTAGGGAAAGTATGAATTATTAGGCATTGATGTATAATTTTGCTGCAATTAAATTTTATTATTTATATTAATTGTTTTATTCTTTGAATTATTAGGCATTGATACGACGGTTGTTGAGGGGTGAATATTTGGTACGAATTCTCTTACATGATATTAATGAGTTGAAGGCTAATGTGGTCAAAAAAGTAAGTGAATTCTCGTTGAAGAAACCGGAACTTGTGGAGATTTGTGGAAAGAAGAAAAAAGATGGAAGTGGTCCTTGAGAAGAAAAAGTGCTAAGAACTTGTTGAGATTTTTAATGGATTGAGATTTGGCGTGGAGATTATATAAGCAATTAGTTGAATTTTCTTAATGTATTCATGGATAATAGTTAGAGATGGAGTAATTGCTGAATGTTGATTGTTTACTTTGAATTTCTTATTGGTTTGAATCGTTTGGAATTCAATTCATTGTGGCTGATGAGCAATTGAAGAAGGTGTTGGCAGCTGATGAGCTATGGAAGCTTGGTTTGTGAAAATGTATGGCTATGAAAATTCTGTTGATGAAACCAATCTTGTTCATTTTGAAATATTTGATTTTGAAATGAGTATGAATTTGCCTCATATTTTTGTCCAAGTATTTCTTTTATACGAATAAGTATGTCTTTTATCTGCATAAGTATTGGTTCTGAGTTTATATTTTATATGTTTTTTGGTCCAAGTATGCCTTTTAGGCACATAAGTATGACTTTTTGGATAATAAGTATTGATTTTTAATATAATATTTCACATAAGTATTGATTTTAGGCACATAAGTATTGATTTTTTTGTTATGCATATAATATTTATTCTCGAAATCAGTAACTCATTTAATTATATAAAAATGCAGATCGTTTATATTTCACAATTAGGTTTGGTGTAGAGTTTTAGTCGAAATGAGATCTGAAACGGTCAAACAGAACGCGGCACGGCTGGATCCAGATGTCCCAGCCCATACCGAACCACAAAAACAAATTTGGGGCATAAGACATATGACTCGGGTGGGTTACCGGTGACCCAGGTCGGGTCAGTCCTTCGAATTTCGCTATTTTACTGAGCTCGTGCATTTAGACCCGACTTCACTCGGTTTATGACTTTCAGACTCTTTTTGACCTATTTTGAGCTCGAATTGACTTTGATGTCTTCATGAAAGTTGTAGCTCTTGACGTTAGCTATCCAATGACTCTACTTTCAGCCCAAGATCAGTTTTCTACACCAAGTTATGCCCAATTTACTGGAATCCTGTCAAGATGAAAATTAGGACATTCTTGCACGACTTTTAGCTTCATGTGATATTCTGCTTTCTTGGAGGCCGAATTGAAGAAAAATTTCAACATAAAAGGTGTAGAAATCTCTCTTAGATTTCCAACAAGACAAAAATATTCGAATTTGGACTTCTAGAGATCAAGATATGATTTTTCTTCCATAAATGCTTGTTATCGACTTCCTATCTCATATTTTTTTGTCCAAGTATGTCTTTAATTCAAATAAGTATGTCTTTTATGTGCATAAGTATTGGTTCTGGTTTTATTATTTCTTATTTGTTTGTTCAAGTTTGTTTGTTCAAATTATGTCTTTTATGCACAAATGTTTCTCTTATGCACATAAATATTTATTCTTGTTATCAGTTTATATTGCCTCATATTTATTTGGTCCAAGTATGTCTTTTAGGCACATAAGTATGACTTTTTGGATCATAAATATTTATTCTTGATATCAGTATGCATTGATTCATATTGTTTTGGTCCAAGTATGCCTTTTAGGCACATAAATATGTCTTTTATTCTGAAAAGTATTGATTCTGAAAATGAGTATTAATCAGTATGTTTTGCATCATCTTTTGGTCCAGTATGCAATTTATTCACATAAGTATGCCTTTTATTAACAAAAGTATTGATTATGAAAATGAGTATATAAATCTGAAAAATAAATTGATATAAGTACTAAGTATGTCTTTTGAACAAAATTCAAAACACTAAAATAAGAAGAATAAACAAATCATTAAAATAAATGCAAATTAGGAGTCTTGCTTCCAAACTCTTTTTGTTGAATTGATGCATCGGTAGTCTTCTTTTTCTTTGAATGCCCTTTTATTCTTTGTCTTATCCCCTCTGTACTAGATCGTGTAGGATCCAAAACAATTTTAGTTGCTGAACAACTTGAATCAGTAGAAGTATTGCATTGATTTATAGAATCTCTTGAACTCAACACTCCATGAATAACAGAACAATCTCTATCATATCCGTCTTCAAGAGTCTTTCTTGCTTCTTCACCGTGTTCACTTTTCAAAACAAGATTATAATACTTGCGTGTCATCTCATGACGCCAAAGTATGGACCTTGTTCTATTGTTAGACAATTGTTGTTCTTTGCTCAAATTCTCCCAAATCTCTGACTTTGCATATCTTGTCCATCTCTTTAGTATGTAAGAGTCAGATATCTTTTGTATAGAATGCATATGAAGCACTCTTAAACAGTGACAGCACAAGAACCCACATTCTTCAAATTTTTTGCAATCACAGGTGATCAACAAATTTTTACCATCGAATGTAACATGACAAGATCCTTCACCCTCACAAGAAATATCATAGACCATCATATTTTCATCAAGAAAGATAATAGTAGAACTGGTTCATATAGATTTCAGAAATTCAGCCTCAAAATTTTTGAAATGAGATGGTCTGTATACCTCAGAAGCGTGTTTCAACAATCCGGTTAATGGAAGTATAGATGCTGGCCTTGATTTTGAACATTAAAATTCATCTAGTTGTTCTCTTGTCCGCCAACATTTTATAGTGTCCTTGTAAATGCCAAAAAATTCTGTCAAGCTTGTTGTTTTTCTCACGTTGAAACCAATGGCATTATTAGTGCTTTCACTTCGTTGAGAAGATAACAATCCGGCTGAAAAAAAATCTTTACTCAGTCCAGTTGCCCACTTTTCCTTCAAAGAGTACAACCGTGTGAACCATGTATGTTCTTCCAATCCATATTTTGAGACCATTGATTGTCAACATGCTTCAAACTCATTCGGATCTGCACATCCTGTCAAGCATTTGTTAAATGCTTCTTTGAATGTCCAATCACGTTTAAATTCCCCAAATTGACTGATAGCATTTTGATAGAGGTGCTAAAGACATAATCTATGTCTTATTCCAGGGAACACATGCAGAAGACATACTTAAATGGCTAAAAGACATACTTATACGTATAAAACATATATCTTTATTGTACAGAACAATAATTTTGTAATACCTTTTCTATTGCATTTGATATTGCTTGATCTTGATCTGTGAAGATTGTAATTGGACATTTACCACCCATAGATTTCTTATATGCTTCAAAAAGCCACTCAAAACTTTCAATTTTCTCATCAGATAAAAATGCACACCCAACATCGTGTTTTTCCAATGATTGTTGATGCCTACAAACGGTGCACAAATCAAATTATATCGATTAGTTCGATACGTTGTGTCAAAAAACCATAACATCTCCATAGATGTTGTAATCTTCCTTCATCATTGAGTCCCTCCAGAAAACATTACTTAACCTGCTGTTTTCATCCAATTTGACTCTAAAATAAAAGTCATCCTCATCAGCAACTTGTTGATACAACATTTCAATCATTGTTTGAGCATCACCGCCTTCTATTGTCTTCACCTTGAATCTATTAACAAAGTTCAGATGATCTTTCAAAGTATGCCCAACATTTTCCTCTCCACCTGCATTATGTGACATATAACGGTATGAATCAGTTGGTCTCATTCTTGAAGAGATCATCTCTTCAATTGTTTTACCTTTTTCAGTACCCATTTTCCTTTCTGAGCGATGAAAGTGGCTCCACTCCTTTCGAGTTAATTCATGGTTGTGCAATAGTACATGATGTATAACTTCGTAAACTCCATCATCATTCATTTTTGCTCTTAATGAAGCTTGACATCCTGTTCGTAAAATAGGAACTCTCCTTTTCATTGTTGATGATATTGCAACATTCTCTTTCATGTTCTCTGAATAAGATTTGTCATTCCTTTTGAATCTAGCACAAGAACAAACATAATATTTCTCCAAAACAATATTGTCATTATCATTTGACATCCTACTAGTTGATTTACGTACGCTAAACCCAATTGCTCGAGCATGACTGCAATATAGCTCATACATTTCATTGATGGTGTTTGTTGTCATACCTAATAGATTTCCAGTTATATCAGGACCATCACTGTTGCCTGAAAAACACATATATATTACTATATGAATTATACTTATGTATATATTTCTAATACTTGAATTCAATAAAATAAAATAGCAAAATAGTTTTCGTATTGTCTTGAGATGTGTCCAAGTATTCCTTTTAAGCTCATTAGTAAGCCTTTTTAGCATATGAGTATTGATTCTGCTTGTATGCCTATTGTCTGCTTGTTTTTTTATTTGTTTGTTTGCATTCTATTTTGGTCCAGATATGTCTTTTAAGCACATAAGTATCACTTTTAAGTGCATAAGTATCACATTGTAAGCACATGAGTTTCTAGCTGGATTTTATAGATTCGCTTATCTTCACTAAATAACTCATACTCCCAATAATCACAGAGTCTTATTGATAATTTGGCAAGCAAAGAATAACAGATATGTTGTAGCTTAATATGCCTATGCAAATTAATGACAATTAGCAAAATAAGAAGAAATTAGAAATACCTCCAAAGTTTGATACAACTTCTTAAACAATTTCAGATTATAATGCATCTCCTTCAACTATTTGACAATTGTTTTCCTCCATTCGATTTAAACAGTTTAAAAAAAAGGATTAATGAAGGTTTTGAGTGCGACGACATACCTGAAAATTCGATGAGGCCGATGAAAAGAGCAGAGAAACATACCTGGAAATTCTAATCGCGACAGTTCGATGTCTGAGAAGACGGTGGTGACGTTCTAAGTGCGGTGAGGTGCGACGGCTTCAACTCATGCTACGACAGTTTTCTTCTCCTTGCATGCGACGGTGCGTGCGACAGTTTTCTAGCTATGAGCTTTGACAAATCTCTCATATGAGCTATGGGTTGGGCTGGACTTTTAGGTATGGGCTGGGTCAAAGCGGGTCAAAAAGATCCGTCTCACTGAAGGGGATCCGTGAGACGGTCTCACAGGAGTCACACTCTAATAAGATTAGATTAGATATAGGATTGCACAAATTAAATCAATTAATGTGGATAAGGCAGCTAAGTTAAGTAGTTGAGAAACTCTAGGAATACACGTGTTTAAACTCTGTAAAGATGAGAGAGCCACCCCTGGAAGAAAAGAGGAGAGAAACTTGTTTTAAGAAAAATCAAATTTTAACAGTAACATATATTGTGTTATGGGTTCAATTTTAAGATATTTTTCATTAATTAAGAATTCTTGTTGAACCGTTGTACGTATATTTATTGTAATTGGCTTTGCACTAATTGACATTGTAGTGATCAAGTATTTTGCGTTAGGAAGTTACTATTAATTTAGTCTTCTTTTTCTAGGATGTAATTATAGATTAAAGTTGATTGTTTAAGTTTTGGGTATAAATTTTTTATCTTACATAACTTACTAGGCTTTGGAATTATACCTCAGTATAGATATAATCTTAGGATTCGAATTATAGTTAATTAATTAATTAATTGGTTATCTGCTAAATTAAGAACTGATCGATTAAATCTATCACTAATTGTTATATTAAGTTAAAAAAATTCAAATGAGTTTTATTAAGTGATTAATTGGTGTCAAGATGTATGTTAAGATTTATGAAACATATTTAATACAATACATAAAGTTTATAGTTTGTTTTCTTGAGAAATAATGTTAAATTGATGATTTGAATACTAATAGAGACTCTTCTGATGACATTACCAAGTTAGATAAGATCAAATCACATTGATGTAAATCATATATAGATTTGTTGTTATGTATATATTTGTTGTGATCCTGCAATAATCTGTTGTATTGATAATTATTTAGAGTGGAACCGGCATCACCATCCCACACGGTGAAAATCATATATGTTCTAATATCCTCAATAATTGTTCTGAGAATATATCTTCATATTCTTCACAGATACTAAATCATTATTCTGGCAGTAAGTGGCAACCAACTAGTGAGTTAGTCTCATGTGCAATTGGTGCACATACAATTCGGGTCGAGTCCGGGTCGACCCGGATCCGCACGCTTTTATTTATTTTATTTTTTTTGAATTTTATTTTTGGCTTCAGGTTGTTACCTTTATGTTATATGCATGTGACATTTATGTTATATAAGTGTGACCTTTATGTATAAATGTAATGACCTTTATATATTCTAACTTAGAAAAAAATGAAGAATTTTAGCAAAATTTGTACATATTTACGTTTATATAATATTAGCTGCACATATATACATCCTTAAAATGCACTGAATTTTGAAAATTTCAATTTTTTTTAAAAGTTATGAATTATAAAGGTCATAATATTTGTACATAAAGGTCACAAGAATTGTACATAAAGGTTAAAACAATACAACATAAAGGTCTTAATCTGAACTGAAAATCTTCATTTTTTCCTAAGTTACTAAACATAAAGGTCATAACATTTATATATAAAGGTCACATTTTTATAACGTAAATGTCACATTCTTACAACATAAAGGCAACAACCTGAAGCGAAAAAAAAAAGAAAAAAAAAAGGAAAATCCAGGTGCGCGGATCCGGGTCGGGTCACCCCAGTTGAACCAATCCAGATCCGTGCACCTGGTGCATAGCAACATTTGCCCCAACTAGTTTGTGTAAAGGAAAGTTGTAGTTTAATTATGAAAGATGAGTTAAGAAATAAATTACACAAAAGTGGGTTATGAAATTAATAATAACAGTAGCTCCTAAGAAATCGTAATATGATTGGGTTGGTGTTTTAAACATTGTTAAGTCATGGATAGAGACTTAATCATGTAAGTGGTGAATAACGTAATCCTGTAAGTAATGAACATCCGTAGTTGGCTACTGGGTATTTTTATTAGATTGATAAATCATTATTCTGGCAACTAACTAGTTTGTGTAAAGGAAAGTTGTAGTTTAATTATGAAAGATGGGTTAAGAAATAAATTACACAAAAATGGGTTATGAAATTAGTAATAACAATAGCTCCTAAGAAATCGTAATATGATTGGGTTGATGTTTTAAACATTCTTAACTCATGGATAGAGCTTAATCTTGTAAGTAATGAACAATTTAATCCGAACATCCTTAGTTGGCTACTGGGTATTTTTATTGGATTGATAAATGCTGATATCATTGATTAAACTATTTTTTTTAGATTTTGGTTGGAAAGGTGTAGAATGCATTTAAGAATCTTGAGATATAATAAGTCTTGGAAACTCCAGTCTAGTACATCTCTCACCTGCAGTATGAGTAGTTTCAAATTATTTATTTATTATTTATGTTGTTTTACGTATATGTTGCGTTATGTGAGTATGCTTTAATGATTGCTAAGTGATGTGCTTACGTGTTTGATCATGTACAAGATTCTAGTGAATTGCGTTATGCATGAATTAAGAAAGTATATTATTAGAATGTATGTATATATATATAGTTTTATTTTATATATTTTAGAGACTGGTACCGGACTCTCAGACCACCCACAGGAAGAAGTAAAGGGCTCCCAGACCGCCCTACAGTTATCAGTTGCTCCGTTTGGATTCGGTGGCTAGCTACCTCGGATTCTTCGGAGTTGCGCGCATTGGTATCATGTTTGGACCCACAATATATTATTTTCAAGTATAATAGCATATTATTTTCAAGAATACAAGTGTATTGATTTGATTACTTGATGTTTCCAGTTTTCTTTAAGAGTTGCAAGAAAAAAATGTTTTGTGAGATTAGATGATGTACTTACTAAGCGTTTCCTTATAGTATTTACCTCATTCTACAGATCAAGTCAAAGGTTATGTGATGAGGTAGTGCACTGAAGGGTGATTGGTGGTGACGGCGGAACCTCGGGATTGGTTTAGTATTTTTGATAAGTTTAATGTTGAGTTTGACATTATATTAAGGGTTAAAAGCACTTAACCACCCGAACTATGCCTCAATTTGCAGTTTATTGTAAAAACTTTTTTTCGTTGCACCGTCCTCATTGAACTTTGCTTGATTTGCAAAGTACAGTAAATTGCCACTTTTCGGCTGGTTTCTCCGGCACACACGAAACGGCGTCGTTTTAAGTGAGGGCATTTTTTACTTTTCCAGAATCAAAACACCGTCGTTTTGATGGCCTTCTTCAACCCGTTTTACAGCCCTAATCAAAAATAGGAATGGAGTAAAAAAATTAAAATACAGTAACCAATTTCACACAAAATTAAAAAAAAATTCACCCTAAAATCTTGTATACAGATCTTTCATGCTCAAATTCCTTGCTTGGATCAGATAGTAATCCACCAGAATTATCCCTCCGATCAGCCCCATCAATGCTGAATACCCAACCAGCCATGTGTAGACGAAGCTCTCGCTTGATCCGAGCAGCTTCCATGGCTGGAACACAATCCCTAGAAGTGCGGTTAGAATGGTGCCTTGTCGGAATGTGAACTTGAAAGGACTGAGGTTGACCAGGACGTTTGCAGGGGCCACCATGTTTGCTGCAACGTTGGTTGTGATTATGGCTAAGCTTATGCCTAAAATGGCTATGATTTTTGTCCAAATTCCACCGATTCTGCCGAGGAGTTGAATCGGATCGGAGATCACTTTTCCGAAGATCACTTTGGTTGATGAGGTGACTGCTAATGAAGGGAAGAACAACTGCCAGAACTCGGCGGTGGAAAGCTTTGATGAGAGAGAAAGCATGTGGCTGAATCCACCGGCATTGGTGTACGCCCAAATGAGGAGAGAGAGTGAGGAGAGTGAGAACCAAAGCAGAGTATTCTCTGATTGCATCAATTCCGTTCCACACAAATGCCAATTATGAAAAACTAGGATCGGTTAGCATTTGTTCAAGATTTTGGGGTGAATTTTTTTTAATTTTGCGTGAAATTGGTTTTTGATCAGGGCTGTAAAAGGGGTTGAAGAAGGCCATCAAAACGACGGCGTTTTGATTCTGGAAAAGTCAAAAATGTCCTCACTTAAAACGACGTTGTTTCGTGTGTGCTAGAGAAACCAGCCGAAAAGTGGCAATTTACTGTACTTTGCAAATCACGCAAAGTTCAATGAGGACGGTGCAACGAAAAAAAGTTTTTACAATAAACTGCAAATTGGGGCATAGTTCGGGTGGTTAAGTGCTTTTAACCCTTATATTAAATGCCAAGTTTTGGTTCTCAAATGCTTTTGATATAACTAAAATATCTAACATGTTATAAAAAAAATTTTAATAGTGGTATGTATTTTTTGTTCATTCAAAAAGTTTTTGTTCATTCAAAAGAATTTTACAAAATTTTAAAAAGAAGTTTTATGTCGTAAAGGTTATGTATGTTTTAATAGTGGTAATAACCCCATTAGAAGGGGTGTTACAGTATGCTCCTCAGTCATATGAGAAGTGAATCAAATATTTCCTCATCTGTTTGTAGGCCCTTTAGTGAGATGATATTTAAATTGAGAGATGACTTTTGATTAGGGTGAGATGAAGAATTTCGCCCATCAATTCATAGGCCCCTTAGTCAAATGAGATGTAAATCGAAAGGATGAAGACTCCCCTTATCGGGCCGTAGGCCCCTCAGTTGGATAAGATGTACATCGATGCACATAATTGTGTTAGTGATAATATGTTCCACGCAGGGTCTGAAGTTGCGTTGTTGGGTGATTTCTCCCCAAATCACCATCACCTTTACAACTTGGTTGTGCCCCTGGGTTCGACTCAAGTTGACTTGATTCTATTAGTTGGCACGTCAAGTTGAGTTGATTTGGGGCGAACACCAAATTTGCCAACTCTAAGTGTAAAAACAAAAGGAAAAAAATTATTGAATCAAATTTTCGTAATAACAGAATATTTTGTTTATAGACATATACATAAAGGGGAATACAAAACTCATGTGAGGCCTTCTTATAGCTTTCTATGATTTTATATTAGATCGAAATTGACAATATTAAATGTATGAACCCACTTTATTAACCAATATACTCTTATCTTACATAAATTTCCATATGAACTTGTAAAACCTAGTCAAAAAGGAAAAGGTTATATTCGAAATAATAAGTTGAAAAGAAACTAAATAGTACGTACGTTTGAAGAGGTTTCGGCATGGGTAACACAACCAAAAACTTTGTTACTCAAAAGTTGTAAAAATTGCAATAATCAAGTTGGAAGAGGTTTCGACATGAATAATAATAATAATAATAATAATAATAATAATAATAATAATAATAATAATAATAATAATAATAATAATAATATAATAAATAAATAAATAAATAAATAGTAATAATAATTAATAAAACGCATAAATCTATAGGTTACAATAATTTGGGGCGTGACGTGAATTACTTCTAGCTAGCACAATAGAAAATATATTTTTCTCATAAATAAAGAAAATGATAATTTACCTCTATTGATAAGATATAAATAACATCTCTCATTGCATCGATCAACAACTTTACACTACACGTATATGAGTATATAAATAGCATCTCTCATTTCATCAATCAACAACTATATATATGCTATACGCATATGAGTATAAGTATTATTTTATATTTTTTACCTAAATTTTGGTAGATACATAACAAAACTATTATATCGTGCTTAATAAAAAGGTTGAGTTTAATCAATTTTGTAATAGAGGAAATACCCCAAAATATCCAAAAACATATAACATGCATACATTTTTACCCACCAATAGAAAATATTCTACCCAACTATCCAACAATATAAACTATTATCCCCAAATACTCAATTTTCACTTCAATTACAAAGTACACTTTTCTTTTTTACTTTCCTGATAATTTGCAGAATGAAACCTTACACATGATATGTGATTTATTTGCTTTTACATTTTTTGGCATGCATTTGAATGTACAATTTTTTCTTTTATGATTTGATGATTCACAAGAAATAAATGTACTTTTACCTATTCAAAATTTACATTTCCATTCATTCCACAAAATTCACCACACGAATTCACTCCAAAACTCCAAAGTTCTCTCTAAAATTTTTGAAGTTTGAGAGGATTCATTCCTCCGATTCAAAATTTAGAGTATTCATCAAGTTTTAAATCAAGTAAGTATTTAACTGTTTAGTAGTAGTTTAGTTATTGCATGGAATAGTTTAGTTTATTTAAAGTTTAATTTGTTTAGTTATGGTAGAGAGTTTAATCTTGATGAAAATGAAGTCTTTCGATAGTGTTTCACAAAATAATTAGGGTTTAACAAATAATGTTTCACAATTAAGGTTTCACAATTAGGGTTTACAATTAGGGGTTATAAGGTTTCGCTTTTTATAAAATTAGGGTTTACAAGGATTTCTAAAGAGTAATAGTATTTGATAATATGAAAAATAATTAGGTTTAATCTTGGAAAATTACCATTTTCTATTCGTTAAACCCTAAATTTGTACTAATTAATGAATTATATAATTTCCTTAAGTTATGTAATTGTCGTTAAATCCTAATTTAAGAGGTTAACGAAGAGTTTCTAATTCTTCGTTAACCCCTACAATTTTAAAAGGGTTACCGAAAAAATAAGGACAATTTCGTTAACTTTCTTTAACAGAGAAGTTAACGAAGCATCTCCATCTTAAAGGGGTTAACGAATTTATGTTAAAGAGGTTAACTAATTTGAACTTTTTTTTTCGTTAACCCTTTAACGAACTCGCATAAAGGGTTAACGAATTTGGAGTGTTTTTTTGTCAATCCCCTTAATTTAATTGGGTTAACGAATTTGTGCCATAAAGGTTAACGAATTTAATTCGTTAATTCCTCTTAATTTTTGCCTTTTTTAATTTATTTCGTTGAGTGTTTAAAATTTATTTAATTATTTCGTTAAATAACATACTATTTCGTTAAGTCTTAAAACTTTTTTTAAATAATTTGTGCGCTTATTTCATTAAGTCTTTTGCCTTTCTTTAAAATTATTTCTATTCTTTTTTTAAAGTTTTAATATATTTGCGCTTAACGAAGTTAAGTCTTTTGCCTTTTTAAATTATTTCTATTCTTTTTTTAATTATTTCCTTAATCCCTCCCCTTTCGTTAATCCCTTTTTCTATTTATTTTAATGCATTATTTCTTTTAATTTATTTCGTTAAGTCTTCAAGAAATTTTAATATATTTCGTTAATTCATTAATTAATTGAGCATGCTTTTTAACTTCGTTAATTCGTTAATTTTTTTTTGTTAATTAGTGAATTCTTAATTTCATTACTTTGTGCTTTTTTTTTCTTCGGTAATTTGTTAATTCGTTGTTTTTTTCGTTAATCCTTATTTTTTGTGATAATTATTTTACATTTTTTGTTTATATTTTTCAGATATGACTTTCTTAGTGGCAATATGGTATGGAGGTTATTGGCAAGGTTTGCAGTATGTAAATGACATTCAATTAGTGATAAATCTCGAAACATTTACATATCAAGATTTATTGAGTGAGGCACATGAGGTTGTGCTTGCTGATTTGAGTTGTTGGGGATATTTGCTTCATTCTCTGGTGGAAGTGAATGGAAGATTGAAGATGAAAAAAATCAAGAATTATTTTGATTTGCATGAGTGTTTTTTATAGTAGTATGGACTACTAGTTCTGTATCGGGTGAATCTTCTTATCATGAACAACAGTGTTCAGTAGATGAGGAGAGAGGTCTAGGTGGTCAAAGTTTTAATTCTGAAGCCTCCCATTGTCTTTGTTGTTTCCATATTCAGCAGAATTTAGCCAAGTATAGATCACACTTGGTTGAGTTGTTCCATACGGCCGCATACTATTACGATGAAGACACATTTGATAGGTATGTCGAACTTCATGTTTTAAATATTCCTCACGTTTAAAAGATGTTCTATTTTATAACTCTGATTCTCCTTTTTGTATGATCAGGTACATGTCTTTGATCAACGACAGTGGTTTCCAGGGCGTGATTGACAGCTTGACAAAAGCTGGAGCTACTAGGTGGTCTTGTGTGAAATGCTCAGTTCGAAAATTCAACTTCATGACCTCCAATGCTGCTGAGGTTTGAAATGCTTGCCTCGTGTGGGCAAGAAAGTTGCCAGTTTGTTTCTTCTTGGAAGCGGCTCGAAGGGTTATTGAAAAATGGTTTGCTGAGAGAAGGTTGACAGCTGATGAAAGAGGGGTTCCACTTTCACCAAGTCCGTGCATGAAAAATTAGAACAATTCATGCTGCAAGGACGATCGATAAAGGTCCAAAGAATGGGATGAGGCAAATTCAAGGTCACTGATGGTCGGAAAATATATTTGGTGGACCTCAGTGACGGTGTGTGTAGTTGTATGTTCTTCCAAACCGAGTTGATTCAATGCGCGCACGCATGTGCAGCCATAGTACTCCTTCATGACCTGTAAATTTTACCTACTTATTATAGTAGTAATAAGTGTTCACAAAATTGAACTTAATATGTGTTTACAGTAGTTATGCTAATGAGTCGGTTGCCTCGCACATGACCCCTTATTATACGACGCGCTGGTTGAGAGGGATGTGGGCTTGTGAAGTTTTACCTGTACCCGACCTGACTTGTAGATGATGAGATGCGCAGATGTGTTTGTGTCCCGTCGGATCAACCAAAACAGGTCGGTCGACCGAAAGGTAAGCGAATAGCATCTACTGGTGAACATTCGGGAGTGCGTCGCCTATCATGTACTCGTTTTGGTAACCATGGGCATAACAGAACTACATGTTCTGAAGACATGTACCACAATGACGAGCCCGATGGTGATAATCCCGACCAAGGTGGAAAGAAGACAATGAAAAAGAAAAGATGTTCTATTTGTGGCTCAGAAGCACACACAAAAAGAAAGTGTCCTTTATATTTGAGTCGTGAACATGAATGACCTATATTATGTGGCTATATTTGAGTGTTTTAGTGTATGTTTTAGCTAGCAATGACGATATTATTAATATATTAGTTGCATTTGATGGTATACTTAATTTCAGACCTTTTAAATTGCATAACTCAAATAAGATTTCAAGTATACTTAATTTCGTGATTGCATAACTCACATTTTATCTTCGAAACTGTTCCCTGATCTCAGCAAGTACCGTAAGACGAACATATCCATTTATATACGTGATGGTACCCTGACATGCCTCACGAACGTAATGACACTCAATCTGCATATTTACAAACGCCAAAATAATTAAAAAATTAACTAACGAATTAAAAAAATTAACTAATGAATTAAAATATTAACTAACGAATTAAAGGATTAACTAACGAATTAAAAAATTAACTAACGAAGTAAAAAAATTAACTAGCGAATTAAAAAAATTAACTAACGAATTAAAAACATTAACTAACGAATTAAAAAATTAACTAACGAATTAAAAACATTAACTAACGAATTAAAAAATTAACTAACGAAAAAACTTAATAAACGAATTAAAAATTAACTAATGACTTAAAATAATTAACTAACGAATTAAAAAAACGATTTAAAAAATTAACTAACGAATTAAAAAATTCACTACCGAGAATTAAAGAATGAATTAAAAAAATTAACTAACCAATTAAAATAATTAACTAACAAATTAAAAAAAATCAAACCAATTAACGAATTAATTTGGGCAAAATATTTTGTGCAACTAGGTGCATGGATCCATGCACCCGGGTCGACACGCCCCACACGCCTCTGACGCGTATTTTCACGCGCCCCACACGTCTGGTGAATGTGCTCAAACCCACCAAGATTCGCTTCAGGCAGTCTTACCCTCATGTTATGTTAGGGTTACCCTCATATAATGTTAGGGTTACCTTCATGTTATGTTACTGTTACCCGTGTTACCCCCTAACATAACATGAAGGCAACCCTAACATAAAGTGAGGGTCACTCTAACATACATGAAGATATGATTAACATTGTTTGTTACCTTCATGTTATGTTAATGTTACTTTCATGTTATGTTGGTGTTACCTTCATGTTATATTAGTGTTACCTTCGTATTATTTTAGTTCAGTGGTTTTAAACTAAAGGTATGAAATCTGGAGATGGGGCCACATTAACATAACGCGAAGGTAATCCTAACATAACACGAAGGTAACACTAACATAACGTGAGGGTAACGACCAAAACAAGCGAAAAAAGTAAAGAGGCACGGGCTGGATGGGCCAGCCCATGCACGGCTCAGTTGCACGAATATGATCTGTGCAACTGGTGCACAGGAGAGTAACTCATTAATTTGCTAACAGAAAAAGGCAATTAACGAAATTAATGAAAGAAAAGTTTAACGAAAAGTAAACCTATATAGAAAAAAACAAGAAAAAAAAAAAAGCAAACCTATGGAAAAAGGCAATTAAGACCCTGAAGGAAAAAGACAATTAATGAAAAAAAAATTAAAAAAGGCAATTAACGAAAATGGCAATTAAGGAAAAAAAATTAAAGACAAATTGAGGCAATTAAAAATTGATTAACGAATTAACCTATAGAAAAGACAAATTAAGGCAAAAAAAAAAAAATTAGGGCATTTAACGAATTAGAAAAAAGGCAATTAACGAAAAACAAAATCAATTTCGTTAACATATAGAAACAACGAATTTATTCATTAACCCCTAAACTTTAAGGAGTTAACAAAATAAACCCTTCGAATTTGGTTAACCCTAGCTAGGGTTTATTTCGTTAACCCCTTAAAGTTTAGGGGTTAACGAATTTTCTGAATAATTCGTTAATTTGTGAGTGTTATTTTCGTTAATTCGATAACTTTGTATTTGTTAATTCCTACAACTCAAAACAAATTAATTTGTATCAACTAACATTATCAATTCTAATTAACGAAGAACATACCAATTCTAATATACAAAATAAACACATTGTTTATGAATTCATTTATATTAGTTGTATTTTCTCATCAAAATATATCTCATATATGATATATCTTTCAGTAATATTATATCATATATGATATCTTCCATACAAATAAAATCTGGGTATTTGGGGACAATATTTTAAAGTTTTAGGTAGATAGATACAAAATTTATAGAGTAAGTCTCTTGTGCATCAGGTGCATGAATCTTAGATCCATGCACCCGGGTCGGATCCGGGTAATCCGACCCGCTTTTTTTTTTTTTTTTTTTCGCGCTTGTTTTTTTTTCAATTTTAGTCATGACTTTTAGTTATGCGTAAGAATACCTTTATGTAATGCGTAAGAATACCTTTAGATTACCTTAATGATACCATTATGCCCAGATTTCATACCTTTACGTTAAGTTAGACATACTTTTAGGTTATGTTAAGAATATCTTTAGGTAATGTATAGAGATACCTTTAGGTTATGTTAAGGATACCTTTGTGCCCAAATTTCATACATTTAATTTAGGTCAGGCATACATTTATGTTATGGTAAGGATACTTTTATGTTATGTTAGAGATACCTTATTCATAAGGTAGTTGTGTTACACATTTTGTACACAAAGGTATCTCTAACATAACATAAAAGTATTCTTAACATAATCTAAAGGTATCCTTAATATACCTAAAAGTATTTTTAAAATAATCAAAAGGTATTCTTAAAATAATTAAAGGTATCCTTAACATAACCTAAAGGTATGCTTAACATAACTAAAAGGTATTCTTAACATAACATGGTATGTAACCTGGAATCACGATTTCAAAGGTATCCTTAACATCACCTAAAGGTATTCTTAACATAACCTAAAGGTATGCTTAATATAACCAAAAGATATTCTTAACATAACTAAAGGTATCCTTAACATAATCTAAAGGTATGCTTAACATAACTAAAAAGTATTCTTAACATAACATGACATGTAACCTGGAATCAGGATTTCAAAGGTATTATTAACATAACTGAAAGGTATCCATACCATAACTTAAAGGTATCCTTAACATAACTGAAATGTATCCCTAAAAGGTATCCTTACCATAACTTAAAGGTATCCTTAACATAACTGAAAGGTATCCTTAACGTAACCTAAAGGTGTGCATCCGCCCAGGCGCGTGGGAGCGCGTGAGGGCGCGTCAGACGCGCGTGGAAGCGCGTACACGCGCGGGTCGGGTCGGGTGCATGGATCTAGAATCCATGCACCTGATGCATAAAAGTTTTTGTGAAATTTATAATGTTGGATACAAAGTTTATAAAGTCTATATCAAATCGGTTAGTTTGAGCATGAGACTCTTGCACGTGACCAGATAAAACCATGTTTAAACCACATGACCGAAGTTCACTGTACCAAGATTCCATATCTATATGCCTGCATTTTAGATAACAAAATAAGTTGACAGTGTGTTTGTAATTGAGATATGGTTTGAGTTTGATGAAAAAATTTAGTTAAAGTTACACTCATCTCGAAAAAGAAAACAAAAATCATTCTACCAAACTAATGGGAATAATTTCAAGAAAATCTAAAGAGTTAGTATACACATGAAAATCATATACATATATACACACAAATCCTAAGTATTTCTACACTTATATACAAAGAACATATATACAAATACAACATGAAGTTAATATTTATATCTGTAACATGTTAAGTAGAAAATATAATATGTGTTAAACATGAAATTAATATTGTAGAATATGGTGATTAAATATATGAATTAATATTGAAAAAAAATTGGCACAAGTTTTGATGGAAGCCAGCTGTGAAGAATGGGTACGGGGACATAGCATCACTATCATTATGATCACGTGGTTTAACAGTTGTGAAACCTTATCCTTCACAAACCCCATGTGCTCTCCTATCATTTCTCTTAATTATAATTTCCTACTATAATGTTTATGTACTGTAATTAATTCCCCAAATATTCACACTTTCACTTTCACCTATTAATTTCAAATAAGTACAAATACACAGTTATCTGCGAATCAATAATAAGGACTTAGAGAGTCTGTACTGTACTGATGTGTGTGGGACTGAATCGGAACGGATGTTTCAACCGATCTCAACACTTTCTTAGATTTAAAAGGGCTTATGGATTTATACCCCTAAAATACCATAAAAACTATAACACTTAACTAAATTAACACTCAATATAAGATATTGATTTTCTTACCACAAAATATAACAACATATACTTTTCTACCACAAATTTTTGTACAAAGACTAAAAAACCCAAACCTATTTTGCTATTTCCAAAACATATTTTTCCAATAATTTCCAATAAAACCCATATGATTATTAGACCCGATCCGAATCCGAAGATGGTATATAGGCTGGAAACCTTGCTAGTCGTATGCTGGAACTTTTTACAGAAACAAGACAGTCTTGATCTTGATCTGTTTATTTGTTCCAGACAGACTTGATAGGTGTAACAACGCCACGTATCACCTCGGAAAAAGATCCATGAAAATGGTATCAGAGCCTAGGTTTTATTAAGAACTAAGTTTATATTTATTATGTTTTATCTATAATTAACTTTGGTGAGAAGAATCATTCGAGAAAAGTATGGATCTGGACGAATGTCCAAGATGTAGGCCTTACAGGGAATATCTTCAAATTTTGAAGACAAAAGACCGAGAGCATGTACAAATGGTGATGCATTGGAACCACCAATATGCTCAAAAACAGCTTGCAGGTGCCAACGCAGGAGTGCTAAGGCATTGCACCAAACGAGTGGAGTATTATGTGGGACTCCTAAGGGTGAATAAGTTGTTACAGATGGATTTAACCGACAACCAAAAGGATGACCATCGGTTATATAATTACTAATGGAAGACCAGAAGTGGAAGGAGATACTTCCAGATACCTCTAAGATTTCTTCAGATCTTAGAGAAATCCAGAAGACGGTGTAAAGTTATGGTGACCACCATAAACATATACCGACACAAGTCCCTCAGATCCAGAACCAGATGGAGACGATGAAGAAGATTCAACAAGAGACTCTTGAAATCATTCATGATTTTTAAAAAAGAGTCAAGAATCTGGAGAACCGACCCAGTTCATCCGGAGAAAGGAGACGTATAAATTTCGGGACAGTTCCCTATCTACACCAAGATGGGAAACCAACTGAAGTTGTACAACCAATGACCGATGATGAGAAGCTTATTGTCATCATCAGAGGAAAATCCATTACAAAGAAATAATGGACTTTGAGAGGATCAATCTGCAGGATTTACATGACCTAACCGAATCCTTCAAAGGGTTAGGGATTGTAGATCTAAAGATGAACGCGGGTGATGAATCTGTCTTGGTTACTCGTGATCAACAGCAGAGACCACCAGTCAATCCCAATGTAGCAGAAAGTTCCGGATCACATCATGTGGACGAACAAATGCCACACAGAGGGGATTTCACCACAGGAGGATATCCTATAAGAGTTATAGGAACTAGACCACGTTCCAAAAGGCCGGATTTTATCAACACGCCTTATGGAAAGTCACAGCTTGACCCAATACATCCGTATGGGTTGATGCTAAATCTGGATATCCCAGATTTCAAGAATCGTGAAATCCTTATCGATGATTGGGCATCGGCTATGAGGATTGCAGCAGGAACCCTCGATCTTATGAAAGAAGGATTCATCTTACTACTCGAGATGAGTCTGGAAGGATCCGTAAAGATCGCGTGGGATATGACGGCACCAGAGATGAAAAACAACGTCACTGCTGGTGAGTCATTGAAAGATATTGTCGATAATATGGTCAAATTATTCAAAGTCCATTTTATCGACATAGGCTACTTTGAAGGGATTGAAGAAGAAAAAAGAAAAAGATATAATCAAGCCCTTTACAGCCTTGAGTTGCATGATATTTGTCATATTGACGAATACATCAAGTTGTTCACCGAGTACCAATGGAAGTCCAAGGTGGATGACAAAGAAGCTTCGCAATTGTTCTTTGCGAAGATATCAAGTCCCTGGAGAGAAATGCTGATCAGGGAATACAAGCAGGCAGATGACCTGGATACAGTAGCTAGAAGGATGTCTTTCCTGAAAGCTAAGTTATTCGAATGGTGTCATCAAGCGACCCTCTACAAGAACTACAAGAGATTAAGAGGAATCAATAAAATGGTTCCCTTATGTTGCGAAGAAAATGACATTCCAACAGTTGTTGGAGGTCAACCACGGAGGCATAAGAGGCAGAAACAACGAAGTCATCCATACCACCGTGGAAGTAACAACACAAGAGGTAACCGCCGGTCTTCATATAGACCAAGAAGAGTTTGGTCAAAACAAAAGGCCCAAAGTTACAAATCTGGGCAAAGACCAACGCCAAACAGGAGAAGAACTTTTACAAGTTCTGATCAAGGAAGTTCTAGCAGAACTCCAGGAAGGAGAACTTTTAGACGAGCTCATACTAGAGCCAATAAAAGTTTTAAAGATTGTAATTGCTGGACTTGCGGAGCAAGGGGGCATATCTCAACAGACTGCCCAGAGAACGAGAAACGAGGTATTAGACAGTTGAAGGCAACACCCGAACTCGAAGAAGCTGTCTACTATCAAGATCTCATACAGGTGTATCAATTTGAGGATCTACCCTCAGATGAAAGCATCTATGAAGAAGAGATCTGTTCTGAGAATGGAAGTGAATCCAGCTCAGAATCAGAGTGAAGAAGAAATTCTTCAAACAACAGTGAGAGAGGATATGTCAGGATACCTCTCCCACACTACGGTGTCTCATAAGACTCTAATGAGGATTATAAAGGAAGATTCAAAGCTCCAGATGTACGATGGTTTCACCATTGGAGCTATGGAAAAGACATTGGATAAGATTGGTTTTCGTAGCAGAAAACATCAGATTATCCACAGAGTGATTACTGGAGAGTTTACCATTCCAATGGAACTCACTGGTAATCTGATCGAGATGCAATTGATCCCCTACCAAGAGATACAGGAGATCAAAAGCAGAGTCAAAAGAGAAGTTGCAAATACACTCTCACGGATTCACATCGGAGCCATAAGAGTTTTTATTAAGGCAACCTTCAAAGAAGGAGTAGATTTGCCACTCAACCTTGCTATTTGCGACAAGTGGATCTCAAATCTCAAGGATTTATACCTTGGGGCTGTTACAGGAAATTTGTGTGCAGGAAAATTGGCATTTAATGTCTATCCAAGGATTGCATACAATCTGGGAGATCGAGATTTCAACCGAGTCTTAACCCTTCATCAAGATTTCAAACGAAATGATTTGATGAAAGAAGGGAACAGACTCTACTCGATCACATACAAGATTTCCTACGCTCTTTCGAATACACATCACTCAGAGGTATTCTTGAGAAAGGAATTCATCGAAGTTCCAAGAATCTTTGAGGATTTTGCTAGGGTGGTTCTACTAGAACTCATACAATCTCCAACAATAAAGGAGATCGACATGAGGATCCAAGATCAACCCGTCTTCAAAAGCCAGAGTCTTAGAATTGAGCCTAGGCAGATGTCTTTCCAACAAGACAGGCTAATGAGTAGTAGCCGTTGGGAAGAAAAGAGACCGAGTACAATTCAGCGAGTTCCAGATGTATTCAAAACACAAGGAGAGCTGAAGTGCCCGGAAGGATGGAGAGGAGTTGAAGTAATATTCGACATTACTCAAGGGAAAAACACACTCCCATGTAATGCCCTATATTACCTCCAACAACCCATAGTTGGAAGATTTCAAGGAACCCTAAAAATAGGTGAAATGGAATTGACTATTGGGGGAGATCCAGGAAGAATCTCAGATCAGTTGATACTTGGGATTGAGTTTCTCGAGGAACATAAACCTTGGGAAAGATTACAAGATGGAATGAAGTTCACAGTGGCCAACAAAAGATATAGAATCAGATAACCACTAGTCCATTCTCCATATACATTTCGATCGGAATGATATATGAGGAATACAAGGCCAAGTATTTCGCCGCCTACATTGATTCAGGCGCCGGGATATGTACTGCAAAACAGGAGGTTTTCCCTAAAGAAATTGGAGAAGATCTACTAGCTATTGCAGGAAGAGATTTCTCTAAAAGGATTCTCATCCTTAACAGAGGGATCAAGCAAGCAGAAATCATGATCGGTGGAGTAGGAGGTACCCCATGGTACAAAGTTAAGATGCCACCAATCTATTTCCATGATACAGGTGCAGATGTATTGCTAGGAAACAATTTCCTACAAACATTCAAGCGTTTTACACAGGAAAATAAGACAAGAAGGCTTATTTTCACAACACTATGTGATCATAAGATTATTGTCCAAAGATTACGAGAGGCATTCTACAGAAAAATGCCTATTACGTTTCGCAGCAAGCGTGGTGAAGAAGCCAAACTTTGACATCCAAAAATGGCGGATAGAAGAAGATTGGGCGATGCACTTTTATCCTACCGACAGTATGGGCCAACTAAGAAGAGGCACAACAAGAGATGGGATAATCATTTGTATTCATTTAGGATACAAGGAGAAGAAGAAGTTCCTCCAATAGTTATCGCAGAAATAATGAGCCTATTGGAAAATTCGTCGAGTGAGGTTTCTATTGATGAACAGATTTCACTCGAAGACATAAACAAGAAGATCCAAAGGAATTACAATGAAAATCCTTTGGCATGGTGGAACAAGAACGAGCTCAAAGCATCCCTGAAGGTTAAACCCGGAAAGGAACAAGAGTTCGTAAGATTCAAGCCAATCCTTATGAACCAAGGGGATCGTGAGGATATGCAGAAGATACTTAAGGAACATCTGGACCTTAAGCTTATCTCACCAGGAGTTTCTCCATACAGCAGCCTGGGATTTCTTGTTAGGAATCATGGAGAAATCAAAAGAGGAAAGCCAAGACTTGTTATTAATTACAAAGGAATTAATGACATCCTGGAGTTCGATGGATACTACATCCCGAGTAGAGAACACCTAGTCAATAGCATCAAAGGTGCTAAGGTATTCTCTAAATTTGATTATAAGTCTGGATTCTACCAGATTATGATGGAGGAAGGAAGCAAGAAGTTTACAGCTTTCTCCACACCACAAGGACACTATATCTGGAACGTGATGCCCATGGGATTGGCAAACGCTCCTCAGATATATCAGAGAAAGATGGATAATCTTTTCAAAGATTATTTCAACTTCATGTTCGTGTACATCGATGACATACTCATCGCATCCAAGAATATAAAAGAATATCTCAAGCATTTGGAAATCTTTTCAGATGTTTGTCACAAGGAAGGATTAGTGCTTTCTGAAAAGAAGGCAGTAATTGCTACAAGACAGATCGAATTCCTTGGAATTGAGATCGATGAATCTGGAATCATCCTGCAAAGCCATATTGTTGAAAAGATTCAGGGATTTCCAGATATCCTCAAAGACAAGAAACAACTTCAAAGCTTTCTCGGAGTTGTTAACTTTGTTGGTATGTTTATAAACAATCTGGCAAATTACAGGAAGGTGTTTAGCCCATTATTAAAGAAGGATGCAACATTCATCTGGGAAGATAAACACCAAGAAGGGATTAAGCAACTTAAGGAGGTTTGTAAACAACTTCCAAAACTTGATATACCCCAAGACGAGGATGAACTGGTTCTCTACACAGACGCCAGTGACCATTGGTGGGTAGCAGTTCTAATGAAGGCTACACCAGATGGAGAAATGCCATGCAGATACTGCAGCGGATTATTCCAAGACAGTGAAGCAAAATGGCATATCAACGAGAAGGAATTCTTTGCAGTCAGGAAGGCATTCAAGAAATGGCCTTTATTCTTACTTGCCAAGAAATTCATCCTGAAGATTGATAATTCTAATGTCAAAGCTTTTCTGAAAAATAAAATTGAATCTAAACCAGAAAAGGCTAGGATACAAAGATGACAAGCTGAATGTCAATAATATGATTACGATATTGTCATTGTGAAATCTCATGAAAATGTTCTTGCAGATTTCCTAACACGAGATGAAAGGACACGTCGCTGACGAGGTCCTCAAACGAGTCAGGCATCTCAGGGATAACCTGGAGAGCCTACAACGAGGTTTTGATGTTTTATGTATCAAGGCAGAAGTTGCTGGACGACTTTAACAAGCTGATCAGAGATCCGTCTCTAATCAAATACGAGCATGCCAGTACGCACATGAACAATTGTTCAACGTGCTACAAGTACCTATCTTTCAAGCTGCATCTCCAACGGTGCAACAGAAGGAAACAAGAGAGCGGGCCTCTAACCCGATTGTTATGGATTCAAATATCATAACCGAGAGTTCTGCAGATGATGCATTCCTTGGGGATGCACCAACTGGAACAAACATTGAAGCTCCGGTATCAAAACCCGAGTCTTCAAGTCAACCCAGCACCTCTGGGGTTAAAGAGGGAGAGTTGAATCTTAGGCCACAGACAGGCAAAACTAAGGTTCAAACTGACGAGAATTTAGTTTCCCCTATGCAGGTTTACCAGAAGCAGTGGGAGAAGCTAATTACCAGGAGGGGTATACATCCAGAGAAAACAATCATTGATATCTCTGGAAAGTACCCAAGAGTTTGGATGAAACCAGGAAGTCATCCAAACGAAGTACAAGAATGGTATAACTTTGGAGCTCTTGCTTCAATCTATACCGTCTCACCAGGATTCCCAGAAATTTTGAAACTTCCGAAATGGATTGGGACAGCAGTGCACGAGACTTGGGCCAATAATCCACATTTGGCCAGAGGAGATATTCTGGAATTGTATTTCTTAATTGCAGCTCCAGAACCAGCCAAGAAAGGTTTCCATGAAGCCTTTCATGTCATCAAGCTGAGGAGACCTGACGGAAATGCCTTGAAAACCATCAAGACGGAGGATCCAGAAGATACTCCAATTCTTGTAGGAGCGTTTTCAGAGGATGAAGCTTCTACCCGACGAGCATGGGGACTATGGGTTTGTCTAACTGAAATGGACAAAGTCAAGTACCCATTCAAGTTCTTTCATAATTCAGCAAATGGATCTTTCTTGCTGAATTCCATGACAGGAACAACGACGAGCTTTGTAGAGGATTTTTTCGAGACAAAAAGAAGGATCCTTTGGGAAAACAAGATTCCGGCAAGCAAAGAGACTTATCGGAAATTCTGCAACATGGCACATATTGGCCGATGGACAGATCATGTCTGCCAAGCATGTCCGGAGCAGAAAGAACCCGAGTTCGGGAAAGGGTTTTGACCCAAACCCGACCGACAAGAAAGAGGGGCAGAAAAGGACAAAGGGCCTGCCCAAAAGAAAACTTATCCGCGGGGACCACGAAGGCTGAATTTCTAAGATTCCCCGACAGAGATAAGATGGGCTGAGTCACGCCCCACCAACATCACATGCGAAAAAGTCACGGAAGGAAAAAGCAGATTCCCCAACAATTTCACATAGGATGAGTCACGAGCAGAAAAGCTGGCAATCACGCACTCAGTGGTGGATCCACTCAGAAAAGGTGGACAGCTGGCTTAAGCAGGTTTGGAATCTGAATTTCAAATCCGGATTTCCATCTATAAATTGGCAAGCAGAAGGAAGCTAAGGACATCAAGTATTCTCCATAGTTTTCTTTAAAACAATATCATCCTTGTAATAAGTTTAAGTTTTCTGAGTTTCAGTTTTAGTTTATGTATAAACGAGTCACATCCATCTCAATGAGAGGCTGATCCTATATTCTCCTCCCAAAAGGAGTTTATAGATGATGTAATAAATATTTTTAGTTCTTAATAAAAGAGAGGCTTTTGCTTCAACGTGTCTCTGTTCGATTTGTTTATCTGTTGGAAGGATCACCTTGTACACCTGGTGTAGGAAACGAACCAAGGTTGTGCTGGGCAGTTGCTGAAGGAGCTGGATAACTTGCAGACCAACTTCCCAGAGAGCGAAGTTGAACAGTGAGGAGTTGTTCGTAAAACGGTTTGGGGGCAGCAATTTTCCAACTGGTGGCATTGCGAACCACCTCACCCGGTGCTGTTCTGGTCGAAGAAAGGTATGATCTCCAACGGGTTTATTTATTTTACGGAAGCATGTTGGGCCTGATTAATTAAAGGATTAAAAGAGGATTAGGGTATAAGAATCAAATGGTGTGGAAGATGGAAAATTTTGGTTGCAAATATAATTTGGAAGTTTGTGAAATTTGGAAGTTTGTGAAAAGGTCAAAAGGTATAATAGTGTTTGTGGTAGTTGAATATAATATTTTATGTTTTGTGGTAGAAAAGTATGTATTGTTATATTGAGTGTTAGAAAAGAATAAGTGTTATAGATATTGTGGTAAAGGGGGATATTCACTCTATTCCATACTACCCTTATGGGTAATACCCTTACCACACCAATATTTGACATGTGGCAAATTTTGTTTTTTTTTATATGATGTAATTCTATCTATTTATTTATTAACCATAATTAATTGATATTTCTATCTCCCAATATACAAGTATTATTCATTTTTAGTCTTATGAAATGTAATATTTATTTATTTATTTATTTATTATAATACCATTTATATAAATTCATGACATTTTATTATTTATAATATATTGATTATATTTATATGCAAAACTTTGACTAGATAAATTGCACCGGTTAATGTTAATGTTATAATATATTCATATGTCATTTTATTATTTATTATTTATTAATTATATTTGTATGCATTATTTATGATTAATTTGTTCTAATTCTCATAACCCTCAAACATTAACCCAATATGTCAAACAAAACTATGGTTAATAAATAAATAGATAGAATTACATCACACACAAAAACAAAATTTGCCACATGTCAAATATTGGTGTGGTGAGGGTATTACCCATAGGGGTAGCATGGAATAAACCATTTAAAAGAGCAGAATCGATTAGATTCAGTCAACTCGAACCAAATATGATACAAATTCAGCAGAGTGGATTTTCTTTTTGACTATATATAATGTACTCGTGTGTTGCATGATGTCTCATATAAAATTTAATAAGTTTAAAATTATAGTAATACGATATAATTATATATAATACATATATAAGTTGAACAAATAAATTAGTCTAAACCCTAAATAAGAATGAGAAAAATAAATGTGTCCAATTTAATAAATTTGTAGGTGCAGATAATGATGATTATGGTTGAACCAGAACCTGAATCACACAAGTTTTCTAATATTTATTCTCTCTCATTTCCACTCCCCCTAACTTATTAAAAAATAGTACTTAAAATCATATAAAATGAATTTAGTAGGGTGGTTTTAGTTAAAAAATAATAAAATAATTATATATAGTTTTGTCATAATATTAGATGGTATCTGAAATTTTAAGAGTATATTTTATCCCTAGAGATATGCCATGTGTATTAGAAATGATATAAATTTAAGAATTGAAATTAATAAATATTATCTTTTATTAGTGTTCATAACTATAAATAGACATATATTTTAATGAATTTTTTTGGTTCCATCAACACGAATAACTTGATTATTCTAAATTCACTATATATATATATATATATATATATATATCAACTCAACTGATTTCAAAACTCTATTACAATTTGTTTAGATAATAATATTGAAAATTAATGGAAATATTCAAAAATACAAACTACTATAAATAAACCATTCATTGTAACAAAGAATTATTAATACTTTTTTTTTGAATAATCAATATGTTATAATTTTTATTTTTAATTATTGCCATTTGTTTTTCATTTTTGTAATTTGTTTAAGAATAATTTTAACTTTAAACATATGTTTAACTCCCACATGTTAGTCTACTGTTGGTGGGTGTCGAATACAATAAATAATAAATCTTACTCTAATGATATAAAATTTGAGATAGTGAGTAAGGGCGAATAGATTGATAAAAGTATTTTTATTCTTTTGCAACCTTCTAAAAAAATAAAAGATGAGGTATTTTTGAAGTATTTCTAACTAATGAAGTTAAAGAAACTAAAAGTAACTAATTATAAGAATTCAATGGAATAAAATTCTCTAGACAAGAAATAAATTCAAAAATGTTTCAAACGTTGATGATAGATACATGAATTCTATATTTCTTCTAAAGTTAAATTAGTTATCGTCGTTGCTACCACCTAATGACCTAATCTCTCCTTAAGCTTCAGTAATCATAATTACTACCATAAATATTAGTAAACAATCATAGATATCATCTTAGAATTTAATTTATTAATTGTATTGAGATTTAGAAAGATCCAATTCTAGCCAACAAAACAGACATGTAGGTTTATTTAGAATAGATCATATATCTTCCAAATCGGGAATTGAATATCTTTATATAATCAACTATGTTTTACTGCTACAAGAATCATAATAATTAAAGACAAAATATTTTATGCAACTGGTGCATGCACCCGGGTCGACCCGCCCCACGCGCCTTTGACGCGCGTTTTCACACGCCCCAACACGCTCTCACGTGCCCCCATGCACATGGTGGGTGCGCTCAAACCCACCAAGATTCGCTTAGGTAGTCATACCCTCATGTTATGTTAGGGTTACCCTCATGTTATGTTAGTGTTACCCTCGTGACGGGTAACACTAACATAACATGAGGGTAACCCTAACATAACATGAGGGTATGATTAACATTTTGTTCAGTGGTTTTAAACTAAGGATATGAAATCTGGATATGGGGTCACATTAACATAACGCGAAGGTAAACCTAACATAACGCGAAGGTAACCCTAACATAACGTGAGGGTAACGACCAAAACACGCAAAATAAGTAAAGAGGCATGGGCTGGGCGGGCCAGCCCAGCCCGCTCGCGGCCCGCGCGCAGCCTAGTTGCACTGATCACAGATCCGTGCAACTGGTGCACAGAAGAGTAACTCATAATTAAACAATTACAGATTTAACGCTCCAATTGACAATATTATATATTGGCAAAACAAATGATCCTATTTGAACAATCAACCAAAATAATAATAAACAATTCACGCAGAAGAAAGAACAAGGAAAATTAAATTAGATATCTCACGCTTAGACAATGCTTGTCCTCGAACATACTTTAACTCAAATTCATGATCTCAACTCATCTTCGTTCCTTCTCTTCCCATACTCATCCAAAAACATTTTCCATGCAATTAAATAGACTTTTTTAAGGATTTTTCATCCACCAACACATGAACAATGACGTCAATATTAATCTCCAATTGCATAAAAACAACACCTCACTTTGGATTCACTTTTTTCACTCAAGTGTTTAGGCTATATATATCAGTGAGCTCTCAAGTCAAAATATAAGAATATCTTTACTATAAACTTGCAAATATATCACATCCATTCCAACCATAAATGAGCCGAACATGCACTAAATCTAAGGATTTAAGGGGGACATTTTTTATAAGGCTTTAGGTTAGAATATGATAAGGAAGATTTTTTTTTTTTTTTAAAGTAATCATGATCAAATGAAATCCACCACACCAAGATCAAATACATCATTGATAATCAAAAGATTGCTTCAAAATCTTCTGAACACAAATATATACATAAACTTGAAACTCAACTTTTTTTTATCATTTTTTTTTAATCTCTTTTTTTTTTTCCTCTTTCCCTTTTTTTTTTCTCTCTTTATTTTTTTTGTTTGTTTTGATGCGAATGTCTAAACTAAGAATGTAACAACTAAAATTTACGAATAAATTGCAATCTCTTTACAAATAAAATAAGGCTTCGTGTTATCATGTTTCAATTACTTCAATTTGAGGTTCAAATTATGGGTAATCGAGAAAAGTGTGGTAAAACTTGTATCAGTACCCTTTTCTCAAAAGACTGGATATATATGCTTCTCTTAAACACCAATGAGATTTTCCTGATGCAAAAATTGGTTAAAGGCCCGAGTCTTTGAAGACCCAATACATAAAACAAGCCTACTTATGAAGACCAATCAAAGCCCATGTGGACAAAGATCCTAGCACCACCTCTACACTCTCACCACCGTTTCTTCCGATCGCCACCGCCGCCGTCACGGCTATGGGAAATTAGCCTATTCCAATTATTTCGTTCTATTAATAATCAATATATAATACACATATACATTCACATGTTTGGGGTGAAGGCGTCATTTACTCATTTTAACTGAAAGAAGAAAGCTGGTGAGAGAGAGAGAGAGATGGCATGAAGAGATTTGAAGAGTGTAGCAATGGAGGCAGCACTGTCATCATCATCTTGTATCTTCTGCAGAATTGCCTGCTCTTCAACCTCCACCACCCTCCTTCACAAGGTCCGCCTCATTTTTTCTTTTTTTTTTTTTTTTTATCCCTTTTCACTTTTATGCATTTCTTACTAGGTTTTTACTACATTTAAATTATACTTTGTATTGATTAATAAAGGATAATAAGGTCGTTGCTTTTCAAGACATCGATCCATCCGCGTTCAGGTTTGCTCAATTCTTCACCCTTGCTGCTGTTCGTTTTGTTTCGTTACTTATTATGCGTGTGCACAACATGTTTGATTAATTGCTTCAATGATGAGTGATTACATTGAGTTGTTTGCTGCCATCTCCATACTTGTGTTTTCTTCGGATTTATGAATGAATGATAATCGTTGTTTTCTGAATTCCCGATGAATCGTTGTTGTAGAAATGGCGGTGCTTGGATTACTTGAATGCAACCATGAAATGGTTTGTTCAAGTGTCAGAATATGTTCTGTTCAGGAATTTAATCTGTTCTTTGAATGATCGAAATGTGATTTCTTGAAGCAGTTCCAAAATATTTATTTCAAAAGGGATAAGAAAAATATGAACATCCTGTTGATCACATTTAGTAATTATAAACAGGTTAAAGATGATTTAGTAGTGATGCCATTGATTGTTTCTGTTAGGAAGACCTCTGAGAATTTGCATCTGATTTAATAAATCAGAAATCTTGTTATAGGATCGATTATCAAGTGTGTTCTAACATGATGAATTAATTTAACAGAAGACGAAGGTTCATGAGATACCTTTTGAAGCGTGTAAGAATACTGCCAAAGTAATATGCCCTAGTAATCTCAGCTTCAAACCCTCAAACCTTCTGCGGTGTTCTCTAGAACTTTCTCTGTGTGGGCACGTTTGTTGTGAACGCGTGCTGCTTTTTGTTCCGAATCCTTTCCATATTCTGTTCCGGATAAGAACCACGTTCTGTTCCGGATACTTCTCAAGTTCTGTTCCGGATAGGAACAGAACCAGATAAAATCTTATCAGTTAAATATTTATCTAATAAATATCTTTTTAACTGATATTTTTATCCGGATAGTCCAACAACCTCAATTATACTGCAGTATAATATATTAAGTTTATATTAGAGCCACCGAAGGGACCCAATCGGACTCAATTAAATTAAGCTCCAATAAATTAATTTTAACTCAAAAAATAAAGATGAACATTCCCGACAGCTTTTGCATATACCACGGCCCTTGTGCCAACCCTCAAGTATGATCCCCTTCATTAAGTTTTCTGGTTACTTGGAACCTCTGCAAAGTATTGCAAACATGGTTAGTGGCTCCAGAATCTACTATCCAAGTATCTGTAGAATTAACCACTAAACAAGACTCAATAAAAGATAACTCACCCTTTCCTTGTTTCTTTGCTAGGTAAACCAGACAGTTTCTCTTCCAATGACCATTTTCCCCGCATTTAAAACACTTCCCTTTTGATTTCCCATCTGATTTTTCTAGAGTTTTAGGCTTCTTTGCTTCTTGCTGTGGACCCTTTCGGTTTGGTTAAGAACAGTCCAGCAGAAGCAACAACAAAAACATCAACATTTTGGACTTTAAGAACACTTTCAGCGTTTTGAAGCTCTTTCATCAACTCGGTCAAGGACATGTTCAGCTTATTCATGTTATAAGTAACTTTGAATTATGAGAACATCTTAGGGAGAGTCTCTAAAGCCATGTCAACTTGAGTCTCCGCACTGATCTCAGCCCCTAAAACCTCAGCCACATTGAAATGACCAATCAGCGTAAGCATATGGTCTCTCACGGACGTCCCAGGTTTCATACGCAGGTTCATAATGTTCCTAATGGCAGCCTGACGTGCTTGACGTCCTTGATGTGCAAACATTTCTTGAAGACTCTTTGAAGACTTTCCATGATTTCAGTGGATGTCCTCATGAACTGATATTTTTTTTTGCAACACATTTGAGATGGAACCCAAAATAAAGCAACGAGCCATGTCATCAACATGAATCCACTTATCATAAGCCTCCCTATGTGCATCAGTAGACTCATCAGTAGGGATTTCGGGACAAGGTTCAGTTAGCACAAATTTGAACTTTTCAGCAGTGAGAACAATCATAAGATTGCATTTCCAGTCAATGTAATTTTCTCCCACTAGTTGGTTCTTATTTAATATCAAAGACAAAGCGTTTGCAGACATTTTCTGAAAATAAATAAATTAAAATTTGATGAGCATGCATAATGATAGAAAGCAATAAAGAAAACAAACCAAGTAGACCCAAAACTACTTTATGTGATTACCACCTAAAACCCCAAAATCATGACATACCCCTCTATAGGAGAAGTAAATGTTGATTTATGGCTAGGCTTGGACTCTCCCACTAAATCAAACATCTCGCATCTCATGCTATGTTGATCTAGTATCACATTATTTTAGCCATCAATAATATTGATTAGATATTCTATAGGAAGTCCTCTCAATATTCCGATTTAAGTGTATAACCCTTATATTAATGAATTTTCAAATCTTTTAATCAAGTATGAAATCTATAGGATAAACATACTTAATCAAATTGAAAATCATTTACCATTATTGGGCTCAATCAAGTAACCGAAACAATGCAACCCTCCTATAGGGAGATCAAATAAATTGGCACAAGGTGTACACAAATTCTTACTTATGAGCTATTAAGGGAAGCCACGGGCTAATAAAATAAGCCCTCACACACTTAATATTTTTTTAAAATTGGGTTTTAATAGATTAATATTAGTCTAACCATTTTAACTCTTAAAATAGCTCAAATATCAATCATAGTATGCATGACAATTTAAAATCCTAGAGCGGTGTTCATGTGATTTCTATATGACATGTTATATGAATGACAATTAATATACATAAGCATCTCATGCAATAAAATAAAATAAAATAAGAACAAATCTTATGACCCATCCTAGACACAAAATTACAAACAAATGAAAACCAATTGGGTCACAAACCAGCCCAATTCTTCAAAAACCCGTTTGCAAATATCTGGACCAGATCTTCTTATTCCAGCAGCCCATAACATCTGGCCCAATTGAATGGCATAAAAGAAGGCCCAAATAAATGGCTACCTTCACTCCATGGGCCTCATGACATTATAAGAAATAAGGCCCAACCTACACCCCAAGAGACCGTTACTGTCGCCGCCACTGACTTATTGCTTTCAACTCCTCCTTTTTTTTAAAAAAATTGAAAAAGGCACAAGCAATCACCAGGACAGTGGATAAACATGGAAAAACTTATGGCTTCTTCTGTGTCTCTTTCAGCAACAAAACGACGGGAAGGAGAAAAAAAAAAACATGAAATACAAAAAAACCTATCTCGTATCCTACTTCAAATCTAACAAGGGGAAATTATGGAGACGTAATCAACCCCCTTGTTTACAGACTCGAAAAATACAAAATACAATTTGTATCAAACTAGACCATAAATTGTTCACAAATTAAAACATTCATCCATAACAAATAAATCACATACACTAACACCGCTCATGATAGCATGCATAAACAAAATCAATTCATCAAAGAATACACAAAATAATATCAAAACCTATGGCTCTGATACCACTTGTTAGGAAGACCTCTGAGAATTTGCATCTGATTTAATAAATCATAAATCTCGAATCGATTATCAAGTGTATTCTAACATGATGAATTAATTTAATAGAAGAAGAAGGTTCATGAGATACCTTTTGAAGCGTGTCTAAGAACACTACGCTTCAACCTGCCCAAGTAATCTACCCTAGTAATCTCGGACCTGCCCAAGTAATCTGCCCTAGTAATCTCGGCTTCAAACCCTCAAGTCTTCTCCGGTGTTCTCTAGAACTTTCTCTGCAGTATGTACGTGTGTGCAGTATGTACGTGTGTGGGCACGTTTGTTGTGAACGCTTCTTATAAGCAGAAAAGAAACTGCTTTCTGTTCTAGATCCTTTCCACGTTCTGTTCCGGATACTTCTCACGTTCAGAACCAGATAAAATCTTATCAGTTAAATATTTATCTCATAAATATCTTTAACTGATATTTTTATCCTGATAATCCAACAACCTCAATTATACTGCAATATAATATATTAAGTTCATATCAGAGCCACCGAAGGGACCCAATTAAAGTAAGCTCCAATAAATTAATTTTGACTCAATTAACTCTTAATTAGTCAAATTAATTTATTAATCTCGTTCAACTCCACTATAAGTACGAGATTGCACTCTTAATTAAATTGAAATTACTGAAGCAATTGATCAATAATTTATATCCTCTGATTGATCGATCCAACAGTGCTGTTTCAAGATTTTCCGATTAATAGTGATCTCAAGCTCCATTATAACATGTGAAAATTTCATAGTTTTTAATTAATGAAAGAATTAAAATATCTCATACTGTTGGCACCCTCCTATCTTTACTTCTTGGAGCCTACATGAGCTACTAGTTAATTTAGTGATATTAGTTAATGTATATTTGCAAGAGATGCCTTTAGTTGGCCTAAAGTAAATTCTCACACCCCTAGAGGTGAGACTCCAATCGCTCACTCTGTCATAAATGATTCAAAAATAATGTCACGCCTTCTCATATCTAACTGGTTGCACCATACATTGCAAATGCTTGACTTTGTCACATTAGATAAGTCTTATTTGTTACGATATCCCACATCGGTTCCACATAAAGTGTGGAAGGGTATATAAGTGGGAGTCAACCCTTGACCTTTGACCATGGTTTTGGCTTAAGTTAGGGCTCCCTTGCTTATATTCCTAACATTATTCAACCTAATGACATGCAGTAAACTCACCCTAATCCTATATGAGATAGGAGATGTGCAGAGTGTCATTTATATATAATATATATATATATATATATATATATATATATATTGCCAAGACCAATTTTGTGGTATAGATTTGCAACTTAAAGTTCCTACAATTAAAGCATCAGCATGCTTGAGTTGAAAAACAGTTGACTTTGGGAGCTAATATCATCTAACATTCATAAATTGTGCTGTGTTTTGCTTGAATTGTAAATTAGGCATTACTTGGTGATTCCAATTGAGCACATATCAACAGTTAATGATCTTCAGAGGAGACCTGAAGACTTTTCATTAGGTGACATGATTATGCATTATGGTGCTTATTGTTTGGAATCTTGCTCTTTCTTTATGAACTCATAAATTGTAAAATTTCTCTCACATTCTTCTCTTTGTAGTCAGTCACATGCTAAATGTTGGTCAAAGTCTATTACAAAGAGATGCACCTCATGCCGAGCATTATAGGTATGGTTTTCTTCTCCTCATAGAAATGGATGAAATGCTTTTTCTTTATTCAGCTCAAATTTCTTTAGATATTCTTCCATTTGGTATTGAATTTTAGTGATGAAATGCAAAAATAAAAACTGTTCAAAGCATAAAGCTGAAAGTTGCATCACTTGAAGCCAAAAAAATAGTTCTGCAACCTCAAGCAACTCCACTAGCTAAATATATCTATGATAAAGAGTAGATATTGCCAGACCATGTACCACCATAGACTTGTAGGAGGAGGCTAGTTATTGAAGTGTATAAATTTGCTATTGAGCTCATTGTCTCATTGTTAAGAAGGAAATTATGCTTGAGATGATATAAGTATATTAGTTTATGTTTTTAAATATTTTAATTGTCTCATTGCCTACTTTTCGTCTAAAATCAAGTTCAAAAATCATCTGTATTATCTATGGCACCAATGTCTATCAATGTTACTCTTAAATTTTTATACCAACCAGTGCTAGTATTGTTTTATCTTATTCTTGAGATGAAATTCCATGGTTGAAAAAAATTGAATGCTTAACTAGTGATGTAGCGCAGCCTCATGAGTGTAGTTTTTTTTAATTGTATTAGCTTATTGTTATAATCTGTCATAGTTCCTGAAGGCAAGCAATGAAAATAAATATATATTACAGTTACAATTGGTATGAGAATGACAGAATTTCTGAATATCAGATTTGGCTTCCACCAGCCTCCATTTAATAGCATCAACCACTTGCATCTTCATTGTTTTGCACTTCCATATATCCCCAGGTGAGGTCTTTCAGCATATGATAATTACATTATCTCTTCTCTTCAAATTCCTTTTATTTTGAGAAAGTTATCCTGATGCAAGAATTTATAACAGGTGGAAAGCTATAAAATATTTGTCTTTAGGGATATTTGGTGGATTTATCGATGCGGATAAGTTGTTGGAGAGGATAAAGCCATTATCTTCCATCTAAGTTATTTTGATCCGACGATGATGTGCTCAGAGTCTGTGCATCCAAGTATCTTGAAATTGGAATGAACTTTGCGCAGCCAATTCCTCCCCAGCATTTCTGGTTAACCATTAATATCTGATGACTTATCTACAAGATCTTTAAATGACATCTTATTAGTTCTCAAATCTTACATTTTACTTTGTTTTAGAGGAAATAAAGCAGATCATGTTAAGCTGCTTGTAGATGGTGCCTTTTGTGAGAATGTTAGATTTGGGCATGAATTATATTCTAGCTATTCTAAGCTCATAATCCTCATATTGGCTGCCTATTTCTCTTTATCCCAATGAAGATAGAACAACTGGGTTATTTTAAATGGGTGGTTATACAGTGGTTCTTAGTTGGGTGGGGATACTATGGGTTATGACACATATAATGATGTGGAGTGATTCAATTAATGTGCTGAAATGTTGATTAGGGCATTGGCATCCATTGTTCATTAATTCATATTAATATGTTTAATAATACAATAGAAAAAGTGAGTAAAGCAAATCAATAATAATAATTATAATAATATGAGGTCTATCATGGAACGCCATTCGCAAAATAAAATTTGAAAAGGTTTGAAATATGTGTTAAATTAATCGACTTTTATGGTTTATCATCAAAAGTTGAGGTTGCAATTGAAATATTATCCTAAATTCATTTTTTTTAATGTAATTAACCCAGTTAAATTCATGTGTTACAATACATGACATTAAATTTAATAAGAAAAATAGTTGACCATATCATATTATATTTGTATAGTATTTCTTTAGCAAAGTGTAGATATTTATTTCCTTTATGAGTTACTCTCATGTGCACCAGTTGTACGGATCAGATCCGTACAACTGGGCCTCATGCGAGCTGGGCTGGCCCGCCCAGCCCACGCCTCTTTACTTTTTTTCACGTATTTTGGTCGTTACCTTCACGTTATGTTAGTGTTACCTTCATGTTATGTTAGGGTTACCCTCATAAGTGAGGGTAACCCTAACATAACACGAAGGTAACTCTAACATAACATGAGGGTATGACTGCTTAGAGCGAATCTTGGTGGGTTTGAGCGCACCCACCAGGCACCAGGCGGGTGGGGGCGTGTGAGAGTGCGCTGGGGTACGTCAAAAGGCGCGTCAGAGGCGTATGGGACGGGTCGACCCGGGTGCATGGATCCCATGCACCAGTCGCACAAAATATTTTGTCTTCCTTTATTGTATAGTAAATTATTGTATCTACATTATTTATAGTGGAAAACATCAATAGCGTCAATCACCTATTCAACGCTGATCATAATTCTTCTCTTACATGGTATCGGCCTAACATCGTAATCGCTTCCTTCCTCCTCCTTTCGGTGCCGCCCAACTATGGCTATTAATTCTCTCTCCAGCGAAAATTTGTCGGTCAATACTCTCATCCACCTTCTCCACATCAAATTTACTGCTACTGATTACCCATTATGGTGCATCCAAGTTGAGTCTATTTTTGAATGTCTAGATCTTCTTGGTTTTCTTGACGGAACCAAAACTACACATTCGTCTGTTGTTATGTTGGAATCCTCTTCTACTGTAATTCAGCCATTCGTCGCCTAGAAGAAGAAGGACAAGCGGATCGCTAGTCTCCTTCTCACGTCTCTCATAGAGGAGCCTCTTGCCCTAGTTGTGGGTTGTTCCTTCTCGCGTGCGATCTGGTTGGCCCTGGAATAGGCTTTTAGCCACGATTCCAAGTCGCGTGAGTTTCAAATTAAGGATGAATTACATGCCATTAAAATTGGTTCATGGTTTGTTGCAAATACGGTCAAGCATTCAAGACACTTTATGATCGCCTCACTACTATCAGACGCCCTGTTGACACCACCAACCAGTCCCACTGGTTCCTCCATGTTTTGGGCTTTCGTTTTGCGAATTTCACGGCCTACTCTATTTTTCTAGGTGGAAATCGTGTATCTTGGAGCGCTAAAAAACAACCCATTGTGGCTCGTTCTAGTTGCGAATCTAAATATCAGGCTTTAGCTAATGCGACTTCTGAGGTAGTGTGGTTGACAAATCTGTTGGGTGAACCTAAGGTTCCTTCCTTTTCTCTTCCTTTGCTCTTGTGTGATAATAATAGGGCTATTTTTTGAGTCAAAATCCGGTGGCCCACAAGAGAGCCAAGCAGATCAACATTGATTGTGATTTTGTTAATGAGTTAGACTCTATGGAAAAACTATCTACTCAGTTTGTTTTGTCATCTTCAATTGAAGGATATCTTCACGAAGGCTCTCCCTATGATCACCAAATTGTACATATCTATTTCCTTTTGTAAATTACTATATCTACATTATTTATAGAGGAAAACATCAATCACCCATTTAACACTAATCATAATTCTTCTCTTACAAAATTATATTTAACAAAATAAGCAACATGATGTTGTGAAACTAAGGGCATCCTAATGCTTGGGTAGATGCTGACATGGCAAAATATACTACCTAAGGGAATCTCCAATGGTAAAGGTAGAAGATGACATGTAATTTTTTAATAACTATAGATTAGGTAGAAGGGGGTTGGGGGAGAAGGGTAGAGGAAGAGGTAGAGGGAGAGAGGTAGACAAATTGCTACCCGGGTAGAAGAGAAGAAAAGTAGCAGAGAAAGAAAGAAAAAGTAGGAGAGAGAGAGAGAGGTGAGGTGGGATTGAGAGGGGAGAGAGTGTATGATTTTTTTTTTCTTAAATTAATTGTATCACGTTACTTTGTTTGCCATTTCACTGTTTTCGTCCATTTTTTTTAGCCGTTTTTAAACGGCTCTTTCTGTAAAAGGTTTTTTTTTTCAAAATTTAGAATTTTAACATTATAAATACATGATATAACTCATAATTTTTTATCACTTCTTACAATTTTCAAACATCAATTTCTACAAAATCTCGTACATCTCTCTGAGTGAAATGGATAAAGATTCTTGGAAGAATTGGTTTCATTCTTCCAATTCCAGAGAAATGCATCTTCTCAAAATAACAATATCTTTCCTCAAGATTTCAACATCCATCCTCAAGATGGCAGTTCCCAAAATTTCTCTATACATCGTCCAAATTTCTCAGAAGTTCGAAATTTTCCACTCAATTTTATGTATCCACCTCAATTCCCCTTTATGCCCCCTTCTCTGTATGGATTTCCTCCGGTCATGGGTTCAAACTCATCAAGGAGATTTAGTACGGGAAAAATTCATTTTAGGTCCACTTAAGAAGCTACTGTCCGATTTTAGTCCTTTTATTTTTAGGGTTTCAATTTTAGTCCTTTTAATTTGAAATTCGACCAATTTGTGTCCATTGGGGGCGATTACAATTCAATCGCCCCCATTTTTGGGGATTTTGCTGATGTGGTTGGTCGGAGATGCCGATGTGGCTTATTTTAGTTGATGTGGGTGCCCGGAGCAGATGTGGCATAAAATAGACCAATCCCCTTTATCTGAGCTGTCAAATAATAAATTGTAAATGTAAAATACAAATTGTGATCAAATGTAAAAATGTAAAAAAACAAGATTGAGTAAACTGTAAATGTAAAATCGAGATTAAATTTCCCAACCCTAACCCTAGAGAACCAGATCGAAGAACGGTCACCATCGTTCATCGGATATTCATTGGAAACAAATGACGCCCCGAACTCGCTCAAATCGCCAGAAAGCCCTAATCTCAGATAAGCCCCCAAAGCCCAAAAAACCCGATCCAAAAAAACCCTCAAATCCAAAGAAACCCCCAAATCTAAAAACACCTCCAAATCCAAAGAACACCGGAAGAGAGACTTTGCAAGAAAGGTCATCCCCGACTACGAACTCCAACGCTTCAAAGAATAGGGAGCCGACAAAGCGGGATGAAGGGCGTGGAAAAGAAAAGTCTCCTGTAGGTAAGTTTGTTGTTACCTTTTAAGATGAATATAGTGAAGTAGTTGTTGCTTTTAATTATATCTGTGATGTGCCTTTAATGTGTGGTTGTTGAGGATTTATACATGTAGCTTTGAAAAGTGAGGGTTTAGTAGATATTTTATTCATGCATGTGTGTGGTACATATCTAGTTGGCATGCATTTGGAAAAGGGAACATGTGAACATAGAATATTACATAGCTTTTTGTCTCATATATTGATGTGTCTTTTTTTGGTTTTTTTATTTCTTTTTACACAGTTGCCAATGGTGAATGTTTGACTGTGGTACTTCACCATGGGGGTGAATTTAGACATTTACCACAAGCTCATTACATTGGGGGGGAAACCATTGTCCTTAGGGATGTGAAACCAGAAGCTTTGTGTTTGATGAGGTTGACTGAGTATGGGATAATTAGAAGGGCTTTAGGGGCATTGCATTTTAGTTTCCATGTAATCATTAAGGAAGGGTTTAAGATGATTTTAGATGATGAAGAACTGCAGAGTTTGTTGATTAAGAATTTGACTGAGAAGAAGCTAGATATATATTTAGAAGCTGATGTGCCAGATATTTTTACAAACAATCCAAACCTTGAAACTGAGCCTATAACTGAAATTGAAGAGGATAATAGTAAAGATCCTGATTTTCTGATTGGTAGTTATGGAACAGACAGTAGTGAAGAAGATGAGTTTCAAACACAGACAAGGACACTCCAACTCCACCGTCTCAAAAATCGTCTCCATTCTCACCACAATGCTCTCCAATAGGTCTTGAAAATATCAATCTCGTGGCTGACCTATCAAGTGCCGAAGAAGCAAACACTCCGAAGCATAGTCAAAAGACAGCGTACACTCATGCAGAAAATGAGCTTCTTGTAAGTTGTTGGCTAGATATTAGCACTGATTCGGTGATAGGTAATGCCCAAAAGTTGCAGCAAATGTGGATCAGGATTGCTGATGCTTACAACAACAATCGTCCAGCCAACACACCATTCAAAACATGGACCGTGTTGAAGTCACATTTTTTTACCCTTCAGAAAAAATGCAAATGGTTTAATGCAATATACATCAAGGAAAAAAAAGAATTGGGGAAGTGGTTCAAGTGACATAGATATTACGCTAAAGGCACAAAAAATGTATGCAGAATTGCATGAGAAGCAGGGGTTAAAGCATGTGGGATCCTGGATGATTTTGAAAGAAAGTCCCAAATTTGCAGATCCAGGTGATGATTTTCATGGTACAAAGAAGACAAAAATTATCTTACAGATGGAATCTATCCGGAGTGGGCATGCTTTGTGAAGAGTTTTCAATGTTCGCAAGATCCGAAGCGAAAGAAGTTCAAGGAAATGCAAGAGGCTGCTAGAAAGGATGTCGAACGGGTCTTTGGAGTGCTTCAAGCTCGTTGGGCAATGATTAAAGGTCCAAGTCGTTTTTGGTACAAGAATAATTTGAATGATATTATGTATACTTGCATTATTTTACACAATATGATTATTGAGAATGAAGGGGATACAGCATCCGATTGGTCAGAGGAACCTACTAGCTCCGATAATGCTCCACAAGTAATTCAAGGTTCCGTTGGAGCATTCAACGACTACCTCATGAGGAATTCTCAACTGCGTGATAGAGAGAAGCATCATCAACTTCTTTCCGACTTGATTGAACATGTATGGGCACGATTCGGCACTAATTAGCTAAATATTTATCTTTCGATGATTGTGTTGTTATTTTGTAAGTTTTATAAATGTATTTTTCTTATCGTATTGTTTTCATTAATTTGTTTCCAATAAATTTAATAATATATTATTCAATTTTATTTGATGTTTTACCAAATTAAATAAATTTTTAAAAATAAAATTTAATCATACCATTTTAAATATTATAAATTTTTATTATTATAAAAATGAAATAATATATAGAGGTAAATAATATAGATATATTGAGTGATTTGATAGTGGGACCCATGAATAGTTATTTTTTGGGTAGAAGGGTTGGTAAGGTATTTGTTTAAAGGTAGAGATTTTTTTACTTTTGAGGTGGCAATGACGTGGCGGTGACGTGACACACATATACCTATTTTTTGGGTAGAGAGCATTGGAGATGCTCTAAGGAAATTGGGTAGAAGAGGGTTGAGTGGGTTTGGGTAGAGGTAGAGGAAGAAGATGGAGGTAGCACTTTTGCTACCTAGGTAGAGGAGAGGGAGAAGAAGAAAAAAAAGGGAAGGGAGAGTGGGTCCACAATCCTTTTTCTCTTTTTTATTTGGTTGTATCGGGTAGAATGATTGATGACGTATTTATTGTGAGGTAGAGGTTTTTTAATTTTTTAGGTGACGATGATGTGGTGTCAAAAAACCTAAAAAACTAGGTAGAGACATTGGAGATGCTCTAATAGGATATAAACGCAATAGAAAATAAAATATGAAGAAGACAAAATGTAGAGAGATTGTCTTATTCAATCAATAGTACTCAAGCCCTCCACTTATATCTCGAATAAAAGCTGCAAATCATATTTATAGTTGAAACACCATCTTAGAATAAATGATCCAATTTCTAAAAATAGCTAATTTAATACACATTATGAGTAATAATGGGAGAATGTAAAAGCATAAATGTAACTCTTTGGAGGTATATAAAAGCAAAATGAAGGCATCCACATAAATATTTGTTTGATAACACATGAAATTAATATAATGGATTAAAAATATTAATTACAAGGCAATGAAAGTAGCACTAAAACTCAAACAAGAATATAAGACATGAACATTAATTGAGACAAATGAAAATAGTAGAAATTAAGGTGGCTACTGCACTGCCTCTATCCTGGCCAACCTCTTAAAACAGACCATAAGCCTTAACCACTACAGAGAAAAGAGTGAAAAATAGAGCCACAAATGGAGACAAGGCAGCCGAGGAGGAAGGCTGAGCAACCGCTCCGGTGGGGCTCGTGACACGGGTCGGTGGCGTGGAAGGAGTGGCGGTTTCAGACGGCGGCGCGTTGGTGGTTTTGGTGGGTGGAACAGTGGCGGCGGCAGCAGCAACGGTGATGGCAAGTTTCATGCCACCGGAGCAGTGGCCGGGGATACCGCAAATGAAGTAATGTGGGCCCGGGGTCTTGAGAGTGATGGAGGTGGCGCCGCTGCTGTCGGAGGAGATGGCGTTGCCGGTGGTGCATGATCTGTAGTCATTTGCACTCACTTCATCGGCTGTGTGACCAGCCCCATAGTTGAATACTGTATACATATATGTTTGTAACATACATTAATTTTTTTACTATTATTCAAAATTTAGGACATGCATGTGATAAAAGTTTCGTATTTAATACGTGGCGGTGTATTAAATGTTATGTAACGGTATTAAATATAATAGAAGATTCAGACTACTTTTAAGTGTTATTTTTAAACTCTACGTACACACAAATTAATAATTTTTTCCCTTGATATACGTACTCTACATTAATTAAGTTTTTCTTCGATCTTTATTAAAATATGAGTTATATACAAATCAATTAATGTATGAATTAATGAGGTGTAGGGGTATATTTTATGGAAATAGTTTTCAAAATACCAATTAAAAAGCAAGAATTTAGAAGTTTCATTAAAGCGACACTTAAAATGGATTGGAGAGATATAATTTAAGTTTTGGTTTTTATTTCATTTCTTTTTTCGAACTAGTGGCTTCTATGTTCTTATGGTTCGTGTATGATGTAACTTATACCTTGATGATGCATGTGTTAATGTAGAGAAAAATGATCTGGACTTTTTGGTATAATATGTGATGTGTAGGGACAATATGTTTTCAAAAATTATCACATAGCTAAAAAGAAGGGATTCTAAGTTGTAGCTAAATTAGAAATTTTGTAGTGGCAAGTTGTTAAATTCAAATTAAAGTTCAAGTTCAATTACATTTATTCAATTAAGTAAAAATGAGAGTAAATATATTCATCCAATTCAAAATAATTTCGAGTTATGTATAAATTATTTTACGAATAATAGTATTGTAAGCAACCAATTACTAAAAGTATAATAACATAACAATTACAAAAAGAATATAAAACTTAAAAGTATATGTAGATATGATTAGTATTTATTTTATTCAAACAAGTGCTAATTTTCTTTTATATACTTGAACTTTTCATGGTTGAGAGTCTGATGCTATGATTATTTATGTTAATTTTCTTCCATTCCCCACCAATTGTGGTAATCAATTTCAAAGAATTATGAAATGAGGTGTTTTAGATTAATATGAATATTAATACATAAATAAATGAATAAATAAAAGAGTAAATAAAAAGCAAAGAATATTAATACCAATGGTGTCGCCAACGGCAAAGGTCTTGTCAGAAGGCCAGGTGGTATAGTCAACGCCGGTTGACCAACCAGATGAATCCCCAACTGTGTAAACAGCACCTTCTATTCTGCTTGTAAACACCACCACCACCACCACCATCATCAACTTCATTCCCATCTTTTACTAATAATTTCTTGATCTTCTTCTTTTTCTCTAATTTCCTCACTCCTTTTTTTTTTTGTGCTTCTCTTAAAATGCATGCAAACATTTCCTTATATATAGATGAGAGAGAGAGAATACGTATACAAAAGTTGCTCAATGTGAATACTTTTTAAAAAAAATATATGTATGATTATTCAATTGCTGTAAAGGATTTATGGAAAAAAGTACTACCACTTAACTTTAAAAATAAGGAAGGATATAGGGGGAAAAAGAAAAATAAAAGAATTGAAAAACAACCTGCAGTTTTTTTAAATTCTGTTGAAATAAAGGTGAAAAAAAGTATCAAAGAAAAACAAAAAAGTTGGGTCCATGCATGTGTAGGTATGGATTGTCTCGTTGGTCTGAGTGTCAAAGTTTTATAACATTTAAATAGATTGTAAATTATATTATTATATAGTTAAAAGCAATATGTATAGGACCTAATTCTGTGAATATTGTGTGTTGAGTTAGTATAGCTAGCTTAATGGCAAAGAAAGGGTTGGGGCTCATAGTCATGTTTAAAGCTAGATTAATTCGAATTATATAGCAAAACTATTCTCTTCTGTCCTCAAAACTATCAAGAGGACAATGAAATAAATAAATCCCGCGATTTAATCGAATTGTTATCTCCAAATTATTGAGTCATTAAAAAGGGTCTGTCTAATTTGAATAATATTTCACTTGAACAAAACCGATGTACCTTATTTAATCATAATTATTATCGGTATATTTCAAATAGTCATCTTGTGTACCATTTAATTTGGAAATGGTTAGTAAGATGGTTTTGGTGAACAACTTTATTTCTTATGGTTCAATAATAAAACACTTATTTTAAAATCTTGACTAAAAAGTAAAAACATACTATTCATTTTTGAGATTTATATATAAAGAAGTAGAAGATATATACCTCTAATTAATTACCTTTTACATCAAAAGAATTTAAAGATAATGGAGTAGTGAATGTATTAATTAATATAAGTTGGTAAATTTAAGGTGGAATCCCATAGAGAAGCAGTTGGGGGTGGATAACATCATGATTGCTGAGCTGCTATGAAGTTGGTGAAAAGGGCTTCTCTTTACTTTCTAAAGCACTTTCATCTCCAACACCATAATATGAGAGAGAGAGAGAGAGAGAGATTACAATCCATAATTTTTATAAATTCTTGAACATGAATTTATATTGTGTCATTTGAGTTTTTCAGTATTAAACAATGAGAAATGCCATCATTTTCCTTTTTCTTTAGTTCCACTATTTTACAAGACTTTTCTATTATTGTTGTTGAAATTTTGTAGTTTGATTAGCGCTTTAATGTTATATTTTATTTATGGCTATTTGTTTTGATTAATTTATTGAACTATCTAACCGTAACCAACTTAATTAAAAAAAGAATATAAAAGATAGTTAATTTAATGTGGTGGAAGTTTTAATGATTAAATTCTTAAATTCAATATTGTGGAATGCAAAGAAATCTCTAGAATCAGCTTTTGTTTTTTCAGAAAAAATACACAATCATATTATATTCATGAGTTCGGTGAATTTCTCCTATTTCAAATTCATATATAACAACTTATTTTTTTATTGTAAAGATAAATATTTAAAAATTGACAAATTTACCTTTAATTTAAAAAAAAGGATTTTTTTTCATTTTCCCTTTTTTATTTAAAATATATAACAATTTTTATTTCATTGAAATTGATCATTATCCACCAACACACACATATATATATATATATATATATAACTTAAATGCAGGACTACCTAACTAAAAGATATAAGGATATTACATGTTTGTGTAATATGAAGTAAAAATGTACAACTAAAATAACTAAAATGCATGATGACTAAATAAGTAATTGAACGTATGACTAACATAATTAAAGAGTATAATACGTGGGAGAGAGCGTGAAATCATGTGAATGCACGTGGAAGATCATTCGAATCAATTTGAATCGCATGAATCTACTAGTTTCATATAAATATTTGTGATATAATATTTTTGACTTAGATTTTTAAAGTTAGAATGCCATTGCACACCTCTTGGCAATATAGATGACTCACTAGCTATGCAATATATTATGAGGAGAGTGTATTGCTCTTTATCTCATTTTCGGTTGATATTGACTTATAAAATTATGAGATTTATTTGACAAAAGTATCCTTTTAATTGCCATTTTTAGGGATGTATACCATAATTTTAAGGTCTTAATTATTGTGGGCTAGTTTTTCTTAGGTGAGGATGATGATTGCAGTTGACCCACTCAACCAAAATTCACAAAGTCAGAGTTGTTGAGCTTACCAATAATTAATATTTACAATAACTCTATATGCACTTTTGCATTTTATGATATATTATGCATCATTATGGTTGAGTGAGAACATGTCCGTTGCATGTGGAGAGTCCAACTTTTGATATCTATTTTTAATTGATTTAAGCATGTGAGATCGGATCATTTCATGTGAGATGAGTGACCCACATTTTACAATTTACATATAAATTTGTGGATATGAGTTTGGTTAATGGGTAAAAAAGATCCGTCTCACGAAAATCATCTGTGAGATCGTCTCACACAAGTTTTTGTGTTTATTTAATAGTCCTTTTTTCCATTCGTTTACTGTTCTATAGTATTTCATTGAACTGTATTTTTCTACCTATCAGCTATCCATCAAAAACTCCCGAGCGCCAATAAATTTTCAAATGTCACCATTTCGATATAGTTTACCTTTTTAGTATTTCCCACTTAAAAACTCAAGTATGATGATCATGGTCATAATATCATCATAAATTTTGGCGATACATGCAGAACAAAATCTTAACAAATTAAAGGATTATATTAAATAACTGTTTCACTATATATTAGAATATAAAATGTTAATTTCGACAATAAAATTCTAATTACAGATGTATGATTGCATAAACCATGATATACTTTGGTTTCTTGAATTTTAATGTTCACTTATTTCTAGTTGTACAAATCTTATTAGATTCCCTCAAATTTTACTAATGTTACCAAATTCAGAGTTATCATTAACTCCAACCTTTATTGCATTTGCATCCGATCACATGTGAGAGTTGCATTCTTGAATCATGAGAGCTCCAACAACAAAATCCCAAGTTCATGACCAACCATCATAAAGGTTCTCTTAAAAATAATGTATTAAAAAACAAAATAGATAAAGTTTTTGTTCCGTTATAATTCCATTTATTTGTTTACATTTGGAAATATTAAATAGACTGAACAAACCACTTAAAAAAAATTAGATTAAAAATAAGTTGTGGCTTTTATTCCATGAATCAGCTACCAATGACGTATCCATATTTATTTAATTAAAACATTTTAAAACAAAATTTACTTTGTTATTAGTATATCAATCAAATATGTTCAACTAATCCTATGTTAATCTTAAAGAAAACAAGAAAACTCTTGCACCATATAATTTACAAATCACTACCAATAGTCCATAAAAGAATGTACCAAAGTGAAAGTGATGAAACCTATCCTATCTCTAACTATGATCTCTCTTTTGTATATCTCTGAAAGAAGCTCATTAATATAGTGGCAATCAACACAAACCCTTAGATCCTTTATGACCCTAATAGATATGCAAAAATCAGTTGCAATGAGAACAAAAGCAATGACCAGTCTTCCTTCTCCTCCTCCTCAATGTCAAACAACACTTCTCTAGTTCTGGCACGATAACCATATTCTTGCAACTTCACGTTCATCTCGTCTACCTTCAAATATATGTCTTTGAGACGAGGATGATATCACACATCAGAAACTCATGCATCGCACCACCACCAACTTCAACTAGACTACCACCTGACATTTTTTCAACCCCATTATCTTTCATCAACTGCCTTACTCTTTGCATCTTCCCAATCTATTCATACACGAGTACATATTTGACAAAAGCACGTAATCCCCACTAGTCTCTGGCTCTATCTCTACTAATTACCTCGATGCAACTTCACCACCTCTAAATCTCCATGGACTCTAGCGGCCCCAAGTAAAGACCTCCACAAAACCGTGTAAGGCTTCAATGGCATGGTCAAAATCCTTTCTTGAGCTTCCTTAACGAGCCCTGCTCGACCCAAAGGATCCACCAGGCAACAAACGTGCTTGAGCTTAGGCTCAAGTCAGCCATCGACTCAAAATGTTTGCGCCCTTCGTTTACCAATCCTACATGTGAGCAAGCACACATTAGAGCTAATATAGTGACGCCCTTCATCTGGGGCGAAACTCTCTTGCTTCATTATCTCAAACAAATCAAGAGCCTTCTGACCATTACCATGGATTGCAAGTCCTCTAATCATTGCATTGAAACAAAATGTGTCTCTATGGGGCAAATGGTCGAACATTTCCTCAGCAAACTTAAGGCAGCCAAAATTTATATTGAAAGTAATCGAAGCGGTACTGATAAAGTGATTGAGGCTCAGCTTATTTCTAATAATATACATGGCCCAGGCTGAGGGCACCTAATTCAGTACGAGCAGTAATCAAAGCCACTAGTGTCACTTCATTTGGCTTTACTAAAGACTTCTGCATTAGGAAGAACAAATCCAAAACCTCCAAAGATGAACTAGAATTAGCAACATAGCTGACACAAGAATTGCAAGCACAAGCAGTTAATACAGAATTCCATGCAGCTAAATTTGGTTCCTTATCTGATCAATAAAATAACTAGCAACACCTACTCTTCCACATTTTGAGTAAAAACTAAGCAAAGAGGCTTGAACTAAGTTGTCATAAGAGGGCTGAAGGAATTTTAGAACATGAGCATGTAGGGCTTGGCCATGTTTCAACCATTGGCATGCCCCAAAAGCCTTGAACAGAGATGGGTATGTATAGTTATTTGGCTCGATGTTGGGATCACAAAGAACTTGATCTTTTTGAGTGAAGCATGAGATGAGAGTGTTGCAGAGAAAAATACTCAGGTTGGGAGCATGATCAAAGATGGTCAGCAGGTAGGATAACGTAGCACTAGCAACAGACGAATATACAAGAAGAATACAACTGATAGGATAAGTATGGAAGATTAGGCCATTTGTGATCATTTAAGCATGTCACTGTTTCAAGGTATGGAAGGTTGCATTTTTTCAAGAGATCGAGGATTGGGTGATCAACTGTTGGGTTAAGCTTCCTTTCACACATTCAACGAGTAGCCCACAGGAGAAAAATCTGGAAGCACGATCAGATTAACAAATGAAATAAGAAAGCAATGCAATCAACCCCCATCGCCAAAATCTGAAACTCGGTTTAGCAATTTATCAAACCAAAGGAGTGCGTTCAAATATCATCACTGAAAAACATCACCATCAATAAGCAAAAAAAAACACTTCACAACTTGCTCACTGAACATGCTTTTATTTCTTACTTAGAATTTTATTTTTATTTTACACACCACATTGCAGAAATCCCACACAGTCTTTTCACCTTTCCTACAAATTACAATGCAACAATTCTCTAAAAGCTAACAGATTACATTATTTATTCTTTTCCTTATATGTTCATTGAATTGCATATATATGAGGGAAGCAGAAGATGAAATACTAATAGCAACTAATGTTGGAAGATAACAATTACGAAAACAATAATAAAACAAAATGGTCTCTTCCTTCTTCAACAATTTTATTAGTTCATTTATTTATTTTTAAATAAGAGGGATGAAAGGCCACAGGACATATACATATCTAACTAGCTTAGCAATGCTCTCTTCAATTTCTTTGGTCATTAACCCTATATTATATGATACCACATTTAGATTTCTCCAACATGAACAAACACATTCTAATTTCAACCAACTTTTCATTAACATACATGTATATATGTAAGCAAAAAGCAACAAGAATTCACAGTTGAACTATGCAACTTGAGGAGTAGTAAGTAATCCAAGAATAACCAACAATTAATTCAAACAGATCTATTATTGTAAAACACCACAAAAGGAATTCAAAAAAAACAAGAACTTCATCATCCCTTTACCAGCATTACCTATCCGGTGATCATCGTCCCAGCTCCTTGATCGGTAAGAATCTCGAGAAGCAAAGAATGCTTCAATCGCCCGTCTATAATACTAGTCGTACGAACCCCTTGCGCTAAAGACCTCACACAGCAATTCACCTTAGGGATCATCCCACCAGCTATCTTACCATCCTCAATCATCTTCTTCACCCCTTTAATATCAATCTCCTTCACCAAACTCCCTGGATCATCCCGGTTTTCAAGAATCCCCGCTACATCCGTCAACAATATCAGCTTCTCAGCCCCCAATGCCGCAGCCAGCTCCCCAGCTGCCGTGTCTGCATTGATGTTATAAGACTGTCCATTCGAGTCAGCAGCCACAGAGGCTATCACAGGGAGATGATTGTTATCAATAAGAGGCCGGATTATCGTGGGGTCCACATTAGCAATTTCGCCTACAAACCCTAGCTGTGATGAGTTCGGAGAGGGCCGAGCGGTTAGAAGACGACCATCAATACCGGATAACCCTACTGCAGTTCCACCAGCTTTATTGATCAGTGAAACAAGCTGCTTGTTAACTTTACCAACTAGCACCATCGACACAATTTCCATGGTTGAAGCATCAGTGACACGGAGTCCATTCAGAAAATTAGGCTCAATATTAAGTTTTCCAAGCCATTGGTTGATCTCAGGCCCACCTCCATGAACGAACACAATACGAAGGCCAACACAGGAAAGTAGTACAATATCGGCAATTACAGATGCCTGAAGGGCCTCAGATTTCATTGCTGCCCCCCCATATTTTACAACAATGGTCTTGCCACGAAACTTTTGGATAAAGGGTAATGCCTCGGATAAAATCTTGACTCGGGTCTGAGCTGAGGTTGAATCTTTAGCAATCTCGACAGGTGCTGTTGTTGACTCTAAACATGATTTCAGGCAAGGGATTCTACTATTTCGCTTGAATTTGATTGGAACCGTGTTTTGGAATGACAGAGTAAAATCACTCGACTTTTCAAAGCATGAGAATGCAGATTTAACAGGGTGGATTTTAGCTGCTAACATAGTTCCTACAAGGCTTCACAAAGGAGACAAATAACACCTGATATTGTATTGCACACATAGATATGTCAGAAGTAAATAATCGAAATTGAATGTTTTTTATCCTATTTACAACCTCTCAACATCTCTTCCCACACAAGAAAGCAAATTTTGCATACACATTTCTCTTCAATCCTTTTTTCTCCCAACTATATAAACACAATACAAGTTAAAATCAACAATTAATAAAAAGCACATACGCAAGAGATAATTGCACCCCAAAATCAATGATTTATACCTCCAAAACACAAGAAAAAAGCAGCAAATAATTATCTTTAGATTGAAAATGTAAAACCCCAAATTATCTTACTTAAAATTCAGAAGCTTGATACCCAACTAAATGAATGAAGAGGAGAGTGAAAAGCAAAGTTCAAAACCATCCATTAATTAACATTCCAATGCAAATGATTAACGGTAACATTCGACAAAATCTAGAGAGAGAGAGAGAGAGTTACCTGTGCAGCAGCTCTTTCACAGCATTCTGAAGTTTGTGGCTCAATCACCATAGAAAACATTTAACCACGATTTCTCCAGCTCAATGGGCCTGTCCAAACTATTATTGGGCCTATACAAAATAAACTGATTATTAAATGTTGTGGCCCCAATTAGGTCTATAATTTTTATAGAAACTAAAGTTTCATCACCCCAGGTGTTTGTACGTGATAAAATTATTTGAAAACTACAATTACCTAGTTTGATATGTTTGAAAATGTTTTATATTTAATATTTAAGTTGTAGTTTAATTATATATGTAAATTTAACTGTGTAATTTTTATATCTTCAATTCTTTCTTAAATTTCAAAAGTATATTACAATGTTCATAATGTTGTTGGAAATTGGTTTGGAAAAGTTGGTATTGACCAATCTTTGACCAATTTGATTACGTGTTTTGTTTGTCAAAAACGAAATTAAGTTGCAAATTTAAAATCTACGTTTCGAGTAGATAAATTTAGAGTATTTATTTTCTCAAATCCAATTTCGGATGAATGAGAAATTAATGCTTAAAATTGACAACTTAAATTGAAGAGGTGTGAAGGTGTGAAAGGGTGTGAGTTTGAATTGAATTGATGCAGCCCAAATTAAAGGGATGTAATCATTCCAATTAGACACATTGTTTCATAGAAAGAGGTGTCTAATAATGAAAAGACTTCAATTCAAACGAATAGATGTCTAATCATGAAAAGATATCATTTCATGAAAATGTGTCTCATTATGAAAAAATATCAATTCAAACTAAAAAGGTGTCTATTATGAAAAGACACAACACCTATTCAACTTCTATAAATAGGTTCCACATTCAATCATCTAATTCACTCCACTACAACTTGCATTCATAGCATTCTAGCAATTGTAGTACTCTTTTCATCTTGTCCTAGAAAGTTCTAAATATCTCTTTTGTTCGCCGGAAAACTTTTGGATTCGTTGTGCTGCGATCCTTAAGTTAGTAAGTCGTTGTATCTTGGGGACGTGTGCCGTAGACCGTAAAGCATTGAATACGGGGCAATTTCGTCTTACAGAGAAAGTGTCCAACTCTTGCCTCGACTTTACCTATTGTTTTCCAAATCATTTTCAAATACACCACATTCCTTTCTACAGCGTAAGATGAAATTTTGTGTAATTGAAGATGGCTACTTTTGTTCCTACAACACCAGTTTATACTGAGAGATCGGTGAAATTCGACGGGACTGAATTTAAGAGGTGGCAACAGAAGATGTTGTTCTACCTAACAACGCTGAATTTGGTTCGTTTCTTGAAAGAAGACGCACCAACTGTGGGGGATGATGAAGTCGATGACCAAAAGAGGACTGCGTTGGATGCATGGAATCACAGTGATTTCCTGTGTCGGAACTATATCCTTAATGGACTCGACGACTCTCTCTACAATGTTTACGCAGTGACAAAAACTGCGAAAGAGTTGTGGGATTCACTAGAAAAGAAATACAAGACCGAAGATGCTGGATCGAAAAAATTCATCATCGGTAGGTTCTTAGATTTCAAAATGGTGGATTCCAAGACGGTTTTAGACCAAGTACGAGAATTGCAATTAATCCTCCACAACATTCATGCTGAAGGGATGCAACTCAGTGAATCTTTCCAAGTAGCTGCTATAATTGAAAAGCTACCGCCTCTTTGGAAAGAGTTCAAGAACTATCTCAAGGACAAACGGAAAGAAATGGGGCTTGAGGACCTGATCGTGAGACTAAGGATTGAGGAAGACTACCGAAAAACTGAAGTAAAGAGCGGCAGGACAATTATGGAGGCAAAAGCAAACCTGGCTGAGGCAAGTACTAGTAAAAAGAGAAAGTTGACGGGCATGAAGCAACAGCAGGAGCCAAAGCAAAAGCAAGTTAGAAAGATTGAGGGCAACTGCTACAACTACAACAAACCCGGTCACATGGCAAAGGATTGTCGACAACCCAAGAAAGACAGTCGAAGTCAGGCTAATCTAACTAAGAAAAATTAAATATCTCTGAGTAGGAATGAGTTAAACCTATCAGTTGTCGTATTTGAAGCCAACTTGGTGGATAATCCAAGAGAGTAGTGGGTGGACACTGGGGCTACATGCCACATATGCTCAGAAAGAGAGATGTTCTCAAGCTACATACCCATCAGTGGTAGAAAGTTGTTCATGGGAAACTCTGCAACCTCCAACGTACTTGGATTGGGAAGGGTGGTACTGAAGATGACCTCAGGGAAAGAGCTGACGCTTGTGGACGTGCTGCATGTCCCAGACATTCACAAGAATTTAGTATCTGGTTCCTTGTTAAGCAAAGCCGGGTTTAAACTAGTATTTGAAGCCAATAAGTTTGTACTGACCAAATGTGGTCAATTTATAGGAAAAGGCTACCTTGAAAAATGGCTCTTTAAGATGAATGTAATAACTATTAAGCGTGATAATAAAGTTATTAATTCTTCTTACTTGCTTGAGTGTTCTAATTTATGGCATGATAGATTAACACATGTAAGTTTAAACAAACTAAAGAAGTTAGTAAGTTTAAATTTACTACCTGCAATCGATTTCGATCCACAAAACAAATGTGAAATTTGTGTTGAGGCAAAAATGACCAAAACACCTTTCCATTCAGTGGAAAGAAGTACTATGCCTCTAGAACTTATTCATACTGACATATGTGATATGAAGCTAGTGCAAACTAGAGGTGGGAAAAAGTACTTTATCACATTTATAGATGATTGCACCAAATATTGTTATGTATATCTTTTGAAAGGAAAAGACGAAGCTCTTGAAGCCTTCAAAAGTTATAAGAATGAAGTTGAGAATCAACTTAGCTTGAAAATCAAAACAATTCGGAGTGACAGAGGGGGAGAATATGTTGCTCCGTTTGAAGAATTTTGCATAGAACATGGCATTATTCATCAAACAACTGCTCTATACTCACCTCAGTCAAATGGCGTTGCAGAACGCAAAAACAGGACTCTGAAAGAGATGATGAATGCTATGTTGATAAGCTCCTGGCTTACCTCATAACATGTGGGGGGAGGCCATCCTTTCAGCTAATCACATTCTCAACAAATTACCACACAAGAAATTGGAAAAGACTTCATATGAATTATGGATAGGAAGACAACCTTCCTTTAATTTCCTAAAAGTGTGGGGGTGTCTAGCAAAGGTCGAAGTATCAAAACCTAAACAGGTTAGAATAGGCCCTAAAACAATTGATTGTATTTTCATTGGATATGCATATCAAAGTAGTGTTTACCGATTTCCAGTGCATAAATCGGAGATTCCTGATTTAAATGAAGGAATGATCATAGAATCAAGGAATGCAATATTCTTTGAGAATGTCTTTCCGAGCAAAGAAAGGAAAGAGATAAGTTCGAATAAAAGAACTTGTGAAGCTGTAAATAATTCTCCTCCTGTTGAAGAATAACTAAGACACAACAAAAGAAGCAAAGTGGCCAAGACGTTTTGGTCTAGATTTTCTAACATACATGTTAGATAGTGAACCCAGGACAATTCAAGAGGCATTGTCTAGTCAAGATGCTCCTCTCTGGAAAGAGGCTATCAATAGTGAGATTGAGTCCATCATGCAGAATCATACGTGGGAAATAGTTGATCTCTCACCGGGATGCAAACCTTTAGGATGTAAATGGATCCTTAAAAGGAAGTACAAAGTTGATGGATCAATTGACAAGTACAAAGCTCGTTTGGTAGCCAAGGGGTTCAAACAAAAAGAAGGGTATGACTTCTTTGATACATACTCTCCAGTTACAAGGATCACTTCCATCAGAGTACTCATCGCCATTGTTGCACTGCATAACCTTGAGATACATCAAATGGATGTAAAAACAGCATTCCTAAATGGAGAGTTAGAAGAGGATATTTACATGGAACAACCTGAAGGGTTTGTTGTGCCGGGACAAAAACATAAAGTATGTAAACTTGTCAAGTCCTTGTATGGGCTTAAGCAAGCACCCAAACAATGGCATGAAAAGTTTGACAGAACTATGATGTCAAATGGTTTTCATATCAACAAGTACGATAAATGTGTATACATTAAGGGCACACCGGATGAATATGTGATTGTTTGTCTATATGTAGACGACATGTTGATCATGGGCAACAATCATGATATAATCATGAAAACTAAGAACATGTTGAAGAAAAATTTTGACATGAAGGATATGGGTCTGGCAGATGTTATACTAGGGATAAAGATCTCTAGGACATCCGATGGAATTATCTTGTCACAATCCCATTACGTTGAGAGTGTACTCAAGAAATTTGAAGCCTGCGACCTACCTCCTGCTAAGACTCCAGTAGACTTAACTCTACACCTAGCAAAAAATAGAGGAGACCCAGTATCCCAACTGAAGTATGCAAGGATTATTGGCAGTTTAATGTACCTTACAAATTGTACACGTCCTGACATTACATATTCAGTCAGCAAACTTAGTAGATTCACGAGCAATCTAGGAAAAGATCATTGGGCTGCATTGACAAGAGTACTTAGGTATTTGAAACATACTCTAAGTTATGGCATACTTTATACAAGATATCCAGCTGTATTAAAAGGTTACAGTGATGCTAATTGGATATCAGACACAAAGGACTCCAAGTCCACTAGTGGCTCTCCTTTGAATCTTTGACTCAGTCAGCTCTATTCACTATAGGTGGAGGAGTCGTGTCCTGGAAATCCTCTAAACAAACATGCATAGCTCGATCCACTATGGAGTCTAAGTTCATTGCACTAGATAAGGCCGGCGAAGAAGCTGAATGGCTAAGAAATTTTTTAGAGGATATTCCAGTTGGAACAAACCAATGCCTCCTGTTATGATTCATTGTGATAGTATGTCTGCTATAGGGAGGGCACAAAGTTGTATGTATAACGGTAAGTCTCGACACATTCGTAGGAGACATAATACCGTTAGACAATTGATCTCTAATGGAATAATTGCCATTGACTATGTGAAGTCAAAAGAAAACATAGTGGATCCGTTGACAAAAGGCATAAATAGAGATCAAATGTACAATGCAGTAAGGGGAATGGGGTTAAAATCCACACACTAAAGAACGTTCATAGCGGTAATTCAACCATGATGAGTGGAGATCCCACAAACTTGGTTCAATGAGACAACTAAGTTATGGATGGTTTAAATGTGCACTTGGAGCCCATCTAATGCCTCATTCTCACAGCTGTCCAAGTGCGAATAGATAAAATAATGTTGACGTGTGGTGAGGGTAAACTTATAAAGCTTTTCATGACACATATACCTAATAAGGTGGAGTATTACAGGTTACTCTCTGGATATAGTCCTAATAGGTAATCACCTATATAAGTGCGAGGATGGCCGCCTCAATGAAACACTTATGAACCAAGATATGGTCCAGGGCCGAAATGGACACAACGTGAGAACAAAAGGATATTAGAACTACTATTGTGTAAATGTTATTGTCTTGGTTTACACAAAAAGCCGGAAGCTACCTATCCTGATGCAATAGCAGTTCGATGGAACTTTCTAAAGTGTATGCATTTGCATATGCATTAATTTCATTCGTGTGAGGGATTGTTGGAAATTGGTTTGGAAAAGTTGGTGTTGACCAATCTTTGACCAATTTGATTACATGGTGTTTCGTTTGTCAAAAACGAAATTAAGTTGCAAATTTAAAATCTACGTTTCGAGTAGATAAATTTAGAGTATTTATTTTCTCAAATCCAATTTCGGATGAATGAGAAATTAATGCTTAAAATTGACAACTTAAATTGAAGAGGTGTGAAGGTGTAAAAGGGTGTGAGTTTGAATTGAATTGATGCAGCCCAAATTAAAGGGATGTAATCATTCCAATTAGACACATTGTTTCATAGAAAGAGGTGTCTAATAATGAAAAGACTTCAATTCAAACGAATAGATGTATAATCATGAAAAGATATCATTTCATGAAAATGTGTCTCATTATGAAAAAATATCAATTCAAACAAAAAAGGTGTCTATTATGAAAAGACACAACACCTATTCAAATTCTATAAATAGGTCCCACATTCAATCATTTAATTCACTCCACTACAACTTGCATTCATAGCATTCTAGCAATTGTAGTACTCTTTTCATCTTGTCCTAGAAAGTTCTAAATATCTCTTTTGTTCATCGGAAAACTTTTGGATTCGTTGTGCTGCGATCCTTAAGTTAGTAAGTCGTTGTATCTTGGGGACGTGTGCCGTAGACCGTAAAGCATTGAATACGGGGCAATTTCGTCTTACAGAGAAAGTGTCCAACTCTTGCCTCGACTTTACCTATTTGTTTTCCAAGTCATTTTCAAATACACCACGTTCCTTTCCTACAAATGTAACATATTTGAGATTTATAATATAGAAATAAAGGTGTGAATCAATTTACAAAAATAAATTAAAATTTATAAACTATAAATTTTAAAAATTTCATTATACACAACATTTGCAATGGTGTCTTTTTCCTTAGCTTATTTATCACATATTAAGATCTTCAATCAAGTACGACTAGTTACTCTAGAAACAACAACATTTAATTTATCGTGACTGAAAACCGGTTTCTTCAGAAAAAGACAATATGAGAAAGAGATTATTCTTGATTTTGTTGATCGTTATTGCATACGAAACGATCAAAGTGAAATTATCTTCATTTAAATTTAAAACATAATCTCTAATTCGAAGGAGTGAAGGACATTCTAGGGATTAAAACCTACTCACCAACATTTCATCCACATAGAATTTTGCTTCAGTATATTATGATATTTGTAGAATTTATCCATATAAGTTTTTGATTCACTTCAATCAAGAATGACTTCTACAATATAATTAAAGTTATATATTTAAAAAATATGTGTATGATTAAACCAAACAAAACAAATAATTGTATACAAATTATAAAAGTATCTTTGGTCTCCATTGCTCGTTATATGGTCTTGAAAATGCCAGATGCCTTTCTGGATATTCTTCAATGACCCGGCTATTCGTGGAACTCAATACTTTCACATTTTATTTATGTCGCCAATTTAGCTCTTGATACATGAACATTCAAATCGGTTTACTTCTTTATCTTTTGAGTTGTTCTGTCATTTTTCAATTGGCTATAATTCATTACTTGAACGAAACCGACCTCACCCTTTACTTTAAGTGACAAGGAGTGAGAGTAAAATATGTCTATGGTTAACTTATTAGTGAAGAAGTTGCTCGCAGACGAAACAGTAGGCAGAGATGTTGCTCCCGAGACATTGGCCTCTTCCCTAGTAACTTCAGTTTTGAGGTTAGGCTTCTCCAACTATTCTATCAGTATCTCTTTAGGGTCTAATCCAATGTTTAGAAATTGGTTAATCTGTAAAGATGCATGTACTTAAGAAGGTTCGAAACATATTTATTCTGACTTTCTGAGTTTTTTTTTTTTTAATTTAATGAGTGAAATATCTTTATTTATAGATGATATTATAATAGTATTTATGTTAAGGAGAGTATCAAATTTATGCATGAATTGACCATTCAGAAATGATTTTTCCTTGATTTAATTAGGCATACATTAGTTTAATTTGTAAGAAAAATATTCTTTTATGCATGCCATGCACATCAATGCCAATGTGCGTGCTGATATGATTCTTTTATGCAATATAATTAGGTTTTTTTTTTAATTATTGATGTTGATTGATTCAATGGTATATTTTATTTATTGAAGTTAAGAATGTCAAATAGAAATAGTATTATATTGATTGATAATGATTTGTTTGTTTATTTATAGAAATAACCTCGCATATGTGTCACTTAGTTTAGACATCAAATATCACTTAGTATAAACTGGGTTTGATGTTTGGAATCCGTCCTTGGAATCAGAAATAAGAACAACATGAGAGTTCAAAGGATCAAGTAGTTTTCAAGTCAAGGTGGAGGAATATTGAGATACACTTATATCATATATATGCATGAGTGACTAAGAAAACTGGGTCTGATGTGAGGAATTCTGAACCGGATATAAACCGTGAAGGACCAAGCTAAAACTGATTGAACCGGGCCTGCATTGAGTAAGGGATGCATGGACCAGAGCTGTTATAAGTAAGGGTTTCCAGCATTGTTTAGGGATTAAAACTGAAATTCGTTATTAGTGAGGTTATTAAATGAGCAACTCTCCTGTGGGGTGCATGGATCTCGAGTCGGATTTGGACTGCCCGACTTTTTTCTTCTTTTTTTTTATTCGGTTTTTTTTTTTTTCCTTTTTCGCGTCTGATTTTTGAATTTTGGTGATGACCTTTATGCTATGTTAGATGTATAATTATTGCGTGTTGATTTCGTTCATTTTTTGTCCTATGATCAATTGAAGTAGATTGCAAACTGGGAATTGTTGGGTTCTACTTTATTCTGATTTTGTTTATTGATTTGTTGCCATGATTTTTTTGATTGACTTTAACAATCAAATGGCGTAACTATGTAGTTCGTAGAGAATCGGATGGTGATGGTGCAACACCTCGAGAGTTAAGAATTTGTTTAAACTCTAAAAATCTTTATATGAACTTTTATTACATCAAGCAATGATAAATCTTTGAGACTGAGAATTTGAGGAAGAAAGTGATTACCATCCTCCTAGCTAGAATCGATAGTAGCAAGACCTATTCCAACTACACCATGATTTTTCGTTTAATTTGAAACCTAAACTTTTTTTATGACAAATTTCTCCTTATAATGATCACACATTGTGCATTGCTAGATAAGTTGTCAAGGAAAAAGTTCATGTTGCGCTTTAAAAAACTTCTAAACTTCAAGTTGCAATCCGAAAATTGAAAACTATCATACTTTAGGTTACGTTTTACGTCTAACCCTCATATTTAAGATATTTTATGTCGATAATAGCACTAGTGGTGGTGATTGGCAGTCCATTCTTATCATGGTAGGAAAGTAGTAGTTTTTTCTCAAAGAATTACCGTTGGATTTCATGCATTGCATGATTGTATCAATGTACCATTACAACGTTGCAGCTATGTATAACTGATTTTGCGTACAGTTAAATTTGTGTATAATTGCAATGGTGCAATGATACTGGAGTCTATCTATATATTTCATTACACCATTGGAAATGAAATATTAAATATATGGATAAACAACATCATACAAGTAATGTAGATAATTGTAATGGTACAATGCTACAAGATTTTAAACAAAAGATGACCATATTTCCAAAAGATTTAGTCATTTATCGCACTTTGTCTCTAAAGTTGTTGAAACCTGTCTGTGTGGAACGGGTCCTTATTACTAAAATGTTACGTAAATTAACCCTGTTTCTAGTAATACAATTAAATTTTTATTCAACTAAATTAAAGTAAGATATCTATCTGATAATTCATCACATCTCTGATCTAAATTATAACCTTCATTTATTTAACAAAATCTGTTACTACTTTGCTAACAGCTACAAGTCCCTGAGACTGAAATTCAGAATGCTGCAGAAATTAATGCTATCACCTTTGTCTGTTGTAAAAAAATTCTGATCTGATAAAAGTCTCTGGAAAATAGAAGCATATTGAATACAGGAAATTATAATTCTTGAAACCACTCTTAATCCCAGCTCTGCATCAATGATATTTCAGCTATCTGCGAATTGCAAAACCAATTATTAAACCATAATTTTGTCTCTTACCTATCGGCAATGATAATATACGACATGCGTAAGAGTAACCAATGGACGAATGTATCTCAATAATTCATCTATCTTGATGAAGAATTACAGTTTTTGAAGGTTCTATCAAATACTAATATTTCTGAAATGAGAAAGTATTTATGACACTCTGTATTGAGTTTTCAAGACAATTATCCAAGACATAGAGCAACTGAGGATCATTTAACAGAGAATTCGAAGGCAAGAGAAAAGAAAAGTGCAAAGAAGGCCAAATCCTTGTAGCTTTTCTTTCTGCACCTTAATGTTTTGACATAGCAAAATGAATGACAATTGCATCGACACATATTTAGAAAATGCAGGGATAAGTAAAACTCACAGAGATGAAGTGAGGAAGCCATAGTTGACCATGTTCTTCTTTCATATTCCTAATAAAAACTACTAAGTCTCTTCAGCATTACTCTCTGATTCAATTGTAGCCTTTGTTTCTTCTCTCAAAAATCTTTTACTGCGTGACAAACGCAGTGGTCTCCCCATAAACTCCTGAAAGATAGATGACAATTGTTACTTGAAATCATTCAATCTTAATAAGCTCACATTGATCATTATGGAATCACCTTTTCTTCAAAAGCAGCAAGAGCTGCATCTGCATCCGCCTTGGTGTTGAAAGAAATAAAGCCATACCCTGCTGATCGCCTCGGATTATCTTGAAATATCACTTCAGCCGAAACAACTTTTCCATTTTCAGCATTGAAGAACTCCTTGAGGTCTTTTGCCCTTGCCTCAAATGGCAGATTGGCTACGAACAAATTGTGCACTGGCATTGGCTTAGGCCGTGGAGGAGGGGATGAAGTTTTCGGCTTCTTTGGGTTTGCCCAATTAACCTTCAAGAGTCTACCCTCAAATTCCTATTTGGTTTACATAATTGGAACCATAATCAGATAAGGTTTACAGAATATACAGCCACATATAGAAGAGCTAAAGATGACCAACTTACAATAGTACCTCAAAAAATAAAATTATTTAAGGGTATGTTTGGACTAAGGCGTAGGTCAAGTTTGCAAGTATGGATTTGAGATATAATCTTGTATTTCTTTTGGTATTTTACGGTGTACGGTTAGAGTTAATATGTCACTATCACATTGGAAATTTTATAAAAAAAAAAAGGAAAATTAGGACAGAGTTGTAAGATTGTCGAAATTATCAAAATCCCATAACATCCCATCATAACAAACAGGATTGGGATTAAGAGTTGAAAAATTATTATAATCCCTTACATATTTAGAAGGATTAGAATCAAGACAACACCAGAGGTAAACTTTTTCTCCAAAGACGAAATTGTCCCATTCTCGTGCTTATGATTTCTCAACAATCGTTCCCAAGATACAATGACTCACGTGTCGGGACAATAACAACAGAAATCATAAGAAACAGCAACCCAAAACATCTAATAGACATCATTTCAAGGAAACAATTCTTATGAGGCCAAAATTCCAAGAAAACATAGCAATGTTGAAACTTAAGAAGCTTACAGTGGAGTCAAGAGCGTTGAGAGCAGCAGCAGCTTCTTCATGTGAGCCCATTGTTACAAAAGCAAGCCCTCTGTTCTTAGTTTTATTATACATAGCAAACTAAAACAAAAACAAACACACAAAATTAGGAGCCATAAAAGAACAAGCAAATGGAAATTAATGGAACAGAAAAGGTTAACACACCTCAATATGTACAACGTTGCCATATTTCTTCAAAAGGGGACGAATATCATTGGCAGTGCAAGTCCATGGAACATTCTGGACAAGCAACCTCGTGTTAGAAACGTCTTCTTCTTCTGGTTCTACTGCTATCTTCTCTTCTGTGGATTCTGATTGAACAACTGGTTGGGCTCGGGCTCGGGCTCGGGCGCCGTCTATGAGGTGAAGTGCGGGCCTGGGGGCGTGGGTGGAGAGAGAAAGAAGATTGGGCGGGGGCGAAGGAAGAAATGGACTAGTGTGGGAGAAGAGAGAGGCGATAGGAGAGTTACATAGAATTCGAAACGCGGCCATTGGAGGAGGAATCAGAGCTCAATAGGATGCGAACATGGAGTTTTGTTTGGTTAGGTTTAGATAACTTGAAGCTAAATTCAGCACACTGTTTAAAACTGCTAAAAATGGCGAGAGAGAGAGAGAGAGAGAGAGAGAGAGAGATGGATAAGAGAGTCGAGTGAGAAATATATGTTTCGGTGAATTGCACACTTTGGTCACATATATGTTGTCATTTCGCGTATTTACCCCTATTTTTTATGATTTTGACACATCACCCCAATTTTATAGTTTTGTGCAGTCTTTAAAGTCTTTGTTTTTCTTTTTTTTTTTTTTGGTAGTCTTTAATCTTTAGTGTTGATAATGTAGAACATAGTATATAGCTATCTTTAAGGATGGACTCGTAATAATTATATATAAATAGGAGGGAAAAAAAATTGTTCCTCTAAATTCATCATTGGATTTTTCAGTAGTTATCTTTCGAATTTTGATTTTCAGTCTTTTATTTTAAAAGACATAAAACAACGGTAATTTTCAAACATAGAAGATTACAAATCAAATGATGAAGGATAAATAATGAAACATTTGAGAAAATAAAAACTATAAAGTGATCCCAAAAAATGTAATAATTAGATATAAATATGATATATTTTGATTGATTAATGAATAATTTATATTGTGAAGGGAAAAAGGGCTTTTTCTTAATTTAACAAAATACTTAAAATCTTTAAAGCATTTGACAAGCTAAAGAGCATATTAAGCCTAATGTTATTTTTGAATAAGTAAACATATGTCAAATCCACTCAAAATAAAATGCATTAAAAATCACTTACTTAAATTGCTCAAAAATTAATTCAAATTAAATGTGATTGATTTCAAACATCACTAGTGAATTTACTACTATAAATTTCAAATATTTCCTCAAATCCTTAAATCCAAACACAACCACAAAATTATTCATACACCCATATTTTGTCACACTACAAACACCACGTCACATGGATATATATATATATATATATATATATATATAGCCCAGCCCATCTTACACCAAAAAATATAGACAATTGACTTTTCTACCATTCAATTTAACAAAAGTACTTTTCTAAACACAAAATATAAGAAAGTTACATTTTCTACACTATTTTGACTCGGTCATGGAGAAATGATTGATTAATGATTGAGTGATGATATATTTTATTTATTTATCCTATTATTTAACAATTGATTTATCCTATTATTTAACAATTGATTTATCCAACAAATTATATAAATTGATTTATCCAATTCTTGATTAATCGAACCAATTTTTTAAAAAAAACCATTAATCGAACCATTGATTTATACAATTCTTGATTAGTTGAACCAATTTTGTAAAAAACCATTAATCGAACCAATTCTTGATTAATTGAACAAATTTTGTAAAAAAACCATTAATGGAACCAATTACATAGTAGTTCGATTAATAGTGTAAAAAACCAATTCTTTCACTATTAATCGAACCACTATGTCAAATTCATAGTGGTTCTATTAATAGTGTAAAAACTCAATTTTTTCACTATTAATAGAACCACCATGTCAAATTCATAGTGGTTCTATTAATAGTGCAAAAAAAACCAATTTTTTCACTATTAATCGAACCACTATGTCAAATTCATAGTGGTTCTATAAATAGTGTAAAAAACCAATTTTAAAAATATTAATAGAACCACTATGAATTTAACATAGTGGTTCTATTAATAATGAAAATTTTGGGTTTTTACACTATTAAAAAAAATTGGGTTTTTACACTATTAATAGAACCACTATGAATTTGACATAGTGGTTCTATTAATAGTTTAAAAATTGGTTTTTTACACTATTTATAGAACCACTATGAATTTGACATAGTGGTTCGATTAATAGTGAAAAAATTGATTTTTGGCACTATTAATAGAACCACTATGAATTAATAGACATAGTGGTTCGATTAATAGTGAAAAAAATTGGGTTTTTACACTATTAATAGAACCACTATGAATTTGACATAGTGGTTCTATTAATAATGTAAAAATTGGTTTTTTACACTATTAAGGGAACCACTATAAACCCAATTTTTTCACTATTGATAGAACCACTATGTCAAATTCATAGTGGTTCTATTAATAGTGTAAAAACTCAATTTTTTCACTATTAATCGAACCACTATGTCAAATTCATAGTTGTTCTATTAACAGTGTAAAAAACCAATTTTTTCATTTTTAATCGAACCACTATGTCAATTTCATAGTGGTTCTATTAGTAGTGTAAAAAACCAATTTTTTCATTATTAATCAAACCAATATGTCAAATTCATAGTGGTTCTATTAATAGTGCAAAAAACCAAATTTTTCACTATTAATCGAACCATTATGTCAAATTCATAGTGGTTCTATAAATAGTGTAAAAACCCAATTTTTCAACTATTAATAGAATCACTATGTCAAATTCATAGTGGTTCTATTAATAGTGTAAAAACTCAATTTTTTCCTATTAATAGAACCACTATGAATTTGACATAGTGGTTCTATTAAGGGCTCGTTTGGAAAGTGTGTTTAGGGTAGATTTGGATTGATATCTAACCTAAGCTTGTGTTTGGTATGAAGGTGTGCGGCCCGGGTTTCAACCAAGCCCTGGTTTCGCTGAGTGTGTTTAGGGTATACTAAAGTTGGGTTTGTAATCCCTCTGCCAAAGGTGGGTTTACACTTTAATGAACAATGCAATAATTTTTATGACAAATGTGCCCTTACTATTCATGTAGATTTCTCCATTTTACCCTTCCAATTTCTTAGAACAACATAATTGTCATTGGATACACTCTTAACCCTAATCTGATCGAGAGCCCCATTTTGGTGATCTCCCCTGAGAACGGCGACCTTGGGCGGCCTTCCGACGCAAGCTCCAGCGGCGGCGCACCCGATTCCAAGGTCAGTTTCTTCACCCCGTGTACTAACCTTGCTTCATCGTGTTTGGGGTATACTGTGTGGTGGAATTCCTTTGCCCATTAATTTGACAATCTCCCATGGTAGCGATTTAAATTGGGTGGCCTACCGACGCAAACCCTCAGCGGCGGCACACCCGATTTGAAGGTCCAAGGTAAACCCCGTCTACCAAGCTTGGTTCAACAATTTTTTCGCACTGTTGTGAGAGCAATTCTGTCATGAATGCCGAAGTTCAGTGAAGAAGATGAAGTCCAGCGAAGAAGATGAAGTCCAGCTTTGATGTTTGAATTTCAGTTAATTATGTTATAGTTAGAGGTGTGTAGCGTGTTTTCTTGTAAAAGCGTGAGTGCGTCTCTTTAAGTAGGAACGACGCCGTTTTAATTCTTTTGCTTGTAAGTCCGAAACGTCGTCGTTTTGTCTGGTGCATGGCAATATAAATGTGAGCCATGTATGCTTGTGAAAACATAACAGAATTCAGATACTTTCATCTCAAAATCAGATCCACTTTTCTCTTCATCACGCCCAAACAACTCTCTCCCTGACATTTGGCCTTAGAGCCATTTTTTGCTGGGCCTCTGTTTCCATGGCTGCTAAAAACCATGGGCAACGTATTGATAATCTCGAGCAACAAGTATCGGAATTGTTGGCTGGTTAATCGGCGATTTTGCAAGAGCAATCGCAAGTTGAAATTCGGCTTGAATCCAAGGTGGAGAGCATAGGGGAGATGCTCCGAGCTCAGATCATTCATGTGTTGAGCGAGCAACAACCAAATCCTATGGATCGGGGTAAGGAACCTTCTATATCTACCAATCCGAATAATGTTGGTGGATCGAGCTCGGGAAGCGGAGCTAATACCACTAGAGAAAGGACTGAAGCTGGAGTCGTGTCGCCAATGCCGATGAGTAGAATGAATGGAACTCTTAATCAACTCAGTGGCAAACTTCCTCGATTGGAATTTCCTAAATTCAATGGAGAAAAATCCAAGGATATGGCTGAGGAAATGCTCCAGGTATTTCTCATATTACGACATGCCTGATTATGATAAGCTAAGTTTGGTATCCATGAACTTAGAAGGTATAGCTGATAACTGGTTTGTAGAATACGTAGATGAGAGACATAATCTTTCATGGCATGAGTTTACTAAAATGGTGATTGATCGATTTTTAAATCCATCGGGGGGATGTGTAGTGGCTCAGTTTAATAAGTTGAGACAAACTGGTTCTGTGCAAGCTTACATTAATGAGTTTGAGGAGATGAAATCATTGATGAAAGAGCATAATAGGGGGTTTACTAGCGAATACTTTGTCGAAAGTTTTATTCGAGGACTTAAGGAGGAAGTGAGTAAAATGGTGGCTATCCAAAAACCTGCTTCACTGTTGGCCGCTACTCAATTAGCTATTCAAAATGAGGAGATTGTCAATCTCCTTACTAAGGGGCAGAAGAGTTTCAGCAAGTTCACATCTAGTGCTGTTAATGCGGGAAATAAAATCGAAGCTAATGTTGCTAAGTCTAAGTATCCTCCTATTAAAAGGCTTACTCCGGATGAGATGAAGGCAAGAAGAGAGAAGAATCTATGCTTCAATTGTGATGAAATTTTTCATATTGGACATAAGTGTAAGAATTATATCTTATATTGTCCGAAGATGGAGAAGAAGGACCTATGGAGACCTTGGCATTGGAAGAAATGGTAGGTGGCAATGGAGAACCTCATGTGTCTTTGAATGCAGTAGTCGGATATTCACACACTGATACCATCAAGCTCTTGGGGAAATCATCCAACACGGATATCATAATTCTCTTAGATACGGGTAGTACTCATAGCTTCTTGCATCCAATCACTGCAGAGAAGCTGGGGTGTACGATTGAATACACTATTCCCCTTAGTGTAACTGTGGCCGATGGCAATAAGGTGGAGTGTAATTCGAAGTGTCCCCAATTCGAGTGGGAAATGGGGGAATGCAAATTCATTACACCTGTGAGACTATTGAAATTAGGGGGCTGTGATATGGTCATTGGGGTGGATCTACTTAGCCAACTGGGACAGATTGTATTAGATTTTAAAGAGCACACTGTTCAATTCAAGATGAATGGTAGAGATATTAAACTCCAAGGGCTTCAGCATAAAAGGATCTTAAGCATGGCTACGGCAGAACAAATGAACAAGGAAATGGGTTATGAAAAAGGCTCATTAGAAGCTTATTTATGTGTGATCTCTATGCAGGAGACAACTCAAGTGAATAGAGACATTCCAGAGATTAAATCTCTTCTCAATGAGTTTAAAGAGATCTTTGAAATGCCTAAGGAGATTCCACCCAAGAGAAGCATGGATCATAAAATCCCCATCAAGCAAGGAACACTACCTATTAAGCAACATGCTTATAGGTATCCACTATTGCAGCGGCAAGAAATTGAAAAGTTGGTTAAGGAGATGTTGGATACGGGGGTTATTCGACCTAGTAGCAGCCCTTACTCTTCTCCAGTACTACTTGTCAAAAAGAAGGATGGCACTTGGCGCTTTTGTGTGGATTACAGGAGACTTAATGCGGCTACTATCAAGGATAGCTACCCTATCCCATTGATCGATGATCTCCTAGATGAGCTTCACGGAGCTTGCATATTTTCGAAGATTGATCTTCGGGCTGGGTATCATCAAATAAAATTGGAGGAAGCTGATATCCACAAGACTGCATTCATCACATCTTCGGGGTTATATGAATTTGTGGTTATGCCCTTTGGCTTAACTAATGCGCCTGCAACCTTTCAATCGGTTATGAATTATGTGTTCAGCGCATTCCTCCGGGAATTTGTTTTAGTATTCTTCGATGATATCTTGGTTTATAGTAAGAATATGGGGGACCACTTGGTGCATCTCAGGTTGGTATTGGAAACTTTATCCAAGAATAATCTCTTTGCCAAACAATCCAAGTGCAACTTTGGCAAAAAGGAGGTGGAATACTTAGGCCATGTGATTAGTGAACAAGGGGTCATTGCAGATATTAGCAAGATTGAAGCTATGACTTTATGGCCACAACCCCAATCAGTGAAGGCATTGAGAGGGTTCCTAGGCTTGACAGGGTATTATAGAAAATTTATAAGGCACTATGGATTGATTGCTAAGCCTTTAACAGATCTTACAAAGAAAGGGAAGTTCCATTGGACTTCGGAGGCTACAAAAGCTTTCCAAGATTTGAAACATGCCATGACCACTGCCCAAGTTCTACAACTTCCTGATTTTTCTAAACCCTTTGTGGTGGAGACTGATGCATGTTACCAAGGGTTGGGAGCTATACTAATGCAAGACCATCACCCATTGGCCTTCATTAGCAAAGCTTTGGGAGTTAAAAATTTGGGCTTATCGATTTATGAGAAGGAGTTCCTTGCTATTATTTTGGCAGTAGAGAAATGGAGGGCTTAACTTTTGCATGCACCCTTCATTATACGTACAGATCAAAGAAGTCTCAAATACCTCTTGGAACAAAAAATATCAACCCCTCTTCAGCACAAATATCTCACAAAGCTTCTCGGTTTTGATTATACCATTGAGTATAAGAAGGGAGCTGAAAATAAAGTTGCAGATGCTCTCTCTAGAAGGGATATAGATGAAGGGGAATGCTTAATATTGTCTACAATTTAGCCGGCTTGGGTAGGAGAGATTATTCGGAGTTATCAAAGTGATGAGGTGATCCAAGATATCATAGCCGAGTGTGTCACCACCCCTTACAATACCTCATTCTACAGCTACACCAATGGCTTGCTCAGGTATAAGGGCAAGTTACTGATTGGGAATGATGAACAATTGAAGTCCCAACTTATGGATTACATGCATCGTTCGAGTATCGGAGGACACTCGGGCGTTACTGCAACTTATCAAAGACTTGCTAATGTCTTTTGGTGGCCCGGCATTCGTAATGATGTTCATCAGTTTGTTACTACTTGCCATATCTGCCAGATTAGTAAACATGAGAGCTCACTCACTCCTGGGTTGCTGCAACCTCTTCCAATTCCGACTCAGGCGTGGGATCACATCTCGATGGACTTCATTGAGCAACTTCCATCTTCGGGAGGAAAGGACACCATATGGGTGGTTGTAGATAGGTTTACTAAATATGGTCACTTCATTCCTCTATCTCACCCTATTACAGCCTCATCTCTAGCTACTTTATTCTTGGACACAATATACAAGCTTCATGGGTTGCCTCAGGGTATTGTCTCAGATCGGGATACGCTTTTCACGAGTCAATTTTGGGCTCAGCTCTTGAAACTTATTGGTGTGGAGCAACACATGAGTACGGCCTATCACCCCCAATCCGACGGCCAAACCGAGCGAGTGAATCAGTGCCTTGAATCATATCTGAGGTGTATGTGTGGTGCAAACCCTAAACGTTGGCTATCGTGGTTGTCTATGGCTGAATTGTGGTACAACACCTCCTATCATTCTTCTTTGGGGGTTAGTCCTTTCGAAGCTTTGTATGGCTTCAAACCCTCTGTCTTACTAGGCACTCCATACTTGCACACTAATGTTGAGGGAATCACAGAGCTACTTCGTGATCGACAACTTGCTCAGCAGCAACTCAAGGAATCACTCCGTAAGGCCCAAGAAAGGATGAAATTCTTTGCAGATAGACGTCGGGTTGAGCGGAATTTTCAGGTTGGTGATTGGGTTTATCTTAAGCTCAAACCATATCGCCAGAAAACTCTTCACAACAGCCCTATTTGGAAGCTTAGTCCCAAGTTTGCAGGTCCTTTCTAAGTCGTAGCTAAGGTTGGTGCTGCTGCCTACAAGCTTCTCCTTCCTTCCACAGCAAAGATCCATCTTGTGTTCCATGTTTCTCTTCTCAAGAAAAAAGTGGGGCCTCCCTCGTCTATCACTGCTACTTTACCTGAGTTTGATGTCGATGGAAAGGTTATTCTTAAACCGATCAAGATCTTGGCTAGACGTTTGGTGAAATGCGGGAGAGATCCAGCTACTCAGCTTTTGGTTCAATGGGCGCATTTGTCAGAGGAGGAAGCTATGTGGGAATTCTATGACGAAGTTCACTCCAAGTATCCACACTTATTGTCTTGAGGGCAAGACAATGGCGAGGGGGGGTATTGTCATGAATGCCGAAGTTCAGCGAAGAAGACGAAGTCCAGCTTTGATGTTTGAATTTCAGTTAATTATGTTATAGTTAGAGGTGTGTAGCGTGTTTTCTTGTAAAAGCGTGAGTGCGTCTCTTTAAGTAGGAACGACGCCGTTTTAATTCTTTTGCTTGTAAGTCCGAAATGTCGTCGTTTTGTCTGGTGCATGGCAATATAAATGTGAGCCATGCATGCTTGTGAAATCATAACAGAATTCGGATATTTTCATCTCAAAACCAGATCCACTTTTCTCTTCATCACGCCCAAACAACTCTCTCCCTGACAAATTCCTACAAGGTTTTGTTTGATTACTTCTGTTTTGTAATGTTGAATGCAGATCGTTTCTTTTCCGATTTGATATGTTTTCCTTGTTTATTGTTCTGTGTTCCCTGTCATAACAATCAAAAACTCATTTCTTGGTTCTGTTTCATTCAAAAACCATCCTCCTTGGACATTCGCACGACATGGGTTTTGAACGCTGAGTGCGAGACGTTGAGGCGGCTGTGGGAGGAGAATGGGAAAGAATACAAGTTGGTTTTTGCAGGGCATTCTTTGGGGTCTAGTGTTGCAGCTTTATTGAGTGTGATTGTGGTAAACCATGAGAATGAACTTGGGGGATTCCGAGGAGTTTGGTGAAGTGTTATGTTGTGGCACCGGCGAGGTGTATGTCGCTCAACTTAGCGGTCAAGTATGCCGATGTTATATGCTCTGTTATTTTGCAGGTAATTCAATCGATAATATTCCCTCGTCTTTGGTTTCAGTAGTATGAATGCATTGGTTTCTTGTGGTGTTCTTATGTTGATTGAGAGAAGTATTGATTGTGATGTTTCTTGAACTTTTTGGTGGATCATGAATGTTGCATTGGACACTATGAGTGAAATACCTGCATCATCACTTTGTTTCTGGCCATAAAAGAATCGAATGATTGGTAAATGCATGAGTTGGCGAATGCATGTCGAAGATTAGAAATTTACATTTTGTTTACTTCCTCATTCTATTGTCATTGCCTTTTCCCTTTCTCGTGGCAGTCTTTTGATTAGCCATGGACGACATTTTACTTGATGAGGCTAAGAAGCTTCTCAGTTCAATCTTGTTTTCATACCACAGAACTTTGGACTTTGTGTTTTGTAAGAATTATGTAAATGCCATGCTCACAATGCTATCAGTTGTGACATTCCTTGCTGCAAATGGCCATAGTGTACTTGGCCATTTTCCTCTCTGATAGTTGACAAATGACTCTAATTTTGGCCATGGAGATACAATTTTGATAGTATGTATGGAAGGATTCATGATAGAATAGAATAAGTCTATGTGGAGACTTCAGATATTGTCTCGAATACATGATAGAATAAAAGTGTCCTCATATATTCTCAAATTCTAGCTCTCAATCTGTAAACTTATATTTATGGAGTAGAGAGTGAGACTAGATGAATATGATTACAACGTGATGAACCGTGCCAGAATCAAATTTACTGACACTTAGCCTCTTCTAGTGAGATGGAGACGGGTCGATGTATGTGTCATTTTTCAGGTTTATGAGTCTTAACCCTTATATCAAGTAGAGTTCCCCTAAGAAGAAGTGAATGAACATTGAATTCATCTTAATCTGATTTGGTACAGTGTACTTACTTGGAAGTTGGAGCTTGTCAAGTACCCTTAAATAAATTAATCGTTTTGACTTTGTTCAGGACGATTTCCTGCCAAGATCACCTACCCCATTAGAAGACATCTTCAAATCCATCTTCTGGTTAGTGATTATGAGCTGATAAATTGGTAGATGATTAATGGGGCTTATGCTTCACATTCATTTTACTCTTTGCCTCTTAGACGAAGTGGATTTTTACCATCATGTTTTACTCTTGGACTTTGTGGTAATTTTCTTTAAGATAACTAGTTTTCAGGAGTATTTGTCTCTTAGATCTATGTTTTTTGTCATGCTTGATGATAATTTATTTTGATCAGGGTAATTGTGTTGGTTGTTCATACAGGGTAACTTAATAGGGCGTGAGATTCAACAGTGACAAGCTTTCTTGGGGAGTTTATTGGTGTTGAGAAAGATCGTTAAATGAATCCATTGTCATTCAACTCTATGAAACTGTGTAAATCTACATGCTTGAATGTGTAGTTTGCAACTACATAGTTCTCAATTATTAGCAGCAGTTTTCTCAGCTTCTACTAATATTGGATCATCTACTATTCTTCAAACAAATATACTAGTTTAATTAAAGCAGTAAAGCTTAAGAAAAATGGTAAAGTAAATATAGATGTGAGTGTAGTACTGTTCTTATTTAATAGGTGGGAGTTTATAATATTTTGAATTATTTATCTTAAGTCGTGATTTTAGTGTTAATCTTGAATTACATTGAATTCTTCATTAAATCATCAAACATAAAAAAACCTCATATTTATTTTGAGATCTCATTTTGAAATTGATTAACACCTTAAAAATGAATATGAAGTTGCATAATATCTTTAATAAATGAGAATTACAATGACAAAAAAATTCAAGTGTTCAGGGTTTAGGCTCGACTTCTTCCAGCAGCTCGATTACCTTGGTTGTTTGAATTGTCGTTGAACATGGAGTATTCATTGTACATTAATTCAATGTATATTGAATTTAAATTTGTCATTTAAAATATTTTTTATAGTTTGGGGGTTATTTTAGTAAATTCAAATGTTATATCCATATTACCCCATATACCAAACAACAAATAAAAAATAAACCAACTTTAACAAACCTCCAACATTCATACCAAACAACAAATATTTAATCAAACCTACTACAAAACATCCATACCAAACAATAAATTTATAATCATGAAAAGTGTAATCCCTCTTTTTTTATCAATCCCTGTCAATCCCGGCCTACCTACCAAACGGGCCCTAATAGTGTAAAAACCCAATTTTTTCATTATTAATAGAACCACTATGTCAAATTCATAGTGGTTCTATTAATAGTGTAAAAACCCAATATTTTTACTATTAATCGAACCACTATGTCTATTAATTCATAGTGGTTCTATTAATAGTGTAAAAAACCAATTTTTTCACTATTAATAGAGCCACTATTTCAAATTTATAGTGGTTCTATTAATAGTGCAAAAAACCAATTTTTTTCACTATTAATCGAACCATTATGTCAAATTCATAGTGGTTCTATAAATAGTGTAAAAAACCAAATTTTAAACTATTAATAGAACCACTTTGTCAAATTCATAGTGGTTCTATTAATAGTGTAAAAACCCAATATTTTCACTATTAATAGAACCACTATGTCAAATTCATAGTGGTTCTATTAATAGTGTAAAAACCCAATTTTTTTCAATTATTAATAAAATCACTATGTCAAATTCATAGTGGTTCTATTAATAGTTTAAAAACTGGTTTGTTACACTATTTATAGAATCACTATGAATCTGACATATTGGTTCGATTAATAGTGAAAAAATTGGTTTTTTGCATTATTAATAGAACCACTATGAATTTGACATAGTGGTTCTATTAATAGTGAAAAAATTGGTTTTTTACACTATTAATAGAACCACTATGAATTTGACATAGTGGTTCTATTAATAATGAAAAAATTGAGTTATTACATTATTAATAGAACCACTATAAATTTGACATAGTGGTTCTATTAATAGTGAACAAATCGGGTTTTTACACTATTAATAGAACCACTATGAATTTGACATAGTGGTTCTATTAATAGTGAACAAATCGAGTTTTTACACTATTAATAGAACCACTATGAATTTGACATAGTGATTTGATTAATAGTTTAAAAATTGGTTTTTTACACTATTTATAGAACCACTATGAATTTGACATAGTGGTTCGATTAATAGTGAAAAAATTGGTTTTTTGCGCTATTAATAGAACTACTATGAATTTGACATAGTGGTTCTATTAATAGTGAAAAAATTGGTTTTTTACACTATTAATAGAACCACTATGAATTTGACATAGTGGTTCTATTAATAATGAAAAAATTGGGTTTTTACACTATTAATAGAACCACTATGAATTTGACATAGTGGTTCTATTAATAGTTTAAAAATTGGGTTTTTACACTATTAATAGAACCACTATGAATTTGACATAGTGGTTCTATTAATAGTTTAAAATTTGGTTTTTTACACTATTTATAGAACCACTATGAATTTGACATAGTGATTCAATTAATAGTGAAAATTTTGGGTTTTTGCACTAATAATAGAACCATTATGAATTTGACATAGTGGTTCGATTAATACTGAAAAAATTGGGTTTTTACACTATTAATAGAACCACTATGAATTTGACATAGTGGTTCTATTGATAGTGAAAAAATTGGGTTTTTACACTATTAATAGAACCACTATGAATTTGACATAGTGGTTCTATTAATAGTGAAAAAATTGGGTTTTTACACTATTAATAGAACCACTATGAATTTGACATAGTGGTTCGATTAATAGTGAAAGAATTGGTTTTTTACACTATTAATCGAACTACTATGTAATTGGTTCCATTAATGGTTTTTTACAAAATTTGTTCAATTAATCAAGAATTGGTTCGATTAATGGTTTTTTACAAAATTGGTTCAACTAATCAAGAATTGTATAAATCAATGGTTCAATTAATGGTTTTTTTAAAAATTGGTTCAATTAATCAAGAATTGGATAAATCAATTTATATGACTTGTTGGATAAATCAATTGTTAAATAATAGTATAAATAAATAGAATATATCATCACTCGATCATTAATCAATCATTTCTCCATGACCAAGTCAAAATAGTGTATAAAAGGTCACTTTATTATTTTTTGTGGTAGAAAAATATTTTTGTTAAATTAAATGGTAGAAAAGTCAATTCCTTAAATATTTTCGTTTAGTTTGGCACATTTCCTCTATATATATATAGAGAGAGAGAGAGAGAGAGATTTGGGCTTTTAATTTGAGGGCAGAAATACAATGAGCATGGTGATATCATTCCCCACATAAAATGAAATAAAAATAAGTAATACAATTAGAGAAATGTGAGAGTTCCTACTACTTTTTGTGCTTTCTAGATTCAGGTGAGTTGGATGATAGTGGTGAAAGAGGCTGTCTTGGAGTGTTCACATTCACATCACCAAACTCTATTCTCTTCTCCACTGGACTGCATATCTTTGGGCTCGATTTTCTTTTCCCCTGAAACCACAAATTCATCCCAACTATTCATTTCAATTCCATCTTTATACTTAAGATTTCTGTAAAACGAATGTGTGCACCTTCATTTGCATCAACACGTCATGCAAATGAAAGTATAAAGACTCGATTTTACAGATGAAAAGTACAAGGTACAAATCAAACAAAATTGGAAGTAGGACTCGATGTTTACCTTCCCAGAAGCACTGCCTCCACCAGAGCCACTAATATGCTTTTCCCTAAGGCATTGCCTCATCAACCTTTTATTCTCCTCATTTAGTATGTTGTTTTCTTCGAACAGAACATTCACCTGAAAGTAACAAACTTGTTTGATATTTACAGGGTAACTTGAGAATTGATAATTGATTGTACTGTATCTATATACTATCATTTCACGCACCTCCTCTTCAGCTCTACGAAGGTTCATTGTTAAATGATCCTTGTCTCTCTCTAGATTTTTCGTCTCTGCTGCTAATGCTACAACCTTCTGTGTTAAGGGCCTCAAGCTAGGATGAAATAACAAAGATTCAATATATGTAGCAACAAAAATGTTTCATAATCGGAAAGTGACACCTATGATTGTTTATAGGCATTACTAAAATGGCTTGTAATATATTTTTCACCTTGTCCACTTGGTCAGTAACTTTTGGCAAACTTCAACTCCAGTATTTGCCTCCAAAAAGCTATGGGCCGTTGATGCAATTTCATCCTTGCCAAACATAGTAGTCAACAGTGAATCAAGTAAAATTTGTTCCTCTTGCATGTCATTTGTAGACACATCAACCTTCAGCCATCATATGAAATGTCAGTATCAAATATGTAAGTTGAAGAGCAAAACCAATATTCAGAACATGTAATCACAGTTAAAAATGATAATCACCAGTAGTGCTATGTAACATCAGCTAAGATATGAAAATAGATTCAAAAGCATCATGCAGTCCAAGAAATGAACTACGCATTCCCCACGTTTGGTGAAAGAATAAATGTCTTTGTTTATTTATCAACACGATTTTCCAGTCATTAGAGGTATCTCCATATTCTAGAAAGTCAAATGAGCCATATTCAAACAAAATTTAATGCAGACACCAATTGTCGATACAAACACATTTGTTCTGTGAATAGAAAGATCAAAAGGTATGGATGACCAAGAAAATCCATAATGAATGGCTGATACCAGCAATATGAAATGAAATTTACTCAAAAGTACATACTACATACACAATTTAACCACAGCCTCAAATATGTGGATATTACTCAAACAGCAAAGGGCAGTTAGGCCAACTCTACACTAGATTTGTAAAGTAGATTCAGTATAACAACTGTGGGTGCAAGAGTAAAAGGTTAAAAAGCTGGCAGAAAAGGAGCATCAAGGTGGAGAGAAGCAAAAAATATGTGGACAACAATCAAATTAACAATGCACTATCCATGAAAACTAATAAGGCAGACAATTAGGCAAAAATAACTCCTCAGATTATATTCTAAGCTATTTCATATTATGCATTTTCCAACAATAAATAGTCGGAAATGTCTCCAACCAAGTAAGCAGGGAATAATCCAGAACTATGAGATGAAACTCAAAAGGTTACAAGGAAGAGAGAAGGGAAGTGACAGTGGTAGATAAATAATGTATTGAACTCTCTAATTCTTGTGCATCCAAACAGATGTTTATTCATGCATGTAAGATTGACAACAAAGAGATAAGGATCAAAAAATGACAGGAATGAACTTTAGCTAGCCACCTTTATATCCCATTTTACAAGAATGAAATTAAGATAGCAAATTGGAAAACTATGCACAAGACACAACTTCTATACAGTAATGTAGATATGGAACTAGACATAGTCCATTATTCACTAAATTATCCAGAAGCATTTTGATAAAACTTACATTATAACATGACTTTGGGGTTTGACCATCAAATAAAAAAAATTGAAGGCTCTTCAGAAGAAAATGGACCTTACACGAGCAAGCATCTCAAGATTTTAGCTATTTGCAGCACAAATAGCATAAGTTTGAGAAAAATTTGTATATTGCAGAAGTTTATAAATTAAAGTCTCATGAGGCTCTCTTTAAAACAAATTGGGAGTAAAAGCTATAATGTGAGACAGTAAAATAAGAAACTAAGGGTAACAGAGAAAAAATTCGGAGCCTAAATTGGAGAGATTGAAGAGGCTGCTTGTAACCACGGCACTAAAGGTCAGGTCAGGTCAGGTCAAGTCAAAGTTATAGGCATCTTAAGAGATTATGAGATAAAGATGCTAACAAAAAGGCAACTATAACAATTAAAATAGACCATCAAAGTTTCACGTAATGAAAGATAAGAGCAGGTGATCTATTTAGATAGAAAGTAAATAGAACTCCTCAAATCATTGTCTCAATGGTTTCATATAGAATTTTTCAGCAAATATCATTCCAAAGATTTGTGCTTCAACATGCTCAATCCAAGTGACTTCATATAAAATCAGCAAATATATACAAAATATCAAATCCCAGTACAAAGTATCAACAGCCAACAAACCAAAATGGAAAGAAAGAAGCACAGAATCAAGAAATCGAATTTACCTGTTCGCCCGCAGATCGTAACTTGTGGAAATGCAACTCCTCCACCAATTTCTTATTTTCCTCCTCCAAATCAAGGTTCCGAATCTCAGCTTCCTTGGCCCTCTCGTCTGCCTCGTTGGCGAAATCCATTAAAGCTTCGCGATCGTGGTCGTATAGCGAACACTCCCTCTCCCACTTGTTGCACGAAGCCAACAAATTAGAACACTCCATAGCCAGTTTCTGGTTTTCCTCCACGAATTTCTTTAAAGCCACCGCATTCATGCTCGCCTCAGCCTGGACGCAAAAATTGGGGGATTGATTTCAAATTGAACGCAGAATTAGGGTTTGAATTGGGAGGAAAAAGAAATTTAAAAAGGCAAAAACAGAGGCGAGAACTGTATACGAGGATAAAAGCAAAAACAAACCCTAGATCGTTCGATGGCATCATCTTTATCTTTGAGCTTGCAGTGGAGAGAGAGATACTGGTGGCGGAGGTGGAGATGTGAGGCTTCAAGAGCGCGGAGTTTATGGAGAAGAGCGTCAGTGGAAACAGGGAGACCAAGGGTGTGATCAATGGATTGCCGTATATAATCATCGAGTTCTTGAGGAAGTTCCATGGCTGTGGCTGAATAACAAGAAATTGGATCTTCTCACACGCAGAGAAGAACAAGTTGTGCTCTCATTCTCCTCAATTTGAAATGGGAAAGCCTTTCTGAAATAGCCGTTTGAGATTTTTCCTGTTGCGTTATTGCTCTCTCTCTCTCTCTCTCTCTCCCCCTTTTTTTTGTTTTTAATTTTTGGAAGTTTTTTTATTTCATTTTAAAATTATTTGAATTTGTAATATTACTAAAGTATAATAATCATAGATGACACATATTACCCTTTCATTAATTTGATTTCTCTCCCAACTAAAATTAAATTATATTACTCTTTCATTAATTTGATTTCTCTCCCAACTAAAACTAAATTATTTTTAAGTTTTTTTACATCATTAAACTAAAATTAAATAAATTGTTAACTATTTATTCAGTTATTAATTGTCAATCAATATAATCAATTTTAACTTACTTTCTTAACATTGAAATAGATATACTACCTATTCTTTTATTCATTAATATTATTCATTTATATTACATATTAAGATAAAATTAAAATCCTTGTATAGAGTTTAAGTATAATACTCAAATCCCTAATTAAAGATTTCTTATGTGGATAATAAGTTATCTATTTTTTTTATCATGATTTATAATAATTTATATGGAGATTGATTATGTGATGATTTAAATACTATATCTTATGTGGGCCTCTTAAATAATTAGTAGATTTAGATAATAAGTAGATTTAAGTGGGATATTAGATTAGATGAGAGATTGCAGAACTTAAATTAAGTAGTAAAAAAAAAAAAAAAAAGATTTATGAGATGTGATTAATGTTTATAAATTTTCTTTCTGTTTTCTTTTATATGCATGAGAGTAGAATAATGAAAATAACAATAATCTAGTGTAGAGGGAAAGTGTTTTTTTTTTTTTTTCCCCTGATTGTATAACCTAACAGTGGTAGGAAATATAGTTTTGTGAATTAAGCTTTTAGAAGAGACATGAATATTAATGGTTTGCTAATGACTATAAGAGTTTCCGATTTGAATTAATATCTTTCTTGTTCATTCCTTAGTACACAAATATTCAGAGATAGTATAAATATGGTGAATGATAATAATTGAATTAGAAGTTGAATATATATTACATAAAATAAAATAGGATAAAAGAAGATTGTTAGGGAAATTAATGAAGAGTTTTAAGGAATTAATTATAATTAGATTAGTATGCAGACCTTTGTGTCAATCTTATAAAGGATTCATAAGTTGAGTTATAAATGTCCTTTGCTCACGCTGTATAGACACGTACATACACCACTTCTTTAATTAATTTGAATTGATTTCTTGAGCACATTTTTGAGTACATCTCCATTCTGTGAATATAATAAAATAGGAGAATCAAATAATAAAAAAATAGTCAACCATAACAATTAAAAGGGGCAAAAACTTGTGTACCCAGGGTACGGATCTTAGATCCATGCCCCCAAATCCGACCCGGTGAGTGGGCAGCCTCCACGTGTGTCCACGCGTCGTCACGCCCCCATAGCAAATCTGGTGTGCGCCCACGCACACCTGATTCTGTAGTTAATGATCCAGTGATGGGTGTTACATGTATACCATATATGTATTACACTTATATTTCTTGAGATTTAATGATAGGTATCATGTGTTACTCTATAGGTATTACAAACTTACTCAATTAAGGTATTGATTTTTTGTTCTATTTTTTGTTCTATAGGTATTGCATATATACTCTTAAGGTATTATATGCATACTGTTAAGGTATCATATGTTCATTCAATAAAGGTATGAATTATTTGTTCGAACTTTTGTGTAGGTATCACATGTTTACTCTATAGGTATTATATGTATACTCTATAGGTATTACAAACTAACTCAATTAAGTTATGAATTATTTGTTCGAACTTTTGTTCTATAGGTATCACATGTGTACTCTATAGGTATTATATATTTACTCTATAGATATTACATTACTGTATGGTGAGTTTAATATTTTTAAACAACAAAACCGCGATTTATATCATATTGTTCCTCATTTTTTTCTGCAAAATTTACATAATTGCAGAATTCATATGAATTATTATCACATAAACATTGTGTAAAGAAACCCTAGAGCAAATCACTCGATCAATCAAACAAATCTCATATATTTGATTAATTAAACATAAAAAAATATAACAAGATGCAAAATTAGGATTTAAGGAGGAGGATGAGGAAGAAAATGAAGAAGAAGAAGAAGAAGCAACAATGGAGAATAAGAACCATGACAGAAAATAAGAAGAAGAAAAAGAAGCAGAGAAAGCGAGATGAAAAAAGAAGACAAAAGGAAAAAAGAAGAAGAAGAAGAAACAGCAGAGAGATGGAAGAAGAAGAAAAAAATAAAAAAGAAGAAGAAGAAACAGCAGAGAATGTAAAGATGAAGAAGCAACAACAATGAAAAATCTACACCATACAGAGAAAAAAGAGATGAAGAAAGAAGAAATAGATGGAGGAAGAAGCCGAGAAAAGAAGATGAAAAAAGAAGAAAAAGTACTATAACACGTTATTTGAGGGAAAAAAAAGAAAAAAATAATTGTATATATATATGTGATCCGGGTCGGGTGCCCCAGGCGCCCAAATCATTCTCTTTGAAAGGAAGGACGGCCAGTGGTTAAAAAAAATGTGTGTGCATGTGGGGTGTGTGTATATATATATATCATAGAAATGCATGATTGCTAATTCTAGGATTATTAAATCCTTAGGAAACAAATTTAGTAAATATAACAGTGTTACTTTTGAAGCCTACAGAAATACTATTAGCCGAGCTTAATGTTCTGTATAGGTCTGTATAGATTGAGGATCATATCTTTGATTATATTGCTAAATGTTTTGTTTAGAGTGTCACCTTGGAATTTGAAGGAATTACGAAAGTATATAGGTGACAAGTGTTGGATCAATAAATTCTGATTTCAAGTAATTGATTAATTATGTTTTAGATTTGGGTGAGAAAGCTTAGAACGTGCTTAAGGGTCTTGATATATTATATGCCTTGGAAACTCCAGATAAGTACATTTCTCACCTGCAGTATGAGTAACTTTGTTTTAATTGGTTATTATTGATGCAAAAATTTACGTGGATGCTTGTTGCTGTTTTCGTGATTATGTTTTGATGATTGACTAAGTGATGTGTTTCTATAAGTTTTGATTAAGTATAAAATGTGAGTTAATTATATTCATGTAAAGGGAGAAATGTTTTTTTTCAAGAAGTGAGAAAAGTATATTTTTGAGAAAATATATAGATATATATGCAGTCTTATTTTATATATTTTTTAAGATTGGTACCGGGCACCGAGATCGCCCACGAGAAGAGTTTAAGGGCCCGAGACCGCCCTATGAGTTTGAGTTGCTCCGTTTGGATTCGGTGGCTAGTTACCCCGAATTCTTCGGAGTTGCGCGCATTGGTACCATATCTGGGCCCACAGTATATTATTTTTGAGTATAAGAGTTTTATTTAATCTATTAAATGAGCTTTCTATTTTTATTTCAAAAAGTTGCAATGAAAAAAAAAAGTGTTTTGTGAGACTAGATGATGTACTTGTTAAGCATGTCGCTTATAGTTTTACCTCATACTGCAGATAAAGGCAAAGGTAAGGTGTGATGGAGGAGGTAGCAGCGCTGAAGCGTGTTTGGTGGTGACGACGCAACCCCGGAATTAGTTGATTATTTCAATAAGTTATCATTTGAATTGAGTAAATCGACGTCACATTTTTTTAGACTTTTATCTCAAGATTCTTTTGCATAAATTTTACTTGTACATTTCTATCTTTTTGAACAGTTAGTTTGATTTTAAAACGTCGAGAATGTGGTTTTAAAAAAATGTGTTTCCACTGTTAAAAAAAAAGATGGAAATTTTACGTATTAGTAAAAGGTAATAACACCACTAGAAGAGGGGGTGTTACATTACATGTAAGCACAATTTTATCATAAAGTATCTAACAAGGTTCTTATATAGTACAACTGATGTATTAATACACTAGACTATCCACTCATTTTCAGTCATCAAGTCTGAAATCTTTTTGCCCTAACTCTTCATTTTTCAATTTAACATTTTTATCTTGCTTCGGTTGTTACGATGTAAAATCACCCCCCGTCTAATATCGTTTGATGACGAATTATTTGAGATCCATATTCAATATATTTTATTTTAATTTAGTGGTGATGTAATCTTTGTCATTAAGATAATTGTAATGAATAACTGCAGTCCGATTATGTATCCGGACACCATTGAAAATCATTGCAGCCCGATTATGTACTCAAACTTAACGTCAAAGTCCCTACATAACCTTGTGAATCCTGGTTGGAACCTCATATCTCTGAGTAAGTCTTGTATGAGACCGTCTCACGAATCTTTTTTCGTGAGATGAGTCAACCCATAACCCACACTTAACAATTCATATGAAAGTTTGTGGATATGGATTCAATTCGTGGGTAATAAGGATCCGTCTCACGGAAACTATCCGTGAGACCGTCTCACATGAGTTTTTGCGCATATCTCCAAAACGGGTATGAAACTGAAGGGCAAGTAATGATACATGATATACGATGGTTGCAACATTTGTTAAATACTTGCGAGTTAAATTAGCATGCACTATACCATGGTAGCAACGTTTATACAATTGTTTCAATTGAATGTAGGTAATGAAATTTCATATTTTCAATGGTTAAAATAGCATGCAATAAGTAATGTTATACAATGTTGCAACAGTAATGGTGTTGAATACAATTATTTCAATGTTTTATAAAGCATATATGGTTGTAATGGTTAAATTACAATGCGTCAAATGGTTATACAATCATTGAAATAACATGGTTGCATGCAATGGTCGAAATAACATGCAATATTCAATGGTTTGTAACTATTATATTATATATGGTTGTAATGGTTAAAATAACACGTAGGTGATGAGATACAATATATATGTAGAATACGATAAATATTAATGATTTACGATGGTTGTAATCGTTATGGTGATAATTAGGATATTATAAATAACTGATTCACATACTAAAATCAATCAAATATATTAATTGATACAATGGTTGCAATCGTTATGGTGAATATTAGGATATGGTAAATAACAGATTTACATACTAAAATCTATCGAATAAGTAGATATATATTTTCCCAAATTATATGAAAATAACTGCAATCAATACTAGTTTTTAATGGATATATATGCAATGATGTATTGTATACAATATGGTGCAACCAATTGGTTCCAATAACAGATGACGCAACACCTCAATAATTTAACATTTAAAATATATGTGTATAATATTTTTGTAAATTGTAATATAAATTTTCAAATGTTTCCAGTGAAATTGAAAAAAAAAAAGGAATTTTGGTCTGATTCAACCGATTGATAATTTGAAATTCGAAACTTTCCAATTGCAATCTTTATCTTTACGCAAAAACTCGTATGAGACCGTCTCACGGATCCTCTTCCGTGAGACGGATCTTTTTGACCCACTTTGACCCAGCCCATACATCAAGCCCAGCCCATACCTAAAAGCCCAGCCCACACCTCATAGTCAAAGCCCAACCCACAACTAGATTTGTCAAAGCCCATAGCTGGAAGAAAAGGGGGAAAACCGTCGCACAAGCAAGCATCGTCGCACAAGCAAGCTTAGAGAGAACCGTCGCACCATACACCTTTGCCACCAACAAGCTTAGAGAGAACTGTCGCACCATACACCTTCGCCACCTTCATCGTCTTCGTCGGCCATCATTTTTCTCTGCGAAATAACAGTAAGTAGTGCTATATTAGTTGGGGTTTTTCAGTTTGATTTTTTTTTTATCTTAGATGCAATTTCATGGGTTTTTTTATTAGTTATGGTTTTTTCATGGTGTTTCCTGTTAAAATTATGGAATCATGCAAACATGGTTGTATTTGCTAAAAACAATGTAAGGATGCAAACATGGTTTCGAGAATGCTTGAAATTTCATATCTATGGTGGATTTTTTCCGAAACAGTTTAGTGGCCTTATTTATTAAGCCCAAATTAAAGTCCAGCCAGTTGAGTGGTGTTAATGGGTTTAATGTTTCATCTCTTTTTCTGTGTTTTGAGAATGTGATTAGGTTTCTGAAACTCTTTTTTGTTGAAATTGTAATTTGCTTAGGTCGAAATTCTTTGTTGAAGTTATTATGGGGAAGAAAGCTATCATTGTTTATTCGAAGGAAGGAGGTCGGAGAGGAAGTTTTGAGGAAAAAGAGGTTGCAGAAACAAAGAGTATCAAGAGAAAAGAGTTGGAAGGAGAAAAAGGAGATATCCGTGATGAAAAAAAAAGGAAGGTAAGTGTTGAAGATCAAGAAGAAAAAATTGAAAAGAGGGTGAAAAAAGGTGTTGAGAAGAAGAAATGTGTGGAGAAAGCAGTTGAGAAGAAGAAATGTTTGGAGAAAGCAGTTGAGAAGAAGAAATCTGTGGAGAGAGCAGTTGAGAAGAAGAAATGTGCAGAGAAAGCAGTTGAGAGGTATGCTTTTTTAATATATAAGTATGTCTTTTAAAACATGTGAGCATGTGTTTTTAGTTTATGTATGTTGCTGAATATATTCTACAAAATAGAATCAGAATGATTGCAGTTAATCCTCGTACTATGAAAATGCCTTGAATAAATGGCACCTCGAATAAATGGCAGGCATACTTGTTTTATAGCATTTGAATCACATGGCTATTATTGTTTGTATATATTTAACTATTATGTAGTTTGGACTTAATTGTTTTTTGCTGTTGTTTTGTCATATTTTTTGTTCAAGGATGACTTTCATGCACATAAGTATATATTTTATGCACATAAGTGCTGAAATCAGACATCTAGGATGACTGTTTTCAAGTCTTTTTGACATAAGTATGCTTTTTCTGTACATAAGTATTTGAATTCTCACTTTACTGTTTTTCATTTGTTTGTAGAGAATTTATTATCCAAAAGAGGGTGAAAAAAGGTGTTGAGAAAGAAAAAGGTGTGGAGAAAGGAGTTGACAGGTATGCCTTTATAATATATAAGTATGTCTTTTTATTATATAAGTATGTCTTGTAAAACATATGAGCATGTGTCTTGTAAAACATATAAACAAGTATGCCTTTTTTTTGCCCATAAGTATCTATTCTGATTTCTAGCATTTGAATCACATGGCTATTATGCACATAAGTGCTAAAATCTGACTTTACCGTTTTCAAGTCTTTTTGATATAACCATATCTTTTTATTCTGATTCTGGAAATGAGTATTAATCAGTATGTTTTTGTCCAAGTATGCAATTTATTCACATAAGTATGCCTTTTTATTTTTATTATCATTATACATTGCCTCATAAGTATGTCTTTTAGGCACATAAGTATGGCTTTTATTCTGATAAGTATTGATTCTAAAAATGAGTATTAATCAGTATGTTTTTGGTCCAAGTATGTAATTTTTTCACACAAGTATGCCTTTTTTGCCCATAAGTATGCCTTTTATTTGTGAAAAGTATTGATTCTTAAAATGAGTATTAATCAGTATGTTTTTGGTCCAAGTATGCAATTTATTCACACAAGTATGTCTTTTAGGCACTTAAGTATGTCTTTTATTCTGATAAGTATTGATTCTGAAAATAAGTATTAACCAGTATGTTTTTGGTCCAAGTATGTAATTTATTCACACAAGTATGCCTTTTTTGCCCATAAGTATGTCTTTTATTCTGAAAAGTATTGATTCTTAAAATGAGTATTAATCAGTATGTTTTTGGTCCAAGTATGCAATTTATTCACACAAGTATGCCTTTTTTGCCCATAAGTATTTATTCTGATTTTTCTGTTTCTAATTTGTTTGTTCAAGTTTGCCTTTCAATTTGAGCATTCTTGTTTTATAGCATTTGAGAAGTGCTGAAATCTGACTTTACTTTTACTGTATTCATTTGTTTGTAGAGAATTTATTGTCCACTGTCGTCCACAAGGTGTTTATCAAGTTTTGCAAAGCCTGAATGAGAAGCAAAAGGACGATGTAAGGTCAATAGGCTTTGGTGGATTACTAACATTGGAGCTGGGTAAGTATATTCCAGTTCATTTGATGAGATGGTTAGCTTCCAACTTCAATGGGATTAGTAGGATGTTAACCATTGGTCCGCAAAAGAGTTTTGTTGTCACGGCTAATGATATATGTGACATATTTCTTTTGCCAAGGACGGGTGAAAGAGTGGTGGAAGTAGGTAAAAATCAGAAGTCTATAGTTTTAGGGTCATTGAGTCGTTTGAACATTGATTTGAAAACTTCTGTAAGTAAATTGGGTAGTTTGTTGATTGATTCTTTGAAAGAGGGTGGGGCAGATTTTAAACGTGTTTTTACGTTGTATAGTTTATCTACGTTCTTGACCCCAATAACAAATGGGTTAGTAGACTTTAATGCTTATAATTCTATAGTTGATGTAGATAAAATTTGTGAGTTTGATTGGTGTAGTTATATTTTGAAAAAGCTTTGTACAGCTGTTGATAGTTACAATAGAAATATGTCTCAAAAGAATGTGAGTGGGTGCGTTTTATGCCTTCAAATTCTCTACTTCCACCGGATGAAATGGCAAGGTGAAGTAGAGCCATGTACACTGCCATTGCTTCAACATTGGACGACCGAGAAGCTCAGAAAAAGGATGAAGGAGGAAGCAATGGCAGGGAGATATGGCCAAGGAGAATGGGTTGATGGATACCCAATTTCAGATGGTAAAAATGTGGGTGAGAAAGAGCACTCTGCTCATGTTCATGAGGACAAGATGGCTGCTGAAAAGGAGGAAGAAATTGTGGAAGAAGTGGATGAGGAAATAAAGTTCAATGTTCCAAAGGGGGAGCTAACAACTTCAAAGATAAAAGAGATGTGTAAAGATGTAAGTTATTTCTATTTTTACTATAAGTATTTCTTTTAGGCAGATAAGTATATGTTGTAAGCAGAAAAGTATTTAATTCTGAGTATACATTTTGTTTATTCTAAGTAGGCAAATAAGTACTTTGCTTATACTGTTTTGAACTTTCTTTCATATTCTAATCAAGTGTGTCCTTTTTTGTAGGATGTTGTGCAAATGACTTTACTTCTTTTGAAGAGAGACATCTCCATTGTCTCAAATTTCCATATGAGCACATTGTTGAAGTTCATGGACAAATCATCATCTAAAGAATCTGACCCAATTTGTTCAGATTCATCTGCTTCTGATAGCCAACAATTTTTTGAAGATCCGAAGGTGCAGAAATGCATTGATGAAATTGTTGACAACTTCTTGGCAATGAAGAAGAAGAAGGTGGTAGATGATATGTCTTCTTTTGAGTTATTAACTCCATCACCAATCAAAGATGATGATGATGATGATGAACATTTGAAGGATGAGGAAATTGAGAAGGTTATATCATCTAGCTCGAAAAAGAATCATGAAGACAAGGAGACAACTACTGAAGCAGATGATATGATCCTGTTAGGGGAGGATGTTGGTTTCTTTCGCACATTTCTGAAAAAGAACAAAACTTTATTTTCTACGGTGGAAAGAGAAAAGAAAGAAGTGATTGATTATTGCTTCTATCACACAGAAAAAAGTTTGAAAAGACAAGTTAATCGTAATTTTCATTTCTTTAAAATTACATGTTTATTTTCGTTTCTTCTATTCTTATGTTTTTTTTTCCTTATTGTAGTGAGCTACTGTTCAGAAATGGTAATACTACCATTTCATATGAAGAAGTGCAGTCCTTAAATTCTTTTGAACAAATATATACGTGTGTTATCAATGCATGGGCGAAGATACTAAATGTTTCAGATCGCCTGGGAAATCAACAAAAGTGCTTCTTTTTTGATACTGGACATAGTGTAAGTGTTTCATAGTGTTTTTTGTTCCAAGTCTGAAAATCAGTATGTATCTCTCATATTTTTTTTCCAAATATGCCTTTTATACAAATAAGTATGTCTTTTATGTGCATAAGTATTGGTTCTATTTTTATTATTTCTTATTTGTTTGTTCAAGTTTTGTTTGTTCAAATTATGTCTTCTATGCACAAATGTTTTTCTGTTATACACATAAATATTTATTCTTGTTATCAGTATACATTGCCTCATTGTTTTGGTTCAAGTATGACTTTTAGGGATATAAGTATGACTTTTATTCTGAAAAGTATTGATTCTGAAAATGAGTATTGATTTGTCACTATTGTTTTCTGTTTTTTTTTTTTTTTGTTCAAGTATTATTTGAAGAGAATTCTTGATGATTTGAGGATTGAATGCAATGAAAAAAGTGTGAGAGATTGCTGGAAAAGGTGGTGCACCTTTAACAATGTCATTTTAGATAAATTTGATATGGTAAGAATGATCACAATTATTTTATTTCAATTATTATATGTAAATATCCTAACTTTGCTATTTTTGTATTTGCATTTGTTTTAGTTTTTTGTGCCAATTCAGATTCAGAATCATTACATTGGCGCAGTTCTGAATTTGTTGGATCTAAAAATGCATTATCTTGACAATAGAAAACATGTGGATCCAGAAATATACATTTATGCTGTTGAAGAAGTGGTATGCAATTTTTAAATTTTATTCGTTTAAGTATATATGTATGTGTTATATCTTTTAGTGATATACTTTCGTTTCATACAGCAAAAACAACTGTCCGTGTTTCTTGAAGAAATGAACCACCCAAAGGCTGATCTTGTTGTCAAATGTGTTCTTGAGAACATTGAGTTTAGTTGGTAAAAGAAAAACAGCAAAGATCAAGATTGTGGTGTTTTTCTCATGAATCACATGGAATGTTTTGATGGAAAAGTATACACATGTCCGGACTTGGGGAAGGTATGAATTATTAGGCATTGATGTATAATTTTGTTGCAATTAAATTTTATTATTTATATTAATTGTTTAATTCTTTGAAGGCATTGATACGACGGTTGTTGAGAGGTGAATATTTGGTACGAATTCTACTACATGATATTAATGAGTTGAAGGCTGATGTAATCAAAAAAGTAAGTGAATTCTCGTTGAAGAAACCGAAACTTGTGGAGATTTGTGGAAAGAAGAAAAAAGATTGAAGTGGTCCTTGAGAAGAAAAAGGGCTAAGAACTTTGTTGAGGTTTTTAATGGATTGAGATTTGGTATTAGCAGTTAGTTGAATTTTCTTAATGTATTCATGGATAATAGTTATAGATGAAGTATTTTTCTGAATGTTGATTGTTTACTTTGAATTTCTTATTGGTTTGAATTGTTTGGAATTAAATTCATTGTGGCTGATGAGCAATTGAAGATGTTGGATGAGCTATGGAAGCTTGTTTTTTGTGAAAATGTATGGCTATGGAGCCAAGATTCTGTTGATGAAACTAATCTTGTTCATTTTGAAATATTTGATTCTGAAATGAGTATGTATTTGCCTCATATTTTGTCCAAGTATTTCTTTTATACGAATAAGTATGTCTTTTATCTACAAAGTATTGGTTCTGAGGTTATATTTATATATTTTTTGGTCCAAGTATGCCTCTTAGGCACATAAGTATGACTTTTTGGATAATAAGTATTGATTTTTAATATACTTTTTCACATAAGTATTGATTTTTTCTTATGCATATAATATTAATTCTGGAAATCAGTAACTCATTTAATTATATAATATTTAAATGTGGATCGTTTATATTTCATAATTAGTAGAAATGAGATCTGAAACGGTCAAACAGAACGCGGCACGGATGGATCCAAATGTCCCAGCCCATACCAAACCACAAAAACATAAATTTGACACATGACTCGGGCGGGTTACCGGCGACCCGGGTCGGGTCAGTGCTTCGAATTTCGCTGTTTTTACTGAGCTTGTGCATTGAGACTCGACTTCACTCGGTTTATGACTTTCAGACTCTTTTTTGACCTTTTTTGTGCTCGAATTTGACTTTCATGTCTTTACGAAAGTTGTAGCCCTTGACATTAGCTATCCAATGACTCTACTTTCAGCCATAGATCAGTTTTCTACACCAAGATATACCTATTTTACTAGAATCCTGTCAAGATGAAAATCAGGACATTATTGCACGACTTTCAGCTTAGTGTGATATTCTGTTTTCTTGGAGGTCGAATTGAAGAAAACTTTCAACATAAAAGGTGTAGAACTTTCTCTTAGATTTTCAACAAGACAATAATATTCGGTATTGGACTTCTAGAGATCAAGATATGATTTTTCTCCCTATCTCATATTTTTTGTCCAAGTATGCCTTTCATACAAATAATTATGTCTTTTATGTGCATAAGTATTGGTTCTGGTTTTATTATTTCTTATTTGTTTGTTTAAGTTTGTTTGTTCAAATTATGTCTTCTATGCAAAAATGTTTCTCTTATGCACATAAATATTTATTTTTGAAATCAGTATTCATTGCTTCATATTGTTTTGGTCCAGTATGCAATTTGTGCACATAAGTATGCCTTTTATCAACAAAAGTATTGATTATGAAAATGAGTATATGAGTATATAAATCTGAAAAATAAATTGATATAAGTACTAAGTATGTCTTTTGAACAGAACTCAAAACTCTAAAATAAGAAGAATTAACAAATCATTAAAATAAATGCAAATTAGGAGTCTTACTTTCAAACTCCTTTTGTTGAATTTATGCATCGGTAGTCTTCTTTTTCTTTGAATGCCCTTTTATTCTTTGTCTTCTCCCCTTTGTACTAGATCGTGTAGGATCCAAAACAATATTAGTTGCTGAACAACTTGAATCAGTAGAAGTATTGCATTGATTTATAGAATCTCTTGAACTCAATACTCCATGAATAATAGAACAATCTCTATCATATCCGTCTTCAAGAGTCTTTCTTGCTTCTTCACAGTGTTCACTTTTCAAAACAAGATTATAATACTTGCGTGTCATCTCATGACGCCAAAGTATGGACCCTGTTCTATTGGTAGACAATTGCTATTCTTTGCTCAAATTCTCCCAAATCTCTGACTTTGCATATCTTGTCCATCTCTTTAGTATGTAAGAGTCAGGTATCTTTTGTATAGAATGCATATGAAGCACTCTTAAACAGTGACAACACAAGAACCCACATTCTTCAAATTTTTTGCAATCACAGGTGATCAACAAATTTTTACCATCGAATGTAACATGATAAGATCCTTCACCCTCACAAGAAATATCATAGACCATCATATTTTCATCAAGAAAGATAATAGTAGAACTGGTTGATATAGATTTCAGAAATTCAGCCTCAAAATTTTTGAAATGAGATGGTGTGTATACCTCAGAAGCGTGTTTCAACAATCCGGTTAATGGAAGTATAGATGCTGGCTTTGATTTTGAACATTGAAATTCATCTAGTTGCTCTCTTGTCCGCCAACGTTTTATAGTGTCCTTGTAAATGCCAAAAAATTCTGTCAAGCTTGTTGTTTTTCTCGCGTTGAAACCAATGGCATTATTAGTGCTTTCACTTCGTTGAGAAGATAACAATCCGGCTGAAAAAAAATCTTTACTCAGTCCAGTTGCCTACTTTTCCTTCAAAGAGTACAACCGTGTGAACCATGTATGTTCTTCCAATCCATATTTTGAGACCATTGATTGCCAACATGCTTCAAATTCATTCGGATCTGCACATCCTGTCAAGCATTTGTTAAATGCTTCTTTGAATGTCCTATCACGTTTAAATTCCCCAAATCGACTGATAGCATTTTGATAAAGGTGCCAAAGACATAGTCTATGTCTTGTTCCAGGGAACACCTGCAGAAGACATACTTAAATGGTTAAAAGACATACTTATACGTATAAAACATATACCTTTACTGTACAGAAAAATAATTTTGTAACACCTTTTCTATTGCATTTGATATTGCTTGATCTTGATCTGTGAAGATTGTAATTGGACATTTACCACCCATAGATTTCTTAAATGCTTCAAAAAGCCACTCAAAACTTTCAATTTTCTCATCAGATAAAAATGCACACCCAAACATCGTGTTTTTCCAATGATTGTTGATGCCTACAAACGGTGCACAAATCGAATTATATCGATTAGTTCGATACGTTGTGTCAAAAACCACAACATCTCCATAAATGTTGTAATCTTCCTTCATCATTGAGTCCCTCCAGAAAACATTACTCAACCTGCTGTTTTCATCCAATTTGACTCTAAAATAGAAGTCATCCTCATCAGCAACTTGTTGATACAACATTTCAATCATTGTTTGAGCATCACCGCCTTCTATTGTCTTCACCTTGAATCTATTAATAAAGTTCAGATGATCTTTCAAAGTATGCCCAACATTTTCCTCTCCACCCGCATTATGTGACATATAACGGTATGAATCAGTTGGTCTTATTCTTGAAGAGATCATCTCTTCAATTGCTTTACCTTTTTCAGCACCCATTTTCCTTTCTGAGCGATTAAAGTGGCTCCACTCCTTTCGAGTTAATTCATGGTTGTGCAATAGTACATGATGTATAACTTCGTAAACTCCATCATCATTCATTTTTGCTCTTAATGAAGCTTGACATGCTATTCGTAAAACAGGAACTCTCCTTTTCATTGTTGATGATATTGCAACATTCTCTTCCATGTTCTCTGAATAAGATTTGTCATTCCTTTTGAATCCAGCACAAGAACAAACATAATATTTCTCCAAAATAATATTGTCATTATCATTTGACATCCTACTAGTTGATTTACGTATGCTAAATCCAATTGCTCGAGCATGACTGCAATATAGCTCATACATTTCATTGATGGTATTTGTTGTCATACCTAATAGATTTCCAGTTATATCAGGACCATCACTGTTGCCTGAAAAACACATATATATTACTATATGAATTATACTTATGTATATATTTCTAATACTTGAATTCAATAAAATAAAATAGCAAAATAGTTTTCGTATTGTATTGAGATGTGTCCAAGTATTCCTTTTAAGCATATTAGTAAGCCTTTTTAGCATATGAGTACTGATTCTACTTGTATACCTATTGTCTGCTTATTTTTTTATTTGTTTGTTTGCACTCTATTTCGGTCCAGGTCCAGGTATGTCTTTTAAGCACATAAGTATCACTTTTAAGCATATAAGTATCACATTGTAAGCACATGAGTTTCTATCTGGTTTTTACAGATTAGCTTATCTTCAACAAATAACTCATACATCCAATAATCACAGAGCCTTATTGATAATTTAACAAGCAAAGAATCACAGATATGTTGTAGGCTAATATGCCTATGGAAATTAATGAAAATTAGCAAAATAAAAAGAAATTAGAAATACCTCCCAAGTTTGATACAACTTCTTGAACAATTTCAGATTCTAATGCATCTCCTTCAAATATTTCACAATCGTTTTCCTCCATTCGATCTAAACAGTTTAAAAAAAAAAGATTAATAAAGGTTTTCACAGTTTGATGAGGCCGATGAAAAAGAGCAGAGAAACATACCTGGAAATTCTGAGAAGATGGCGGCGACAGTGCGATGTCTGAGAAGACGGCGGCGACGTTCTGAGTGCGGCGAGGTGCGACGGCTTCAACTCGTGCGACGACAGTTTCCTTCTCCTTGCATGCGACGGTGGTGCGACAGATTTCTTCCAGCTATGGGCTTTGACAAATCTGTCATATGAGCTGTGGGTTGGGCTTTGACTATGAGGTGTGGGTTTTTAGGTATGGGCTGGGCTTGAGGTATGGGCTGGGTCATAGCGGGTCAAAAAGATCCGTCTCACGGAAAGAGATCCGTGAGGCGGTCTCACAAGAGTCCTACTATTATCTTTATATATATAAAAACACAAATATTGCTAAAAATAGTAAGGTAAATGTTTTCCCGCCAAAAACACATTGCCAAAATAGAAAATACATTTTTTTATTTAATAAATATAAATCATATTTGATATATATTATTTTTCTCAAAGTGATGACATGAAATTTTCGTAATGGAAATATATGAAATTACTCTCTAATCAATAGTTATAAGTAAAGACGTTCAAACGGTTCCGATAACCGAAACCGGGGTGGTTCGAACCGCCGGTCAACGGTTCCAGGAACCGTTGACCCGGTTTCGGTTTCGAACTGGAACCGCGAACCGTCGGAATGCGGTTCGGTTTCGGTTTCAGTTTTTGCGAACCAGCGGTTTAACCGGCGATTCGAACCAACGGTTCAAACCGCCGGTTTTCAACCTTTTTTTACTTTTTTTTTGCTGCGACACGTGTATGGCCCAAATTCGAACAGATATAGCCATTGGCGATCGATGACCGAGATGATGTAGCCGTTGAACCGGCCAAACCGGAACCGGCGGTTCAAACCACCGATTTTTCTGGATTTTTTGAACGAGCGGCCTAAATCTTTCGAACGTTGGGTATCGACGGTGGAGATCTTTCGAACCGCTGGTTCGAACCGGAGCGCGGGCAATTTTTATTTTTTTATTTTTTTTATTTTCCGAAATCTATAAATAAGGGTTCAACCGTTCAAGATGTGTATTTTTCACACCACTTCTCTTGCTCTCTCTTGCATCTCTAAATCACTCTCTAGTAGCAATCACAAATTCTTGTTTGATCGAAGTTTCAACTACATTTCTAATTCTTATTTTCTACTTCTAGTCTTCTACTACATTTCTACTTCTACTTCTACTACATTTCTAGTTCTGCCTAAATTATGTCTCGAAGAGGAGCTTCTTAATCTTCATCTCGTGAGAAGGGAAAGAGTCCCATGCTACCTCCACCAAATTATGAAGATGATATCATTGATCGATGGTGTGAGTCACTAGATGAAGATGTTGATTTGGGGGAACAAATTCAAGCCGCCTTAAACGAAGGCAATCAAGAAGAGGATGAAGCGGGTGAGGGCCATCCGACACAAGAAAGTTTTCATCAACCTCGTACTGCTTCAACTCGTGCAACTCCACCACTTCGAAACTCAAGCTCTTTCAATTTTTCCCCTTCTCTTTAATCTTTAGATAAACTTTTGTAATTGTAATAGATATATTTAGTTTGTAATAGTCTAATAGATTAGAATTAAGATTATAAATTCATTAGAATTGCAATCATTAGGTTAGAAACTTAGAAATTGTATAACTTGTAATAATTTTGCAATTTATAATGAAAACATTTGTGCCGGTTCGATTTTGTGTACTCTATTAGTCTATTTCAATCATGAATTATATCGAAACAAACATTAAAAAACAAATTCGGAGTTGCAAAATCAAAATGAACAAGAAAAATGCAAAAAAAAAAAAAAGAGGAACCGGTCGGTTCGGACTGAACCGACCGGTTTCGGTTCAACCGACGGTTTGGAACCGGCCACCTACCGGTTCGGTTTCGGTTCCACCAATCCGGAACCGCCGAACCGGTGGTTCGAACCGGAACCGGAACCGCCGAACCATTTGAACATCTTTAGTTATAAGAAAGTAAAATTTGACATTAAGATCTTAAATTTGAGAAAGATTTTCTTAATTTGACATTATATTTAATTTCATATAATGCATATATGTTAATATTGTAAAAGATTTTAATGCCAAATACGGTAAGTCAAACACATATTAATGCATATATATATATATATATAGGTTAATACAATAAAATTTGAGAAATATCTTAAAAGATAATATTAATGCATGTCTTTCTCAAAATTATGGCATGATATTTTATTAATTTATATAGTTATAAGAGAGTAAAATATAATATACACATTGTTTTTAATTACGAATTTTTTTTATCTTCCATTATTCATATAAATTATTCTACATTCTCAACATACACATAATTGTATTCCATTTTTATTACATTAACTCTTTTTATTAGATAAACTATCAAAAGCAAATCAAATATATCTTTATATATAAAAAAAAATAATAATAAATCATGAAATATTATTTATTTATTAAATAAATGATAAATAATAAATAATAAATCATGTTTAATGATGTGTGTGAGTGTATATATATGGAAGTGATATAACCAAAAAAAATTCACTTATTGTCTATATGGTAAGTCAAATTTGGTTATTCAATTCCAATTGATATATTTATGATATGATTTAAACTGTATATATATATATATATATATTAATAATTATATCAAATAATATCATATATGAATAAATCTATATCATTATTTATAATGTCATAGAAATTATATATATGATTCTAATATGCATATAAAATGATATATATATATATAATGATGTAAAGTCAACTATTAAACATATCTAAAATATTTTTCCGTTTTTATTGAAATTTTTTTTATTTATTAAATAAACTATTAAAATCAAATTAAATATAACAAAACTTATTGTATATATTGTTTACAATGAATGGCCTTATATCAAGAAATGATATTATTTTGGCAAATGTTAAACACTATGACAATTATTTAGTTCACATGTTCGTGATATGTCTCAATTAGAAGATGAACTAATTACTTTTATTTTTATTCAATATTTCCATATTTAGAATGATAATTTTGATAAGTCAAATTATTAATAGTTAGATTCCAATAATTATGAGGAAGACATATACACATATACATAAAGTCAATAATTAGATAATTTTAAATATGAAATTTAAAAGATTTGGTAATAATATACCATATAGAAAGATACTAAAGGATTTCAGTGGATTGGATAATTGCATATGTAATTATGGAAAGAATATTAACATGGTAATATACATTTATACTTAAGAATATCATCTCATGCATTTTTTTTTTTTATGATCTCATGCATTATGGTAGTTGGTATAATTAACGATAATAATTTATTTTGATATAAAAAGTATAATTGTTTTATATATATATGATTTATTTAATTCATGTATGCATGGAAATAACATAGAATATGAAACTATTTGAATCATTAAATCAAATCATATGCATAATACATATTAATAATATTGAAACATCAATAACTTCAATCAATAAAATAAGATACTGTAATAAGAAACTAATTTTTGACAATTACTATGGAAAATTATCTACCTAACTTCAATGCCCTGTTAGAAGACAAATGTGATTTAATTTGTATTATCTTGAAAATATATATTTATATATGTATATATTTGAAACCACTTTTATTTTTGAAAATTAAAATAAATGATAATAAATAATATTACTTACATGATAATTACTTTATTAGAGTTTTCAATTTGGATGCTTTATAATTAAATCAATTGATATGGCAAATGTGATTTCATGGGAGTAAAAAAATGAACATGATTTATTTGCAGTCAATATATTTCAATATATTTGGAAAAAATATTCTATAAATTAGGAAACAACAACATTTATGTCACACATAATGCACTAATTCCATATCTATTAAACAAATTTCACACTATAAATTTGAGAGAATAAACTTAAAATTAACTCATACTTTCTCTTCCCAATTTCTAAAATTCAATATTTTGTTCTCATGGACTCTCATAGACGATTTTTTTTTATTGAGTTTGATCATGAACTTTGTTTAAGTACTTTGAAATTTGAATTGTTCAATTTGTGATTTATTTTATTGAATTTTGCATTTAAATTATTCTTATTGCAATATAATTTTATTTTTGTTCAACTCTAATTATTTTTGTTTTGCAATGTAGGAATTCAATGAAGAAATTAGAGTAAGAATTGTAAAGTTGTAAAGATTTTGAAGATTGACGAATTCGCACTACAAGGTGGATTTTAATTTTTCTTAGATTTTAGAAAATGAATCATATATATATATATATATTTACAATTTTTTATAGTAATTACTTATCTTATAGAGATAACAAAGATAATGCAATTTGTTGACTTAATTCTTCTCCATACATATATAGATTAAGCAATGTAATTGATTGGTTGTTCATTTTACAATTTTTTTTACAAACATTATTTCTTCTTTTTCTCTCATTATTCCTTCTTTACTTAGATAATGAATGTAAGAAATTGCTTGCCAAATATCATGTTTAATAAAAAGTATTTATATTTCGCAATGAAGGCATGATTACCAAAAAGGTGTGGCGATTGATTGGATATGATTAATTCATAATTAAATAAATGTATTTATAAAATAACATATATTAATTCAAAATGTAAGAATATCGTTGTTAACAAAGATTGTGGAAATTGATATATATGAGTCATATTTTCATACACTACTTTATTCAAAAGAATCCCAATAATATATATAGAGAAATTCGATATAGTTTTGTGATAAGTAAATTATTGAATTAGTACTTCACATAATGTATATGACAAAATATGTGTAACTATTTGGAATTATATGGGTATTCAATTCATGAACCAATCGTGATTATTTTTTTTATTTTTTTTGGTTCTTGAATTGAGGAGTTTGTACTTTATTAATTGATTAATTTGTTTTCTATTTATTAAGAAAGTTAATTGCACATTATGTTGATATTCTCAAAACTAATTGTTTGTACAACAAATATCTTTAATTTTTTTTCATATTTAGTGTATTGTAATATCCATTTGTTTTTCACTTATACGTTTTCATATTGATTGATATCAAAAGAGATCTGAAAATTGGAAAATTTGCATAATTAACCATGACATCATTCAATCAGAGTAACTAAAAAATTAATAAATATATGTCATACAAATTATACATTATAACCATACATTATAAATGTGGGGATTAAGTTACAATCAAATTACTCTCTTTGATGGATCCAATGATGATTTTTTAGATTTTATTGGGAGGTATGTTATTTATTTTTTCATTGTATTTCAATTAAAATGTTTATTAGCATGTTGATTATATGCAAAATCTATTTGAAAATAAATTGTACATAAGTGATGTAATTTCAATTTGCATAGATTTTATTAATATATATTTTTGTAAACATATGGTTATTTTAACATGTTGAGTACATTTAGTCAAAGCTTTAGATATCACTTATCCTAGGTGAGATTAGGACAATATCCATAATATTTATATACATAATTAACAAATAAGATTGTTAAGGTAACATTTATATATATTTGATTATAAAAATGATTGTTTTATTTTTATTTTTGGATCGTGTCATTGTGCAAGATATCGATTACGCAAAAACTCATTATTGTAATTTAATTTCCATGTTGTTTATGATATATTTATTTACATATTGCATAATATATACACATACTAATAAGATTGAATTTTCAAGGTGATGTGATAATAAAATTTTCACAATTTTGACCATGTTTGTAGACAGTAGATACTATAAGAATGAGTTTCAAAGTGGAAAAAATATTGATTTGGACCATATATCAATCAATTTTCTTCACATTAGGTAATTTAATTATTGTAATGTTGCATAAGTATTCTGAATTGATGAAATTAATTTTTTTATATAAAATCAATTATATAAGTTTTTTAATATATTGTGATAATCATATATATATATATATATATGATATTGTTTTTAATTCGGATAAGTTTAATTAGGGTACCTTTACAAATTGTTGTGGTTTATTGTAGAGTTGTGGTGATTAGGTAGATATGTAAATTTTGGTATTTATCATATAGGTGATATTTAAAGAAGTTGGATGAGGAGTGTAATAATTCTTATTCTCTGGAAATTATAGGTATTTTAAACTTTATTATTTCATAGGTTTTGAAATACGATGACTTAATAAAAATTATTAAATATATTCTATAATTTTATTTGACGTTAAAAAAATTGAATTATGTAATGAATTATAAAAGAAGTTTTCGAATGGTAATGCAATCAGAGAATGTATCGAGTAATTGTCTAGACAAGTTTTGAATTGAGGGCATAAATGGTAAGTATATGTTAGATAGTTTATTGAGTAGGTCTTGTGTGAGACCCTCTCACAAATCTTTTTTCATGAAACGGGTTAACTCATAACTCATACTTAGCAATTCATATGAAAATTTGTGGATATGAGTTCGATTCATGGGTAATAAGGATCCATCTCACGTAAACTTTCTGTGAGATTGTCTCACAGAAGTTTTTGTGTAGTTTATTTTGTAGGAAAATTATTTTGATTTTTTTCTTAATAATATATTTTTCGTGTTTATACATGACATGAGATAAACTTGCATAGAGTTCTGAGTATTGCCCCTCATAACATTAAAATTTTGGTTGAAAGAAAGTTTTGTTCAAGTGGATTCCAAAGAAATTGTCTGAGCAATGTGAACAAAGTATCTCATTCACTTGCTAAGTTGACAGATTATTAAGATATTATTGTTTCCTTTTGTGTTAGTTTTTTGGATGATCAAGAATTTGATCTATTAACAAAATTGAAATAAGTTGAATTTGAAAATGATGAAAATGTTTAAAAAAATAAATTCTCCTTTTAAGCATTAGTTAATTTGTTCGAACAAATACAAGTTCAAGCATTGTTCGAACAAATACAAGTTCAAGCATGGAGGGGGATATGGAACTTTCACTAACCATATCTTTAAGAAGCATCCGGACAAGATGGGATTGGACCGGTCTCAAACGCAACTACGAGGATCTACCGACTCGTCACTAGGTATGTATTATTTAACTTTTAAATTTAGTCAATTGGAATGGAGGAAAGGAAATTGTGATTTGATTGTCATGAAACATCTTCCACTAGGATATTCATGCGATGACATATATGAAGATTATATTAATACGTATTTACAACCGCCTGCTAAAGTTATATCTAGGAACACTCAAACACGTGATATGACTAAAAGAGTTATGGGATTTAAATATCAATTAATAAAAGAGTTAGCTCAACTTAAAACAAAATTTATTATTTGTTGTGATTGTTGGAAGGATCCTTTCAAATTTAATAATTATATGGGTATTACTTGTCATTGGATTGATAGTGCATGGAATCATCAAAAACGTTTAATTGCTTATGTATCATTTGAAGAAAAGGCAACCGGATTTCATATTGCTCAAATATTATTAAAATTTTAAATGATTATGGAATTTTAACTAAAATTTTTGTCATAGCCTTTGATAATGCATCAAGTAATACCGCTAGCATACCTACCCTTATTGAATTTTGTAAACCTCCAATACATGGTGTATTTTTCCATACCCGTTGCATGGCTCACGTTTTTAACTTATGTGTTCAAGATGATTTGAAAATTATAGGAAAGATTTAGTAAAAATTAGAAAATCAATTAATTTTTTAACTTCTTTCGTTGCTAGACGTAAACAATGAGCTAGGTTTTGTAAGGATAATGGTATGGAAGTTAGAAAATTTGTTAGAGATATTGAGACAAGGTGGAACTCTACATATTATATGCCTTAAGATACTTATGATTATAGAGAACTTTTATGTGTTTTTTTTATTGGAAGTGAATGCTCATGAATATATGTTACATAGTGAGATTTGAGATTCTTGCACAAACTTGATTGAAATGTTAAAGGTTTTTGAACAAGCAACTAAGGACATTAGTGGATGTTATTATCCTACTTCTCCCATAGCATTAGATCAATGTGTGAAAATTGCTTTAATTTTTAATGCTTTTTGTGATTATGATTCTTTGAGCCATGTACTTATTTTGATGAGATCAAAATGGTTAAAATATTTTCATGAAATACCCCCTCTATTTTTGTGTGCTAAATTATTAGATCCTAGGATTAGAGAAGATGGCCTAGAAGAATTATTAACTATGTATTATAATGCATTGTTTCCAAATGGACTTCTAAATGATTATGATGAAGTAGATTATGTGCCTAATCATAGCGAAGTAGTTGCTAGAGCTAAAGGATATTTGTTTGATTTATTTAAAGAATACAAAACAATACATAGTAGTGAATCTAGTACTAGTGAAAATGTAAGTGTTAGTGAAAATGTAGGATCTAATAGTTCTTCATCTTCTTCATCTCACTTTGGACCGGCCCTTAGTCAATTTTATAACTTTTATGACGTTAGAACACAAAAACGAGCTAGAAGTAACCATTCACAAGAATTAGATAATTATTTAGGTGCCACTTTTGAATCAATTGCTTTTGACGACCCATTAGATTTATTGAAGTGGTGGTCACGAAGGACCACCATGTATCCTATTTTAACCATTATTGCTAAGGAACTTTTTGCAAGTCCCGCCTCGACGGTCTCGGTTGAACATGCATTTAGTATTGCAGGCCACACATTGACTCCGAGACGAGCAAACTTTGCCATTGAGAATGTGCAAAACATTATGTTCCTTGAAGATTGGTGCAAAGCCTCCAAACATAAACAACATCTAGATACCGAAGAATTGGACGATGGTGGTCCCGATTTGTTTGGCTACGATTCAAACACATCATCCTCCGGCGGTGACACACCAACCAACTTTCGAAGATTATAATTATTGAAGAAGGTAAGTTAAGGTAAGAGAATTACGTGAGCTTTGATTCCTTAATTTTATAAATTAAGGATACGTAGGCAATTTCATTATAAATTTGGAAATAAATTTCGATTCCAAAATTATAATGAAACTCAAGCTCTTTCAAAAAAAAATTTCCCCTTCCCAATCTTTTATTTACAAATTTGTAGATAGAATTGAAAAGTTGTAATAGATAAAAAAAATTTATGTAAATTTGTAATAGATAGAATCTTATAAATTGTAAACTTTTTTATGTAAACTCAAGTTGTAAAAGTTTTCCAATTTTTTATCAAAAGTTTGTTCACTTAATTATTATTTGTTAATCTCATTTAATATTTTGTATTCTAAAATATCAATTTAGTCGAAAACAAGTATTAAAAATCATAATTGGTGATTGGAAAAAAAGGAAGAAAAATAACAAAAAAAACCGGCTGAACCGGCGGTTTCGGAACCGAAACCGCCATATCCCCTCCCCCGGTTCGGTTCCGATTCGGCCATTCCGGAATCGGGAACCGAAACCGGGGAACCAGATGAACATGTATATTGGTCCCCAGCCCAAAAGTTAATTTAGAGTAGTCCAATACCTATAACCCACAACCCACACAATAAAAAACCTGGTGTATTAATACATTAGGTGTACTATTGAATTCAATACAGTAAAAAAATCCGGTGTATTAATAAACTAGGTGTACTACAAAACCACCCTCTATACTTATTTAATAACATAAAAGTTTGGGAAAAATTGTCATTTTCATTCTGAACAAAAAGGTAATGTTGAAAAAACGCTCCACTTTTCAACTTGATTGAGGACATCAACTCTTCTAAAACTTAATGGGATCTGAAGGTGCGTCAGGTTAGAGCATATCAAGTGCTTGTGTTTGGGAAAAAGAACATTCCAAACATTTCATCTCTTTCGTCTCTCATATTTCTATATTTTTTCTCTTTCTCTCTCCTTTTACCATGTGCAATCGACTCTCTCGTTCTAATTCACAAGTATCACAAATCCCAATTAAGTACCTCTATAATCAATTATATCCAAACAATATTAATTATAACTTTACCCTACAAAATCTCAATACAAACAAAAAAAATACAATTAAATCCATATCTTCCCGACTTCCCTTCCATCCAATATCCAAACTTGCCAAAGCCACCTTAAATTCAAACTAAACATAACTTAAGAAATCGTAACCATGACTTGACTACATAATTGCTTCAATGTCATTGGAAAAGCGTGAACATATAATAGATTCAAGGACTTTAGTAAAACTGCTCAAGTATCTCTCAATTCCAAACCTAAATACAACGATGGAAAATCAGAAAAATGAATATGGTTACAATACATCAATAGTGGAACATAAAAAGATTGAGCAAAGATTGTAATAAAAAAAAAAAAAAAAACAATTAGAACATAATAGAGAGATTTGAGATATATTAATCCAAAAGAAAACTACAACCATAACAAGGAGAATGTGGTATAACTTTTAGAACTTCAGTTCACTTATCAAAAATCATCATTTTACTACAAATTCTTGACCAAATATACTACAACCATTCCATTATATAAATGAAACAATTGTTGATAGAATAAAGACAGAATAAAACCAAAAAAAGGAATTCCATGAAGAAAATTAAGAACCAAACTATAAAAAAAAATCGTGAAATGTGAATTCAAATTAAATAAAAAAAATCCAAAAAGTTTACCTAAGAAACATCCAACGAAAAGGCAATGTGGAAGCAATAGACAAAACTGAAGCATGCCAATTGTAATTGTGAGGTTGTATTTTTTCTTTTCAACTTTTTCCTTCTCGTTCTTGTTTCTGATTTTTTGTTGTTGAATGAATTAATTCTCCTTTTGTCTCTTTTCTTTTTCTCATGGGCTTTTTATATATATGTATTGGGCTTACTAAATATATGTATATGTATTAGATTATATTGGGCCTCGTAAATGGGCCGATGTAATTAAATTAGATTGAGCCCAATATATAATTCATATCAACCACTCCCCCCATGGTGTGGCCCAAAAGACGTCTATCTCACAGAACTATTTTGGCCATAAATTGGGCAGAATTATTTTAGATATGAAACTAGTAGAACTGTTGTGATGGCAGAACTGTTTTAGGTTAGAATTAGCAGAACTGCTTTAGTGGCAGAACTGCTCTATCTAAAAACAACACAATAATTTGACATTTGTCTTTATCCCATACATCCACGTGTCTTTCAAAGTTATATGGGAGAGAAGAAATTTGAACCGTTTCAACTTCTCCATTTAAATATCCTGAAAAATCATTCTCTCTCTTCATTCCCTCTCTCTCTCTCGCACACACTTCATCTTCTCCGTTTTCCTCTTCACTGATTTCGCATTCTCTCCGACCAACGTCACTGGTTTCCGGCGATTTCCTCCGTTTTCACTCGACTTCTTTACAGATTCTTTACCTTTTCCATTTTTCTTCAACGATGTCGCAAGGTATTCACTGAACTTGCCCCTTCTTATTCCTGTGATTCGATTGTGGATGACTGTGATTATTCCTTGTTCGAGTATCATCATGTTCTTTATGAGTGGGTTTTATTGATTTTTACTTGCATCGATTCCTTCTGCATTGTTAGGTTGAACAGTTTCTGTTTAATCATTTGTTCATACACTGAATATATTTAGTTATGTGAAGTGTATATATAATCCCACACATATATTCTCCATTGATAGATAACTGAGTAAAAATGTCTTCGCCCCTTCCTGCTTTTACCCCTTCGGAATCCCTTTCTCGTTCTGACGAAAATCAGGGTGAAGATATTCCCGCCCATCGAGCTCTTCAAGGGCTTCTGTGTTCTGATTCTTACAGTGATACCCGTGAAAGAGCTCTTTCTGTAACACCTAGTCCACCAAAGCCTCTTTCTCTGCTAGCTGCAAAAGCAGCTGATTCAGCAAGCAGCGCTGATCCTCTTCGTTTTTCTCCCTCCAACCCTCCATATGATTCTGTCAGCGGTCCTTCCTCCTTTACTTCTGTTCGCATTCCTCTCCTTCGTGAACTTTATTCTATTCCTACCAGCTATACTATTCGTAAACCCGCTGACTATCAGAGACCTAACTTTGCTCCTCCACCTTTCTTAGCTTTCTGGACAGCTCAACTTCGTGCTGGATTAAGATTTCCTCCTCATACCTTTCTGTGTGAGCTCTACAACCGATATGACATTCCCCTCAATCAATTCACTCATTCAGCTTTGCGTTTTATGATATCCTTTTATATTTTCATCAAGGGTAATGGGGGTGAACCTACTTCTGCCCTCTTTCATTCCCAATTTTCTTTGAAATATAAGAAGCCATTCTTTTATCTTAGTGCTCAGCCCCGAGAAATGATTCACTTTCTTGGAAAACCTCAAAGTGTAGATAAGAAATGGAAACGTGATTATCTCTTTATATCTCCCGAGGATCAGTTCTGGCTCTTTCCTTCTAACAAGTGGTATTACGACAAACCTACTCCTCATAAACCAACTTCTATTCCTTGTTCTGACAAAACCAGAGAGGTTATTGAGAATTTGAACTCATCTGTTTTGGAGTTCGGGCTTTTCGATCTAGTGAAACTGGTTGAAGATCCTACCATCCTCTCTGCTTTTGGCTTCTGTGATGATCAAGATTCATCCCTTCCTGAACTTGGTATATACAGACATCTTAATTTTTCTTTGCTAGTAATGTATAGGCAACAAATTTTCTAAAACTCTTATCACATCTGCTTTTTCTTTTTTCTTTGCAGATCGTCAGTGGATGTCCAGTATCCGTTTGAAGGATACTTCAGGTACTAAAACGGGATCTTCTGCACCTCCCAGTGCTAATCTCCGAGCTCCACGACCAGACAATCAGACAATTGCTTCTGACAGAGGCAAACGAGTTCTCACCTCTACAGAGCCTCCACCAGATCCACAGCGCCTTCGTACTAAGTCACCTCTGAGAAGCAACCGTACTGAAATCACAGTACGAAATCGCCCGCGCTCTCATGCTCGTCCTTCTGCTATAGAGCCTCCTCACATTGAACTTCCCAAATCCTTACTAAACTTGAATGCTGAGGAGGCTAAACAATATTTTCGCCTAATGCTCACTTTTGATGATAATGTTTCTCTCAGTAATCTTCCTTTGGAGGATGAATTAGCTCAAGGAGCACAATGCATGTTTAAGGTATTTTATTCTTATTTTCCTTTTTCAACTATGATTTTAGAAATCACTCATCTTTTATTGACATATTTTTCAGGCTGTAGTTCATTTCAGCAAGCTGCAGGCTAGAGTTGCTAGCAGCTCCGAACAGGCTGAAAATGCTAGATTGGTTGCAGAGTAGAGCGCTGAAGCAGAGATAGCTAAGCAGAAATATGTGGAGCTCGAAAAAGCATTTGCAGAGGCCAAGAGTGGTTGGGTTTCAGAGAGGGAATCTCTTAAGAAAAAGCTAGCCGATGAGAAGCAGAGCCGTCGTGATTATGGGTCCAAAAAATTTGCTGAAGGTATAGAGCTCTGCTGCAAGAACTTGTTGTTGACTGAAGCTGGGCAAACCTTCTTGAGTCGCTTAGTGAAGGGGTTGCGAGAAGCCTATTTAAAGAGCAGTAAATCTTTGGCAGACTTTGGGCCTCATATTGGTCATTACTACCAATATGGGTTTGAAGCTGCCCAGAAGTAGGCAGAAGATCAGGGCTTTTCAGGTGAACTGGATGTCAGTAAGCCTCTAGCAGATATGCCAGCCTGTCCTTATTTTGAAGGAGATCAATACGAACCTCTAGATCATCCATGGTGGCTGCCAGTTCTTCAGCAAGCATATTCTGATCTTGTAAAGGCCTCACCTTCAATGACTCCAGTGAAAGAGGTTTCTTATCCTCTTTTAACAAATACTCTGTCTGCTGCAGAGGCTCAAGTTTTACCCACACTTCCACCTATATCTGAAACAGAAGTACCAGATCTTCCTCTTGTAGATCTGGTGATGTTGAGCGGTGATTCTACAGGGCGCACTACAGATGCTGATGAAGTTGCTGCCTCGAAGAAGACCTCTTCTGGATCTAAATCTTAAGACTAATAATTGCATTTTAGACTCCTTTCTATTTTGTTTTTGATTCTTAGCCAAGTGTGGCTGAGTACAAATGGCCCTTTTTGTTGCCTTCCTTTATTTTGTTTTCAAGAACAATGATATTTCTGCCTTTTTTAACCATGCTTTTTCACTTTTATATCCATCACTTATGTGCATTCCATACTTTAACATCTTTAACATGTTTAATATAAAAAGACTGCAATATTGAATTTTTCAATTGAAATACTTACCCGATATTCAGAAGCTTTCGTGTTATCTTTTGTCCAGAAGATATTTGATAATAACCTTACCAAAAAAAGGTAACAACTTTTCTAGTTAATAATCCATTAAAGGAACACAACATAAAACAGTGTTGCCTGAGTCTCTGCTCCGTAGGTCAGAGGATGTCGTAAACGTAGAAGTCTGGCCTCTGCCAGGAAGACGTAAAATGAGACCACGTTGACTGAGTCTCTGCTCCGCAGGTCAGAGGATGTCGCAGACGTAGAAGTCTGGCCTCTGCCAGGAAGACGTAAAATGAGACCACGTTGACTGAGTCTCTGCTCCGCAGGTCAGAGGATGTCGCAGACGTAGAAGTCTGGCCTCTGCCAAGAAGACGTAAAATGAGACCGCGTTGACTGAGTCTCTGCTCCGCAGGTCAGAGGATGTCGCAGACGTAGAAGTTTGGCCTCTGCCAGGAAGACGTAAAATGAGACCGCGTTGACAGAGTCTCTGCTCCGCAGGTCAGAGGATGTCGCAAACGTAGAAGTCTGGCTTCTGCCAAGAAGACGTAAAATGAGACCGCGTTGACTGAGTCTCTGCTCCGCAGGTCAGAGGATGTCGCAGACGTAGAAGTCTGGCCTCTGCCAGGAAGCTTCATCGATTCCATTTGTTTATAATAAGTATATTTTTGTTGTTGATAACCATAATATTCTTCGGAAGATAGCGTTTAGTCATTAATAATATACATCTGCAAACTTTACAACAACAAACGAAATAGAAATATAAAAGATCTATGTAAAATACTTTTTTAAGTTACATATATTCCATGGTCTTGTCACTACTTTTCCTTCGTAATCAGAGATGCAATATGCACCCCCCTTTAAAACTTCTGTAACTATCCAAGGACCTTCCCAGTTCGGCTCCAGCTTTCCTTGAGGTTTTAAGGCGTCTACTCTTCGTAGTACCAGATCTCCTTCTTGAAATTGTCTGCGCCGTACCTTCTTATCATATGCCGCCTTGATTTTACTTTTATATTTTTCAATTCGCAGACGTGCTAAGTCTCTCTCCTCCTCAATCATATCCAAATTTTTCTTCATCAATAACTCATTCTGAGTTTCATCAAAAGACATGATTCTATGAGTTTCCATTCCAATTTCCACTGGGATAATCGCATTAGCTCCAAAGACCAAGTTGAATAGAGCCACCCCCGTAGCTGTTCTTGGAGTAGTTCTGTACGCCCATAATACTGATTCCAATTCCTCCACCCATTTGGTTTTAGCATCTTCTATTCTTGTTTTCAGACCTTTAAGCAGCGTTCTATTGGTAACCTCAACTTGCCCATTAGCTTGAGGATGCGCTACTGCTACAAAACACTGCTCTATCTTCATCTCTTCACACCACTTTCTGGTTTTCTGGCCATTGAACTGAGTTCCATTATCAGATATTAATACCCTTGGTACTCCATATCTGCAACAGATCTGCTTCCATAAAAACTTAATGACATTACCTTCATCAATTTTACTTAAAGGCTCTGCCTCCACCCATTTAGTGAAGTAATCAATGGCCACTATTAAGAATTTTTTCTGTCCTTTGGCCAGAGGAAAGGGTCCCACAAGGTCAATTCCCCATTTTGCAAAAGGGCATGGCGCATACATCCTACCCAACTCCTCTGCAGGTATATGAATCAGAGGTCCATGAATCTGACAGTTGTGACATTTCTGCACACATGCTTTTGCATCTTGACCCATCGAAGGCCAATAATACCCAGCCCTAAGTGTTTTCCTTACGACAGATCTGTATCCAGCATGATCACCACCACAACCTTCATGTATCTCCTGTATTACATATTTTCCTTCTTCTGTGCTGAGGCACCTTAAATATGCTTGTGTGAATGAGCTCCTATAAAGCTGCCCTTGATCAATACAATATTTCATTGCCAATTTTTTCTCTTTTTCACCCCAGTTCTGTCTTTGACTTGCTGACCTTATCAACTCTATAATTGGAGTTCTCCAGTCATCCTTTTCTATAATTTCCCAAACATCCTGATCACTCAGACCTTTTTCTACAATCAGTATTGTAACTTTACTGGGCTGCAGAGAAGGGTATGAGCTAGCAATTTTAGCCAAATAATCAGCTGTTATATTCTCTGATCTAGGAATTTGACAGAGCTCAAACTGCTCAAAAGCCAGCTTTGCTTTCATGATTTTATTAACATAACTCATGAGAGTTTCTTTTTTCACTTCATATGCATCTTCCATCTGTTGGACCACCAACTGTGAATCTGTAAATGCTTTTAACCTTACTCCCCCCATTTCAGTCACTATTTTCATACCTCTCCAAAGAGCTTCATACTCTGCTTCATTATTGGACACTGGAAAAATGAGCTTTATAGCAAATTGCATCTCTTGCTGATCTGGACAATAGATCTGAATCCCCACTCCATATCCTTCCCTCGATAAAGATCCATCTACATACATTTTCCATTCTTCCTTTGTTGATGTGTAAGCAGCCTCTTGTATGAAGTCTGCTAGAACTTGAGCTTTTATGGCTCTTCTTGGCTCAAATTCAACATCATAAGTACCCAGTTCCACCGCCCATCTAATCATTCTTCCAGAAGTGTCTATTTTACCTAATACTTGCCCCAGAGGATAATTCGTCCTTACTACCACTTTATGAGACATAAAATATGGGCGCAGTCGTCGCACAGTAGTTATTATGGCCAGCCCTGCTTTCTCTATTTCTGAATATCTCACCTCTGGACCTTGCAAAATTCGACTTACATAATAAATAGGTCTCTGCAGTGATCCTTGCTCTTTTATTAGTACAGAACTAACTGCCACCTTTCCCACAGATATATATACATACAACGTTTCACCTTTATCTGGCTTAGTTAACAGAGGTAAACTAGCCAAATAAACCTTCAATTCTTCAAAAGCTTGAGTACACTCATCAGTCCAGGCAAAACGACATCCTTTCCTCAAAATTCGAAAGAATGGGTAACTCCTATCAGCAGCTTTAGATACAAATCTACTGAGAGCTGTCACTCTCCCCAGCAATTGTTGTAGCTCCTTGGTATTACTTGGGATCTTCATATCTACTATGGCTTTGACCTTAGATGGATTCACCTCAATCCCATCCTTTGTTACCATGTATCCCAAAAATTTGCCAGAGCTGACTCCGAAACAGCATTTTTCAGGGTTTAGCTTCATTCCACTATCTCTTATCACTTTAAAGGACTCCTCCAGGTCTGCAACATGATGTTCTGGCAATACACTCTTCACCAACATATCATCCACATATACTTCCATATTTTTGCCTAATAACGGTCCGAATAGTTTATCCACCATTCTCTGATAAGTGGATCCTGCATTCTTCAAACCAAAAGACATTCTAACATATCCAAAGGTCCCAGCTGCAGTTACAAAACAGACCTTCGGCACATCTGCTGGGTGTAATTTTATTTGAAGATAGCCTTGATAAGCATCCATCATACTGAGCCTTTCACATCCAGAAGTGGAATCAACAAGCTGATCGATACGAGGTAAAAGATAATGATCCTTAGGGCAAGCTCTGTTAAGATCTCTGAAATCTATGCACATTCTCCACTTCTTTTCTCCTTTAGGTACTAACACTGCGTTAGACAACCACATTGGAAATTGGATTGGAATTATATGTCCCCAGCTCAGAAGTTTTTCAACTTCAGTGCGGATAATTATATCCTTTTCCTCTCCGAAACATCTTAACTTCTGTTTCACAGGCTTGACAGAGGAGTCTTCATTTAATTTGTGTACCACAATACTGGGATCAATGCCTGTCATATCCTTAGCAGATAATGCAAACAAGTCTACATTACTTCGGAGACAATGAACCATCCGCTCTCTCTCCTCCTCTGTCATCTTACTTCCGATCTTAGTACGAAAGCCTTCTCTGCCTTTATACAACTCAATCTGAATTAACTCCTCTGCACATATCATCTTTCCATATTCATCTCCCGTGTCGTGCTCCTCACGGATTCTTTTACCACTTCTCGTTTGCATATCAACATCACTGGTACTCCATAGAACTGACTTATCTACAGATTTGATCGCTTCTGCATAACATTTCTTGGAGTTCACCTGATTTCCACTGACTTCTCCTACTCCTCCTGAAACAGGGAATTTTATTTTCATGTGGTATGTAGACACAATAGCTCTTAATTCATTCAAGATAGGTCTGCCAAAGATGATATTGTAAGCAGAGGAAGCGTCTATCACCAGAAAATCAACCATCAAGATTTTTTGCCAAGGCTGAGCTCCTAATACAACTTGAAGGCTGACCACTCCTACAGGAAATACTGCCCCTCCTGTAAAACCATAAAGAGCTGTTGTTACAGGGCATATAGGTGCATTTATATTCATCTTCTTTAGGCAATCAAGAAAAATGATGTCTACTGAGCTCCCTGTATCAACAAAGATTCTAGCAACATCATAACCTCCCACCTCTGCCATAATTACCAACGCATCTGAATGTGGTTGTAATAATGTCATCTCATCTGCAGGCCTAAACGAGATATCCAATCCAACACTTAATTCCCCCACCTCTGTCATAGGAGTAAGATGATGATTTTGAGCTCGTCTCAAAGAAGCCTTTCTTGCCCTGTTCGAGTTCCCTTCTTCCAGACCTCCTACTATCATCTGAATAAATCCTCTCTTCGGAGGAGGTGGTAAATTATCCTCTGGCTCTCTCTTCTGCTTTCCCTTTGGATTACTTCCGCCCACTTCCTCTTGTTCACTTTTATTTTTTTCAAACCTATTTCCTCTATGATCTACAAACTCACCCAGAGCTCCCAATCGAACCAATCTTTCAATTTCATTCCTCAACTGTCTGCATTCATTAGTATCATGTCCATAGTCATTATGGAAGACGCATAAATATTTTCCTTTAGGTCTCTGGGGTGTACTAGATCTGTTTATAGGAAATCTGAAGGATACAACTCTTTCAGTCAATTGTAATATCTGAGCGACTGATGTTCTCAAAGGGGTATATCGTTGAAAGTTTTCCCTCCCAGAATCTCCTCGGCGTTCATTAAGTACTCTTGGCAGGGCTGGTGGAACCCTACGCTGCACCTCTTTTTCTCGAAAATTAACTCTCTCTCCTTGTTTGGCTTTGCTGATATCCTCCAAATTGATAAATTTGTCAGCTCTGGAGAGGATTTCGTCAAAAGTTTTAGCTGGCTTCTTTGCAATTGAACGAAATAAATCTCCTTCTTTTAGCCCTTGCACTATAGCACTAATTTTTACTTCGGGTGTAGCAGAAGGTACCTCCAGAGCTGCCATACTGAACCTCTTTATGTAAGATCTCAGAGGTTCACTTTCTCCTTGTTTCAGGCTAAACAAGAATTGAGCTGTTCGCTGTTGTCTTCTTGCACTTGCGAATTGGTGTAAGAAAGAATAGCTGAAATCCACAAATGAACTGATACTACCAGACTTCAATTGTCCAAACCATTGCTGCGCTGACTTAGTCAAGGTAGTGAGGAATACTCTACACTTAACTCCATCAGAGTACTGGTCATAGGGATCGGATGTCCCATCATACTCAAATGACAGCGGACGGAAGCTCTGAGGTAACTCATCTTTCAGAACCCTCGATGTAAATGGAGTTCCATCTGGTATTCTCAGTTGATTCCCTCCATCCATATTAAAATTTATTTTAATTGAAAATTAAAATTGTCTCGTTGAATTAATGAATTGGAAGTTTAATTACAAAAATTAGAGTTAATTATATAAATTAATTGCTCGTTTTATTAATTAAATTGATAATTAAATTAACTCGTTTAATTAATTAAATTGAAAAATAAACATGGCTCGTTTAATTAATCAAGTCGCTCGTTTAACTGTATAAATTATACTTAATCATTTAATTATAAGTGACTCGTTTAATTTGTGAAATTGAAAAATTAAAGTGGCTCGTTTAATTGTTTAAGTAGCTAGGTCGTTTAATTCAAAAATTAGACATAATTATATAAAGTAATTGCTCGTTTAATTAGTGAAATCGAAAAATAAAAGTGACTCGTTTAATTAATTAAATTCAAAATGAAAAGTGGCTCTTTAATTAATTTGAGTGGATTTAATAATTAATTTGATATTAAACGAGCAACTAACTTCTTAGCTTGTACATTATTAATAATGTATTTGATGTTAAACAAGCAACTAATTAATAAGAGTCACTTGTTTAATAATTATTATAAACGAGCATTTGTTAAACAAGTGAATAATTAATTATCATGCATTAATTGTTAAACGAGTGACTAATTGTTAAAGAGCATTTGTTAGAACAAAACTTATATGCACATGTGGCACGGATCCTAGATCCGTGCCCCTGACCCGACCCGGCGCGTGGGCCGCACCCAGGCGCCCCCACGCGCACCCCCTACCTGATCTGGTGTGCGCACACGTACACCAGATTTCACACTATGTGATTCAGTGATAGATGATATATATGTACTCTGTATGTGTTATAGTTATATTATATGATTCAGTGATAGGTGTTATAGTTATACTTTATAGGTGTTATATATATACTCCTTAGGTGTTACATATATGTTCTTGAAGTATTACATATATAGAAGATTTCATATTATGTGATTCAGTGATATATGTTATATTATACTCTATATGAGTTATATATATACTCTTTATGTGTTATATGTATGTTCTTGAGGTATCACATATAAAGAAGATTTCATATTATGTGATTGAATGATAGATGTCATATATATACTTTATAAGTGTTATATGTATGTTATTTAGGTGTTATAATATTTTCATAATACCTGAAGGAATTATGTTTATTATATATTATAGATGTATGTAATTTTATATCACCTATAGAGTATCTTTGTAATACCTTTAAAATATTTTCATAACATCTGAAGGAATTGTATTTATTATATCTTATAGATGCATGTGATCTTATATCACTTATATAGTATATTTGTAATACCTTTAGAATATTTTCATATTATATGTTTAATATATACTCTATAGGTGTTATATATATACTTTTTAGGTGTTAAATGTATATTCTTAAGATTAAGTGATATGTATATATAAATAATAGATTGTGAAATGCGATTTTATCATCTTCTTCCCCAAATTTTCTGCAAATTCATACTAATCAATCAGATTTCTACAATTTTATACCTTCATTCAATAACCAACAAAGTTGCATATCAAATTACATATATATACAATCCTGAATATATAAACCTTAATGAAGATAAAAGAACAATAGAGATGAAACATATAATTTGAAATTTGAAAAAATTAGAACACAAAACTAGTGGAAGCATCAATGGTGAGCTAGGGTTAACAGCAAAATATCCTCCCTCATGAATCGGAAAATGAGGATTTGATAGACAAAGGTTGGGTTCCTTCCTCCTTGACCCCATAGATGATTCCCCATATGTATGTATGTATGTATATGTGTTTGGATCGGGTTGAAGAAAAAGAAGAAGAAGAAGAAGAAGAAGAAGAAGAAGAAGATGATGATGATGATGATGATGATGATGATGATGATGATGATGATGAAGAAGGGTTGAAAAAGGAGTAGAAGATGATGATGATGATGATGAAGAAGAAGGGTTGAAGAAGAAGGAGAAGAAGAAGAAGAAAGAAGCAGATCGGGTTGTAGAAGGAGAAAGAAGAAGAAGAAGAGGAAGAAGAAAAAAAAATGTGATGCGTGAAGAGGAAGAAGAAGAAGAAGAAGAAGAAGGAAAAAAAATTAAATTAATGGGGGCGGGTCGGGCGGGTTGGGTTGCTGGATCCGTGCCCCCGGGGCACATAAGTCCTACCCATTTGTTAAACTTAGATCAAGTAATTAATTAAATGCATGAAATTAGTCACTAAGTTTAAATGAGTTACAAATGCATTTGTGAGTTAGTCTCCTGTGCAACTGGTGCACATACAATTCGGGTCGGGTCGACCCGAATTCGTGCACTTTTTTTTTTTTTTGAATTTTATTTTTTCGCTTCAAACTATTACATTTATGTTATATGCGTGTGATCTTTATGTTATATAAGTGTGACCTTTATGTATAAATGTAATGACCTTTATATATTCATTACTTAGAAAAAAAGGAAGAATTTTAGCAAAATTTATGAATATTTACCTTTATGTAATATTAACTGCACTTATGTTCATCCTAAAAATATGCTAAATTTTAAAAATTTCCATTTTTTTCAAAGTTATGGATTATAAGGGTCATAATATTTGTACATAAAAGTCACAAGAATTGTACATAAAGGTCACAACAATATAACATGAAGGTCTCAATCTGAAGCAAAAAAACCTGAAAATCTTCATTTTTTCCTAAGTTATTGAACATAAAGGTCATAAAATTTATATATAAAGGTCACACGTATATAACGTAAAGGTCACATTCTTACAATATAAAGGTAACAGTCTGAAGCGAAAAAAAAAAAAAAAAGAAAACTCAGGTACACGAATCCGGGTCGGGTTGCCCCAGTTGCACAAATCCAAATCCGTGCACCTGTGCACAACAGCATTTGCGTGCATTTGTTAAACAAGTGACTAAATTTAATGCATTAGTTAAATAATTTACAAGCCACTCGTTTAACATTTGTTAATTAATTACTTTTAATGCATTAGTTAATTAATTATTTAAACGAGCAACTAATGCATTTGTAACAAATTAATTAGTTTAAACGAGTGACTAATTTAATGTGTTTACATGAGGGACTAATTAGTTAGTTAATTAATGCATTAATTTGTTAAACGAGTGACTAAGTTTAATCATTTATAATTAATTAATTTGTTGCTTGTTTAAATAATTAACAAATGTTAAACGAGTGGCTTGTAAATTAACTAATGCATTAAAAGTAATTAATAAATGCATTGGTTGCTCGTTTAAATTAACTAATGCATTTGTAACAAATTGATTAATCATAAATGATTAAACTTAGTAACTCGTTTAACATATTAATGCATTAATTAACTAACTAATTAGTCACTTGTCTAAAAGCATTAAGTTAGTCACTCGTTTAAACTAATTAATTTGTTACAAATGCATTAGTTGCTCGTTTAAATAATTAATTAACTAATACATTAAAAGTAATTAATTGACAAATGTTAAACGAGTGACTTGTAATTATTTAACTAATGCATTAAATTTAGTCACTCGTTTAACAAATGCATTTGTAACACATTAAACGAGCCACTTTTCCTTTTGAATTTAATTAATTAAACGAGTCACTTTTATTTTTCGATTTCACTAATTAAACGAGTAACTACTTTATATAATTATGTCTAATTTTTTGAATTAAATGACCTACTTAAACAATTAAACGAGCCACTTTAATTTTTCAATTTCACAAATTAAACGAGCCACTTATAATTAAATGATTAAGTCTAATTTATAGAATTAAACGAGTCACTTAAAAAATTACACGAGCCACTTTCAATTTTCAAATTAATTAATTAAACGAGCCACTTTCATTTTTCAATTTCACAAATTAAATGAGCCACTTATAATTAAATTGATTAAGTCTAATTTATACAGTTAAAGTGTTAAACTAGCGACTTGATTAATTAAACGAGCCACATTTATTTTTCAATTTAATTAATTAAATGAGTCACTTTAATTATCAATTTAATTAATTAAACTAGCAATTTTAATTAAACTGAGGCAATTTTAATATAAATCATTTGTTCAATAAACATATTAAATGAATTATGTTGGTCCCAACTAACAATAAACACTTCGATTTATAGAGGTTCGAAGATGGACTAATCCTTCTACACCCTCTCTTCTCCTACACAAGGAGGAACTTTGTTAGGTCAAACTGGTTGATTTACACAAGCCTCTCTTAGACAACCTAAACCTAACAAGAACTGTCAGTCTCTCTCACACAGGGTTACTGCACAGTGACCAAACTCAACTAGCCCACACAGAGCTCTTGTTCTTCTACTAAGAACGTAAATACTTGATCAGGAACAACCTCCGATCAAGCAGCTCCAAATAGTCTAAAGAAAAAGAAAAGATTTCTTCAACAACACAGGCAGCAAAGCTTTAGAACGATGAGCTTTTTAAGCTAGCCCACACAGAGCTCTTGTTCTTCTACTAAGAATGTAAATACTTGATCAGGAACAACCTCCGATCAAGCAGCTCCAAATAGTCTAAAGAAAAAGAAAAGATTTCTTCAACAACACAGGCAACAAGCTTTAGAACGATGAGCTCTTTAAGCTATGTATAGCTTGCTGCTAGACTGGACTTGAAACTTCTAAAGATTAACAGATTGTGCGTTCGGGTTTCAAGCAATCTTCAAGTTCTAGTCTTCTTCTATTTATAGGCGAGGGAGAAATCTGCCTGTTAGAGAGAGCATCATCCTTGCAGTATGTTCGAGGTGATGTGGCCTCTTCTTTTGATTAGTCCGTACGTAGTTGTTGTGATTGTGCATCTCTGTTGTTGCAATTGCCATACTTCAATCTGACATTCCTTCAGACTTCTTTTTTGCTTTATTATGTGGCATCTCCTGATTGGATGAGTTTGCGGTTGTGCCTAACGTAAACCTTGTACACGTACTTCGAGGTAACTACTTCCGAGCAAGTTGCTTAAGCTTCCTGGTTCTTCAATAGGCTTTAGCTTACTTGTCTCTCATTCAGCTAGCAAACTCAGCATCCTTGTGCAGTGAGCGTCCAGTATCCTTTCCAAGCAGCCCGCTGCATTGACTTATACTTTATTCAATCTTTAAGGTTTTCCTTATGCAGCAAGGTCTTCAACCTTTAGTCTTGATCATCAAGCCTCCTGATCCTATGCTAGAGATTTTACAACAGAATCTAAATACATAGGATCCTAGGCCCTAATCTATTACATGTTTTATCTTCATCAAAATCTATACAATGTTCCTTACAATTTCCCCCTTTTTGATGATGACAAAACTCCTTTAAGAGGATCAAAGACTTATCAAATTTTTTTATGAACATAAGCTTGTACCAGAGCAAGAGAAATCAACAAAAGACAAAGACAAGGTATCGAAGTAACAATACAAGCTCACAAGGAGTGAGCTTTTCAAAACTGAATGATAGGGAGCTATCTTCATCTCTTCAACCAGGAGGCTCGATCCTCTTTGATGCATCTTTCATTTTATGGGTTGCTATTTTTGCTTGGTTTCCTCAGGAAAGTCAGGTTGGTGCAGACATTTTACAGCATACCCATATCCATTGGGTTTCTTCAAGGATTTAACTCCTTTGTCTGCTAAGTTACCTTGATTTATACTGGAAGTTCCCCTTACTTTATGGTTCTCTCTTTTAAGATGTAGGGTCACTTTCAATACTATTTTAGGTAACTTTTGAGGTTTGCATGAAGGTGAAACTTTCTTGTTTGGAATCATCGTACCAGCTTCCCTTTTCATTCTCAAGTCAAGTGACCAAAATTTTTAAGTCTAATATCTTCAATCTTCTGAAGATTCTTTTCTTTTGCTTCCTTGGTCTTTTGTTTTCTTGTAGTCACTTGAGTTTCTTCACAAGATAAAAAATAATCGATACCCAAAACATAAGAATCAAATTAGAACGAAGTACCTGGTCATTGTTATTCCTTTGGTTTAATTTAGTCACTCGTTTAACAAATGCATTTGTAACACATTAAACGAGCCACTTTTCCTTTTGAATTTAATTAATTAAACGAGTCACTTTTATTTTTCGATTTCACTAATTAAACGAGCAACTACTTTATATAATTATGTCTAATTTTTTGAATTAAATGACCTACTTAAACAATTAAACAAGCCACTTTAATTTTTCAATTTCACAAATTAAACGAGCCACTTATAATTAAATGATTAAGTCTAATTTATAGAATTAAACGAGTCACTTAAAAAATTACACGAGTCACTTTCAATTTTCAAATTAATTAATTAAACGAGCCACTTTCATTTTTCAATTTCACAAATTAAACGAGCCACTTATAATTAAATTGATTAAGTCTAATTTATACAGTTAAAGTGTTAAACTAGCGACTTGATTAATTAAACGAGCCACATTTATTTTTCAATTTAATTAATTAAACGAGTCACTTTAATTATCAATTTAATTAATTAAACTAGCAATTTTAATTAAACGAGGCAATTTTAATATAAATCATTTGTTCAATAAACATATTAAATGAATTATTAGATTTTATATATCATCACTTAATCATCACTCAATCATTGTAGGAAGACTTGGTCAAAATGTAGTGGAAAATGTAACTTTCTTATACTACTATTTTGTAGACACGTTCATCCGGTTCGAAAACCACCGAACCGGGCCGGTTCGAACCAGCGGTCAATGGTTCGGTGAACTGTTGATCCGGTTCTGGTTCCGAACCGTAATCGGAAATCGGATATATCTGGTTAGGTTATGGTTCGTGATTTTCTGAACCGTCAAACCGGTGGTTTAACCGACAGTTTGAAACTGTCGGTTTTCTTATTTTTATTTTATTTTTGTGCAATCTGCCATGTGGACGGCTCTCGTTGAATCTGATATAGCCGTTCGAGATCGACGGCTCGGGAGAAGTATTCGTTGGAAACCGCCGAATCGAATAGGAACCAAACCGGCAGTTTTTAAAAAATTCGAATTTAACTGCTCAGATCTACGGGCCGTTGGAGATCAACGGCCCAGATGGACAAACCGGAACGAACCGACGGTTCGAACCGGAGCGTCCCATATTTTTAGTTTTGTATTTTTTGAAGTCTATAAATAGGGGTTCAAAGATAGTGATTTTCCACACCTCTCACTCTCTTGCTCTATTCTACATATCTACTATTTCTTGCAATTGTTACATTTCTACTATTCTACGTTTATTCGTTACGACTTTACGTTTCTACATAGTAGTGAATCTAGTGAAAATGTAAGTGCTAGTGAAAACGTAGGATCTAGTAGTTCTTCGTCTTCTTCATCTCAATTTGGACCGACACTTAGTCAATTATATAACTTTTACGACATTAGAACACAAAAAAGAGCTAGAAGTAACCCTTCACAAGAATTAGATAATTGTTTAAGTGCCACTTTTGAATAAATTGCTTTTGACGACTCAATAGATTTATTGAAGTGGTGGTCACGAAGGACCACCATGTATCCTATTTTAACCATTATTGCTAAGGAACTTTTTGCAAGTCCCGTCTCGACGGTCTCGGTTGAACATGCATTTAGTATTGCGGGCAACACATTGGCTCCGAGACGTGCAAACTTGGCTATTGAGAATGTGCAAAACCTTATGCTCCTTGAAGATTGGTGCAAAGCCAAAAGACGTTCACAACATCTACATAACGAAGCAATATTGGAAGATGGTGGTCCCGATTTGTTTGGCTACGACTCGAACACATCATCCTCCTGACGGAGGCACACCAACCAACTTCGAAGATTATAACTATTGGACCGGCGGGTAAGTTGAGGTAAGAGAATTACGTGAGCTTTGATTCCTTAATTTATAAAATTAAGGATACGTAGGCAATTTCATTATAAATTTGGAAATGAATTTCAATTCCAAAATTATAATGAAACTCAAGCTCTTTCAATTTTTCCCCCCTCCCAATCTTTTATTTACAAATTTGTAGATAGAATTGAAAACTTGCAATAGATAGAATTATTTTATATAAATTTGTAATAGATAGAATCTTATAAATCAAAAAAACTTTTTTATGTAAACTCAAGTTGTAATTTTCCAATTTTTATCAAAAGTTTGTTCACTTAATTATTATTTGTTAGATTTCATATTTTGTATTCTAAAAGATCAATTTAGTCGAAAACAAGTATTAAAAATCAAAATTGGTGATAAAATAAATAAATAAAAAAACCGGCCGAAACTGGCGGTTCCGGTTGAACCGGCGGTTTCGGAACCGAAACCGGTTTTCCCCTCTCCCCGGTTCGGTTCCGGTTCAGTCATTCCGTAAATCGGAACCGGCGGTTCCGAACCGGAACTGTAACCGCCTAACCGGATGAACATGTCTACTATTTTGTAGTAGAAAAATATTTTTGTTAAGTTGAATGGTAGAAAAGTTAATTACTTATATTATTTTGTGTAAGATGGGTTGGACTCTCATATTTATATTCCTTAATCTATGATAAGAACTTCTCGAACGACACTTATTACGTGACAGAAAGAATATGATATTCTTCTAATAATTCATGATTACATCCAAACAAAGCAAGTAAGTTTGCCGAGTCTGAGGCTAATCATACTATAGATGTCAAATTTTTATTTTAACAAACCATGATAGTTTTTGAAATATAGGAAAACAATTGAAAGGAGATAATAAAGATCATAAAATTAGCATGACTAGATTTGAATTCTAATCGTCACATAATTTGCAACTTTAATAGAAAACAAAATAAATTGATTTTTGGTAAATGGAAAAAAGGAAGGTGATGAACAACATTCTTTCTTCGAATTTTCAACAAGAATCTACACAAGTATGAAGGGACTAATTAATAGGACAGAAATGAACAACACTTCAACACACACTTTATTTATTTACTTATTTATTTGTTTTTACAAATAAATAAGGAGGTTTCTTAGCTTTTAGGAAAGGAATGAGAATTACTTTCTTTTTCTTTTATACTTTTTCATTATTAAAATATTAATCATTAATTCGCAAAATTTGCATTAGATTTATGTTGTGGAATTCTTTATACTTTCCTCTCAGACAAAATCTCTCCTAAGTGCTCTGAAATCTCCATCCTCAAATCTCGATCTCTATAATTATTGCGTGGGAAATCGATTTGTAGGGCTTTGTATCTAGAATTTTTCGATTTTAACTCAATATAGCGCATGATTGTAGCTGTTGGAGTTAGCTTGAGTTTTGACTTGGATTTGAAGGGGGAAGAGGTAGTAATCTATGAATTTTGAAGGATTGGGGTTTTCTGGATGTTATTTGATCCACTGCTGTTGCTATATAAATGCTTCTGGGTGGGGATCTAGTATTGTTGTACGGTGCGGTGGTGTTGGTGGTGGCGTGGCTGATGGCGCGGCGGAAATGGAGGCGGGCGGCTCGGCGGAGGGAGGAGATCAGGAGGTTGATGGCCTTGGCGTCGGAGGAGGCAGCTAGGGTTGAGCTTGAAGCAGCCGCTACCTACAGAATCTATGCCTCCTCTGCGGCTCCTGAGCCTGTGGTGGTGGAAACGCTGCAGCGATCGTCGCCCCAACTATTACAGTATGAGTGTGAGGTGTGTTTTAGCCCAACCACGACACGTTGTAAGCAGTGTAAAGCTGTTCGTTATTGGTATGGTGATTAATCTCAGATTCTTTTTTCCGTCTACAGCTTTAACCTTGCTTTTTCCCATATTTCTGTGGTTAGATTGATTATGTATCCGTCTGAGGTTTATTATGTTAGTAAATTTATTTAGTTCAGTGACTTTGACTGAGGCTAGGGTAAGTTAATGTGGGTTCTTATTTGCCGCAATGACTGGAAAGGGAATCTATGTTGTATTGTATGTTACTAAATATAGAAGAGAGATTATCATTGTTACACCTTAGATTCCAAAAATGAAGCCGAAGTGAGAAGACACCGTAGATTATGGTTCTCAATCTTGCTTTAAAGGTTTTTTTTCTTAAATTCTTCATTCAAAAATACAGCATTTGTTGCACATTTAATAGCTCCTACTTCGGCCTCAGAACATCCCTTGTGTGGCTAATTCTTTGAATCAACTTTTATCCTTAAAAGTATCTTCTAGTTTTCATGCACTGCCTTTTCTTTTACCTTTAACTGAATCAGCATAAGATACAAAAACTAACTTTAATTCTCATCGTCACATCCGTGTCCAATGAACTGGGATCCATTAGGGGTTTGTTTGGATTAGGCTTAAGTAGATCGAGAGAAATAAATACTACCTTTGAAACTCTGTAATTGAGAAACTTAAATAAATAATGAAATTATATTTTTGTTATGAAATTGTGTGTGGTAGAACCATACAGCAGATGTCACATCAATGCTCGAATTAGAACATAGGTGAACTAACTATATCATCAACTTCTTCCGTTTGTCTAGGAAAGCTAGCGATGCTTTATGGTGAATATTGTCTAATATTCTATAGTGTTAGAAAATGTGGAATGATCGCGAATGAAGTAGATTTTATTGAAATTCTTCATAATATTGTAGGTAATTATCATAGGGTAGTGCTTTATTTGATTTTTAATCAAAACAAATGAGAGTTGGCATTTTGATGCCCTAAATCCGTCCGAGTGAAGGGGGAACCAAACATAATGATTCCTTTTTAACCCTATTAATCAAAAGTTTATATATGGCTGAGAAATTAGATAAAATAACTGGTCTGATATATACCTCTCCTATTAATATAATATCTGAGTTATATATTTATTAAGAAAATTAGATGATTTTAGCTTCATAGTTCAGATGATGGATTCTCTGTTTTGTTTTTTGTACCTATTATATTTAAAGTTGTTGATACACCATGCGTTTCAATATTAGGCATAAATTTGGCATTACATTCTTACTTTCTCTGCCCCAAGGATAATGGATCCCGAACTGATATAAATGATCAGAACTACCAGAAGTTCCAGTGATATGACTGCAGATATTGTAGCTCCAAAATGCTCCCTGCTCAGAAAAAGTAGATATTGGTCCCCTGAGAGTGTCATCCGGTTTAATTTGCTGCAGGACATCTTAAACCTATATTTCTAAATTCTTTCCCTCTAAACCAGGTCAACAACACATACATCGAAGGTCATCACCGTTTCATTTAGCTCATTCTTATCCTGTCTTATACTATACTATATTATCCTATACCACCAGCTTGTTCAAGTTTCAGTCGGCTATCTAGCAACTCATAGTTAACTTTTAGGTTTCCACCAATCCCTGGCTGTCAGTATCCTGTCCTTGCACTGGCTTGGCCACCATAGCAGAAGTTGTCTAAAGCAGGACTTTCCCTCAGAGTTGCACTCTGAACTAGTTCTACCAATAATAGGAATATGCTATATGGTCGTACAAAAGAAATCATATGCTTCCTGGGCCATTGAACAGTCACAGGAACTTCAAAATTCAAATAAACCAGAAAATTAATGCATGTACCTAGAGATACATCCACTTATAGGTTGAATTATTTCAATCATGGTCAATCCTATGACAGACAAGTAAGGAATGAGTTGTGTGATCCACAATAATGTTTGTAGTCATTTCTTTGTTGGCTTGTGAGTAACTGAAGTGTCATACCAGTTAGCCTTTCGATTGACTATTTGCATAATTTATAAAAACTTCTGAAGTCAATGTTTGATATTTATAAATTACCTAAAATGTCAAAGTACGTGATATGGAAACCAAAATGTTTAAAGATACATGTCTCCTTGAATTCCATTTTCTAAGCTCTATTGACTTGGGGCACAGTTTTAAATCAGTGTAAAAAAGTCAAAATTTTACAGTATGTTACGACATTTGATGTTCAGTATAGTTGATATGAGCTAGTAGTATAACATCATAAATTAAGTAGAAGGTAGTTTAGAAAATAAATTTGACATTTAGAAACTTGAGGCATACTTTTACATGTAATACCATATGAAGAGTGGGTTCGTCACAGATAGAATTTTATCAGATAAATTGGTTTTGATGGTTGAACTCCATAACGGACCGTACATTTTATACAGTTACAATCATCAGCGAAGTGTCATGTCTAATCTAATGGTGTGCTACCGATGATGTCTCTCAGAATAAATGCTAACATTTTCTAACAGCCTTACTGGTCTTTTTGTAGATATCCTACAGTTTTTAAGATGTAGGTTTCTGTAGAGACATCTATAAGCAAGGTTTTGATTCCCATGGAAGAATTGATATGGGAGGTGCCACTGATCTTATTCCATTTCCTATCAAAATGTTCTTGATGATAGTTATGATCTTTCATTCCTTGCGATATCTTCAGATGTTTAGTCATTTCTTGAACAGTAGGAACCTAAAATTGTTTGTTAAAGCTTCATCCAGTTTCAAAAGGATGGAAACAAAAGTGGAAAAGTAGGAGAATTGCTATCATGTGTGTGGTCTAATGTATATTCAGCAAATAATGTACAGCTAAAATATTATTAAGCCAGCTGATGATGAATTGTGGAAAACATTAAGTAGTTAATCCTTAGAGGTTGGGTGTTGTATGTTTATATGAATGACTTTGAAAATGACAATTATATAAAATAATTGTGTCTTCAATCTTCATGATAGACCAATATTTTCTTTTACTTAAATCCCAACATGTTGCAGCTCTAGAAAATGTCAAGTATTACATTGGCGACAAGGTCACAAGGATAAATGCCATTCATTAACTATCAACCAGAACATTGATGTGAGGGTGCATTCTTCCGTTAAGGAATTTGAGCAAGATGGAAGCAGTCGAAACACTATTGCAACTGAAGAAATGCATGCTGCCAAACCAGTTGAATCATCTTCCGAGACATGCTTTTCTAATTCCAATTTTCATGAACTTGGTCAGAATGTTGAGATTGAAACTGAAGCTTGTGACAACAGGAAAAGAACTGAAAATGTTAAAGCAATTCCTGATGATTGTTCTTCATCCACCATCTCAATTGAAATGTCTGTTGCTTCAGACAGCAACTTAAAGGACTATAATAATAGAAATAATGAGCAGAGTACTTCTATGGATGTGGAGGCGACGAAATCACCTGTATCAAAACAACCTAGTTTGACCAATCATGAGTCTGGTTTTGCTGCTTTTGGTGTTTCAGATCAGCTCAAGTTTGGTCAAAGTGATATGGATGAGACATCTGAATCTTCAAAGTTGTCAGGCTTCAGTGCTGCAGGTTCTGAAGAATATTCACTTTCTGAATCTTCTACACCCTCCTCCGATTTCTGGGCCGGAACAGTTGAATATATGAGATCCAAGAATAATGCATTTGATGAATTTAATGATGTTGACATGTCAAATACTTGCTCTTCCGGACCTTCATCTTCAAGTAGAACTAATAACCACGTTGACACGTCAGGTTATGGTACGAACAGGGTCATGGGTGATGATCCCTGTCAAGCTACATCAATACCCAAGAAGTCAATTGCATTATCAAAAGTGAGTGAAGATGGTTTGAATTCCAGAGAACCATTATCTTCAGGTTGCAAACAGCTTGGCCAACGTGGCGATAATAATACTTCCACTAAATGTAGCTCAACAGAAGAAGCTAAATTATCCAACTTTGATGGTTCTTGCAGAGGTACATCACTGGGCCATGTTCCAAGTACGTCTGTTGATGTTAGTAGCTTGCAGTCTTTGGCACCTAAAAAGTTGGATGATGAAATTGATGGAACAAATGGTGTATTAGATACTTTGAAACGTCTACAGAATGATTCTTCAAGATTCAGATCCACAGAATCTCATTTGTCTTCTAGCACCTGTACAACGAAGCCTGTAAATGAGGTTGTGCAATCTATGGAAAATGGAAGCACTCATGATAAAGCTACTTGTTCTTTGGACGGTAGCGGCAATGTGCAAAGTACTTCAAGTCAAACTAATCTATCAATGAGGAGGATTGTTGATCAGCTCAGAGCTTCTAACTTTCCTAGGCATGGTTCTTTGAGTGCTGGAAGTGGTGTTACGGGAAGATATGAGGTGCGCCTAATGACTACTTTGTTATTTTTTACCCACATTCTATTCATCATTGAAACAAAGAACTGCTAACCATGTCTTTTGTTATAGGGTTCATTTCCATATGAACTTTTTGTGAAGCTATACAATTGGAACAAGGTTGAATTATATCCATGTGGACTCATGAATTGTGGCAACAGGTAAAACTCACAAAGCTTTTTTCTGGATTGGGCAAATTGAAAAGTGAACCCCCTGATCATGCAATTTGTTCAATTAATTGTCTTTTTAATACTGGTATGTACAACTTAAAGACTAACATGTTATATTGTTCTCCACATTGTTGCAACCTTTTATCATTCAGCTTGAAGGGATGCGTTCTTGTAAATTTCTTTCATAAATGTCAAATATTACCGCATAAAAAATTACGACATTAGTTTGTGTAGCATTAAATTGAAGCCATCTTTCCTGAACCGATCTGTATAAACATGAGTGAGCCACTTTGGATCCCGATACGTCATTCTCCAAAATATGAACTTGAATCTAGGAGAGCATTGTTGATTATGTTCCTAGTCATTTATCATATATGTTACATTCTATTTTGTTCTCTTACTCTCTTGCACTTCTAAATGCAGCTATTGCTTCAATTTATGGAATTTTGTCTATTGTTAATTTTTTAAATGGTTATATGACATCTACATTTTATTATCGTAGATTTTTGTAGTTCATGATAGAGTGGCTTAAACTTCATTGTTCATTGCAAATCATGTTTTTCCAAGTCCTGGGTGGTCTGAGTTTTGATCTGATTTTACTGACAAGAAATAATTTCTATCGTGTAAGTGAAAACTATTTGGATATTTATTCTGACTTGATGAGCTAAGAGCCATGGTATGGGGCCAAAACACAAGTATCTATTCGCATTGCCTCCTTAATTTTGTGATGCAAATCCTATTATCCAGATAAATTCCAATTATATACGTAGGTCTATAACTATAAACGTCGTTGTTGTGGACTCTAAATATATAGAGAACTAGTCCCTTCTTTTCTCTGAGGTCTGAACCTGCGTATTTAACTGATGGGATAATGTTCTGTGAACATTTTGCCTGAACTGCTATTGTTTAGAACTTCTCTAAAAGCTCTGGTTTTGCCAAATTTTCTGCAGCTGTTATGCAAATGCTGTGCTCCAGTGTTTGGCATTTACTCCGCCTCTTGCAGCCTATTGTCTTCAAGGACTTCATGCAAAAACTTGTAAGTCACTCAATCTTGCCCTATTTTCTCATGTGAACTGTCATGCTTGTGTTGTCTTTTTTATTATAATTGTAAATCATCTGGAACTGTATTCTTGTTCTTTAACTCCCTTGTATTCATGTGCCTTTTTTCTTTGTCTCTTCATGAAATATTAGGTAAAAAAAGAGAATGGTGTTTCACCTGTGAGTTTGAGGAGCTAGTTAAGAAGTCCAAGGAATGCAATAATCCTGTGTCACCAGCCCGGATAATGTCTCAAATGCAGCATTTAGGAAGTCATCTGGGTAATGGTCGGGAAGAAGATGCTCATGAATTTCTCAGGTAAGTTGGCATAGTGCCACTTGGATCTGCCTATGCACAGCTTTTGTGTCTCTTCTATGACTCGGGTCTTTAAAAGATGCCTGAACATCTATTGAATCTGCAGATGTGCAATTGATGCCATGCAAACAGTTTGCTTGAAGGAAGCTGGAGTTAATGAGCCGAGCTCCTTGTTTGAGGAAACAACTCTCTTGGGGTTAACATTTGGGGGTTACCTCCAGTCAAAGGTTTGTGAATTCTGTGATATTATGGAAATTGTGAGAGCTTTATCAGGTCATACAGAAATTATATTCTAATGTGTTATTTCAACTGCAGATCGAATGCATGAGGTGTGGGGGCAAATCCAAGCAACATGAAAGAATAATGGATCTCACTGTTGAGATAGAAGGAGAGATAGGGACTCTGGAGGACGCCCTACTTCAGTTCACTCGCACTGAGATTTTGGATGGTGAAAACAAGTACCAATGTGGCAGGTTCGTTGTTCAGTTCTAATAATTCTATGATGAATCAGCTTTGTGATCCATTGTTCTAAATTATTTTCTTGTTGTACTTGTATATTCATTTATAAGATCTTTCGGCTTGCTAAGTTCTCTCTTAATAAATATTCAAGACTACGATGTTTTTCTAAGAAACTCATGTTATGACTACTGGTCTGATCACATTGAATCTCATTTGCATTCTGGTCTCAGTTAAACATTTAGATTCTGGTGTCTTCATTATTTTCATTTTTTTCCTTGTTGCATTGACAAATTTTAGTTTCTAATCTCAAAATTTTAACACTTCTTTTTCATCATCTTTTGGTGAAGCACACATATACCATTCACTACAATTTATAGCTGGTGAAGTAGATGAGGGAGGTTTATATCTTCAACTAAGATCACAGGAAATCGATACTGAACTTGCTGTATTATTTGGCCAGATGTAGGTCATATGAGAAGGCCAAGAAGAAGCTGAGAGTTTTGGAGGCTCCTAATGTCCTTGTAGTTGCTCTTAAAAGATTCCAGGTAACCTCTCAAGTGACTTTGCATCTTCATTTTATTTTGTTATATCTGTTTTAACTTATTATTATCATGTTTACAGACGGGCAACTTTGGAAAGCTGACCAAGGCTGTAAAGTTTCCGGAGATTCTGAACTTAGCTCCATACATGAGCGGAACAAGTGACAAGTCCCCCATTTACCAGCTTTTTGGAGTGGTGGTTCACTTAGATGTTATGAATGCTGTTTTTTCTGGTCATTATGTGTGCTACATAAAGAATAATCAGGGAAGGTGGTTCAAAGCTGATGATACTGTGGTATGTTCTTACCAGTTGCTTCCCACATCTGACGTTGTGCTGCAATTTCGTTTTTATTGGTTTTTATTCAATGTTACAGTGTACTTCCATCTGGCCCATATTAATTCTTGGATGATGATCTCTTTAGATCACTATCATTTGTATCTCATACATTTAAAACTGTTGTTTATCTGACTGTAGGTGCAAGTGGTTGAGCTCAAAAAGGTTTTGTCGAATGATGCATATATTCTTTTCTACGCAAGGTAAAAATGTTTGATAAGTCAACTCTCTTTCCCTCACCAATTTGATCCTTGAACTCACTGAGTTTCCTATCTAGGTGCTCACCACGAGCCCCAAAAGTAATAAGAAGTTCGATGGCTCCTCGTGATCCCAGAAAAGCAAAGAAACTGACAAACAAGGTTAAATCTCATCCACCAGAACCATGGGATGTTTCAGTCAGTGATCACACCTCCAATGCTTACTTTCATCAGAATTATAGAAGTTATCATCCGAACGTAGAAGAGGAGTCGTCAACAAGTGAGTATTCGTCCTCTTACTTCTCGGAGGGTGGGTCGCACAGTACAGAGAGCAGTAACAGGGAGTCAGTAAGCACCATTGATGAAAACCTTGATCAATTACTGTGTGACACGGGAAACAGTTGGAACGGACAAGCATGGAGAAGCTCGAGCACACTGCATAAAAGGCACTCACACATGGATCGAAGCTATTCAGATGCAGAGAGCAGTAGTTGTTGCTCAGTGAATACAAGCCCAAGTCCAAGGAGGAGGTTTTAACAAACAAAAGGAGAGACATCTTTTTGTGCAGTAGCTGAAATAAAGAGTGTAGCAGGGTATGTAGGTGTAGTAATAGAGAAAGAGTCCAATGTGAGATCATGTGTATATTTAAGATCCATAGAGTCCAAAACTGGTGAGGGGAATAATGATCTTGAGGGTATGGATGAATAATGTCTTTACAGATGAACCTCATTTTCTTACTCTTCCCCTTTATACATACATCTATTACCAAGTATGGATGTTTTTCCGAATCAAAAACACCATGTCTTGATCATTACATTCTGCACCCTTATATAAAATATGGGTGAACTAAGAATCAAATTGAATTGAGAAAACCAAATTTTAAAAAGCTACTTAAATTTGGTATTCCACTTCTGTAGAACATATATATTATGTGATGATTAGAATTTGAATCGTAGAGTCGTAGGCTACACTAGTTTTTTTAGAATTATTCAGCCCATTCCACTCCTAACAAAAATATAAAAATAAATATACATATATGCAGATATATTTCCATTTTTATATATCTTGATATATAAATAATTAAATATTTAAGTCATATTTAATTAAGTTAACAATAATGCTCTACAAATAATTTAAATTTTCAAACATTTTTTTTTATTGAGAATCAATAATACTCCCTCCGTCCCATGAAAATTAGCCTACTTGCCATTTTCGTTTGTCCCACTTAAATCTGCCAGCCCCAAAATGGCAAAGAAAATTTACCAAAATACCCTTTAATTTCAACAGATTTACAAAAATGCCATTAATGATTCCTAATTAAAATCCTAATTAAATCCTTAATTATAACCCTAACACTAATTATCTGGATCCTAATCTACCCCACCCAATACCCCCAACCCTAATCGAAGCCCCATTTACTTTGGATGCTCTAGAATGTTCATCATGTGCTCTCACTCTCACTCAAACCCTAATCGATCGCCGTCTTCGATCTTCGATCTTTCGAGATCAAACTCTCTCCCTCTCTGAATCCAGACTCTTGCTCTCCCTTTCTCTCTCATTTTCTGGAAAGGGTTGCTTAAGATATCTGAGATTGGGTTGAGCTTGTTGTTTGCTCGCCGATTTGGAACCCTCGTCGAACCCTCGCCGAGATCCTCGCCGATCTGGAACCCTAGCCCATCTTTACCCTCGTCGATCTTGAAATCCATGTGTGAAACCTCACTGGTTCTGTAACCCTCGCTGTTGTTGAACCCTAGCCCATCTTTACCCTTTCCCATCTGGTTTGCTCGTCGATTCTGTAATCCTCGCCGTTGTTGAACTCTAGCCCTTGATATTTAACCCTACATCTGTAACCCTAGCCCATATTTACCCCTCGTTGGGTTATGTCTTAGGCCTTCAGTTAACTCCGGATGGAGTTCTCTGATTCTGAGTCTCAGGCGGCTGTCATTCCTGATTTGGAAGATTCATTCGTCCCGGAGAGTGAGTTCACAGAGGGTGGGGATGCTCTCTCTTTCGGGATTGAGGGACCCCCCTTTAGATCGGTGCTGCTGGATCCGGAAATGCTGTGATTCTTCTACGAATGCTTGGCGATCTGGGTTCCCAGTGTTCGAAAGGTTATTTTTTCGTTCCTTTTGAACATTGCATGTCTGATTTATGTTATGAGGCAGAAGTATTATGAGGCCGATGATGAAATCCATGTGTGATTTCTGAGGCCAATGATGATTTTGTGATGATGTAGTTGTATATCCTATCTATTCTGAGGCTATGATGAATGCATGTTTGTTAGCTATCTAGCTTGATGTTTTTGTGATCTTTCTGTGGATCATTGTGATGATTCTGAGGCTGTATGTATATTGACTATGATGGGAAGCATGATTTCTGTGATTTCCTGTTTTGAACACTTTTGTGAGGCTGATGATGAAATCCATGTGTGATTTCTGAGGCCAATGATGTGTTTGTGATGATGTAGTTGTATATCCTATCTATTCTAAGGCTATGATGAAATGCATGTTTGTTAGCTATCTAGCTTGATGTTTTTGTGATCTTTCTGTGGATCATTGTGATGATTCTGAGGCTGTATGTATATTGACTATGATGGGAAGCATGATTTCTGTGATTTCCTGTTTTGAACACTTTTGTGAGGCTGATGATGAAATCCATGTGTGATTTCTGAGGCCAATGATGTGTTTGTGATGATGTAGTTGTATATCCTATCTATTCTGAGGCTATGATGAAATGCATGTTTGTTAGCTATCTAGCTTGATGTTTTTGTGATCTTTCTATGGATCATTGTGATGATTCTGAGGCTGTATGTATATTGACTATGATGGGAAGCATGATTTATGTGATTTCCTGTTTTGAACACTTTTCTGAAGCTGATGATGAAATCCATGTGCTATGATGACACTTTTTCTGTGTAAAGCTTAAGGAAATGCATGTGTCTCATATGTTATCTCTGAAATGCAATCTGATTTTGCTGACTTGTTGTTATTCTGAGGCCATTTTCTGTTGAATGTTAAATCATTATTATCTGCTGGATTCTGTTATGGTGATGATGACCCTTGCTACTGTCCAGCTTGATGCAATCTGTTCTGAGGTAATCTCATTCTTACTTTTACATGACTACTGGAGTCTGTCCAGCTTTTACATTGTGCTTGATGACTACTGGAGTCTGTCCAGCTTTATTCTCCTGTTTGAGGACAAATGTGCTGAGTTTGAATGTTTTGCTTGGTGATTGAACTTAGATGCTGCATGATGATTAGTTAATTGCATGATGATTAGTTAGTTGCATGGTAGCTCATTTAAGATGCTGCCTAGCTATGATCTCATTCAATGTCATATCTGAGATAGGGTGATTCATGTAGTGGCTTGATGTAGTCTGTTATTAAGCTATATTAAAGCTGCCATCTCACCATAAATGTGGCTCTAGGTACATCCCTGTGATGAAGTATATTCTGAGGGAGATAAAACATGCATTCAAAAGTAAGAAATCCATTCTTTGTTTATAGTTTAAGCACCATGAACACTTTCAAATGATTACACTGTAAACAAAAAACCAAAAGGACAAAAGATTTTTAACATATCTACATGTAACCTAAATCTGTTAGAATGCCTCGAATGTCATAACTTTCTGTGGCATCTTCATTTGCAATCATAAAGTTAATTGCTTGCCTTACAATTACCTCATCCACTTCAATTGCCATTGGCAATGTCATCTGGTTTGCTTGTGCTGCATTTCCAATGTGTGGTAGCTTGTAATTGTTACCTCCATTTACCTTTATTATCTCCACCATGCATGCTTGTAGTGTTAGGAAAATGTTGTTCAACTTTGGATGCTCTAGTTCTTCAAATGATTGAAGAACATTAGCAACCAAGTCATCAACATTGTAGGATTGAGTTTCAATCTGCAATGATTGAATAGCCCTAAAGTAGCCTAAATCCAACACGTTTGTGTCTGGTGAATTTGGTGGTTGACACATCAACTTAATATCAAATCCATCTTCTGTGGCAGCCCTCCTAAAATCTGGATCCATGTTGCATAAATGAGGTCTAGCATTGTCTTGTTGAATGATTATATGTTTGCTTGCATTTGCTGGCCACTTTGCCTTTATTGCTGGGATTATCTATGTGGAGCCATGTGATGAAAAAAACAGCAAACAATTCACCACAAATGTGTTAGTAATGCCACCAAATTAGCCCAACAGTTATTAATAACATTAGGGCAGTTTTAGGAGACTTACTAAACACATTAAATGATGAAAAATCTGAGTGTTGTGAGTTACCTTTTCCAAAAGGCAGCTCTTAATCACATCTTTCGTTATGGAGTCAATTGGTTTTGTAACCATTGTACCCCTTGGTCTGTTTGCAGAATTTCTGATGGCTGGGAGTTGTTGTGTGAATGGGAAGATGCCAATCTTCCCATCAAACAACAATTCCCCTTGCTCTGTGTATTGTGGCCTTGCCACAGCAGCCATGAACATAACCTTAGGAATGAATCTCTTACTTTTACATGCTCTGTAAGGTTCTTCCTCTGAACTCAGTTTATAAGCTATTTCACTTGCCCGTTGCATATAGAACCACTTCTCATCTATATGAACTACATTATGCATGCTTTCAAAAGTTATCTTGTTGTTGGATGGGTGTTTGTGCAAGAAACATATGCTGTACTTCATTCTATTCAATTTGTTTGTTGCTGTCAACTGTGGTTTGATTGCATTTGTGTGTGCTTGAAGCCTGCCATCTTTTACCCACCTGCCCACACTTAATTTACTTATTTCAAGCTCTCTTGATAACCTCCTGATTGTGCCTCTCTTGGAGAAGGGAATGACTTTAATGGCTTCCTCATCAAACTTTTTGGGTTTCGATGAAGGTTGACGTGGCCTTATTTCCTGGAAAGAAATAGGCAGCCCCTCTGAAATTTGCTTCCTTGCAGCTTGCCATATGACTCGGACGGTACAAATGGACACTCCAAATGATGCAGCGACTTCTGCTGTGATGCCATTTTTCAAAACGCCGTTGTTGTTGTTTACAAGAAGCCGCTGAGCTATGTGAAGTCGTGCTGATGGAGATAAATGTGTATATCCTTTTCTTGAGTTTGTAACTTGCATTGAATCTTCCATTTTCTGATGTAAATTTGTTGTTGGTTGTTGAAAATGCATTGAATGCATCTATTAGTGTATTTATAGAACAATAGGATTTGAATTTGTGATAAATTGGTGGGAAATTTATCCCTTTGCTGTAAATAGGCATATGCTGTAAATATTTTGGATTTGGTGGGAAGTTTTCCCACCACCTTTAATTTTAAGAAGCGCAGTATTCAATTTCTGCAGAATTGTTTTTTTTAATTTTATATTCATTTACAGCTTTTACAATTAACATACTAATTACATCCCTAATTAAAGTGAAAAAAGCATAGATTTTCTCTCTCCAATCACAGTCAACTGTATTTTCTTAATATCTGTGCCAGTCAAAGTAGGCTAATTTTCATGGGACGGAGGGAGTAATAAATTATATTCTAACATCATATATCAAAAAAAAAAAAACATATATCATTTTTATATTAGAGATGTGAGTAACAAATTAACGATATAATCAAATAATATGTTTTCAATATTCGGAGTGAAGTTTTTATAATATGTGTTTGCTTATAACTTCCACTACGGTCGGTCGTTGTGTTTGACTCATATAAGTTTTTATCATTTTTATGATGAGTATTAACTTTGAACGATTCTTAAGTAATATCTGTTTATATAATTAAATAATATATTGTGATATACTCCCTCCATCCCACCCGAACTTGCCTACTTGTCATTTTTGTTTGTCCCAATCCAACTTACTAGCTTATAAATGACAAAAAAAAAAAAATTTATCTCCTTAAGCAAAAAATAAGCAAAAAGCAAAAAGTAAGCAAAAAGTAAGAGTCAACTGTATTTTCTTAAATTCCGTGTCCGGTCAACATAGGCAACTTCGACCGGGACGGAGGGAGTAATATTTATTTACCTATTATATATAATATAAAACTGAAACTAAAGACAAAAGCAAGACACGTATGGCAATAAAAACAAGCTACAATTGGCTAAACAAATAGAGAGTGTTCGCCTCATTAAAATCCTTATGAAGAAAAAATCGAAGGGGTAATCTTTATGCACCCGGGTCAATCCAATTCATAGCACTCAAAAATGTGATCCCACGTGCTCTTACGCACCCACCAAAATTCGCTCCAAATGCTCTATCTTCATGTTATGTTAGTCATACCTTATAATTATGTTAGTCGCACCTTTATATATTACATAAAGATATAAGTAATATTACATAAATGTATGATTAATGTAACCTAAAGACATGGTTAATAAAAGATAAAAATATGACTAACATAACATAAATGTCAGTGGTTTTTTTAAAAGTTAAAATATTGAACTATGAGTATGAAATCTGAAAATGAAGGTATGCCTAATATAACATAAATGTATGACTAACATAATGTAAATGTATAACTAACATAACGTGTGGAGGTATGACCAAAACACAAGATTCACGTACGAAAAAAAGAAGATAAAAAGATGAGTCGAGTCGGCCTATATTCGACCTAAGTGCATGGATCTCAGAAGAGATCTTCTCATAAGATAAACATACCGCAGAATGGATAAGGGTTAAGATAGGCAAGCCTACGAAGGCAGGAGGAAAACACATGGAATCGAATAAGATAGAAATGACCTAGATAAAAGCTATTGTATCAAATTCCAATCACGAGTGTACCAAAAACAAAAAGACTTAAGACGCATTGACGTTGCTAAATCGGACGCTCTTGAGGAAGCTCGGTTCCACTAATGAAAGTCCACATGCTGCTTTAAGAGAAGATTTGCTGCCTCATTCACTTCCTTATATACATGAGAAACTCTGAAACACATAAAATCAACAAAAGAAAGTACCCTCATCCATCGATTTTTATGAAACTTGAGATTATTTCACAGATCTTGTTATATGAGAAGTCAAAGGATGTCATATTTTGTGCAACTGGTGCATGGATTCGGGTCGACCCGCCACGGGCCTCTCACGTGCGTTTTCACGCACCCAACATGCTCTCACGCGCCTAGTGGGTGTGCTCAAACCCACAAAATTTTTAACGGTATTCTTGAATTCAATACCGTTACTGTAGGTATACCGAAATTTCGGTATTATAGGTAGGGGTGTGCAGATTTCGGTTAAAACCGAAATAACCGACCGAACCGAACCGAAATACGCAGTTCGATTCGGTATCGGTTTTTGTTGTTGAGCAATTCGGTATTTCGGTTCGGTTTCGATTTCTGAAATAAGAATACCGTATTAACCGAACCGAACCGAATAATATATTTATATATAATATATATATAATATATTATATATATTATATTATATTATATTATATTATATTATATATTATATATAATATATTATATTATATTAAAGTGTGTATAACAGTATAGGAAATTGGTAAAGCTAAGCTGCGCTGGAAGCCTGGAATCAGAGAATAGAGATTCAAAGGAAGAAAAAATGTGTAATTCGGTTTTGCACCGAACCGAACCGAAATTTTTCGGTTCGGTTGCAATTCGGTTTCCAGCTCAATTCGGTTATTTCGGTTTTTTTTTACACTCAATTCGGTTTTTTCGGTTTTACTAATTCGGTTCGGCTCGGCTACCGAACCGACCGATGCACACCCCTAATTATAGGTAGTCATACCGTTTCATATCGGTATACCGAAATTTTACGATATATTTAAAAATACCGTCATACCGAAATGAAAATATATACCGAAACTTCAATATACCGAAAATACCGTAATACCGAAATGAAAATTACACACCGAAACTTTGGTATACCGGTATACCGAATGAAAAATATTATATTTATTAATTTATTAATATAAAATTAATATATATTTAATTTATTGTATTATTTTTGGTATTTCGGTATTTACCGAAATACCGAAAACTTTGGAAAATTATACCGATACCGTACCGAAATTTTCGGTACATCGAAATTTTCAATATTTTCGGTATTTTTTCGGTACGATAACATCTGTATTTCGACATTTCAATATTTTTCCCCACCCCTATCGGGGCGTGTGAGACATGTGTGGAAGCATGTCTATGGATAGCGTGGGTAAAAATGTCGAAATGTCGAATATCGTACAGTATGACCATACTGGAAAGTTTCAGTACGGTATCAGTATATATTTCCAAAAATTTCGGTATTTCGGTATGTATCGAAAAATAGAAAATATTAATATAAATTAAAATATATATTAATTCCATATTAAAAATTAATAAATATAATACTTTTCATTTCAGTATAACGATATTTTCGATATACCAAAGTTTCAGTATGTAATTTTCATTTCAATATAATGGTATTTTCAATATATTGATGTTTTAGTGTATATTTTTTATTTCAGTATGACGGTATTTTTGGTATATCGAATTTTTTTGATACATTGTTATGAAACGGTATGACTACTAATCATACCGAAATTTTCGGCACGGTAATGATATGAAAATTTTCATACCGGATTTTTTGGTACGATATATAGTATGGGGTTTTCGGTATAGTATACCGTATTGATCGACCCCTATTTATGGTCACATGGATCGAGTCGACTCAGGTGTTTCATGTAGAAGTTGCATATATATATATATATTGTCTTTATTCAAAGGGTAAATTAGTTTAATTAATTTTTTTATATGTAGTGTGTTTAGAAATTGAGGTGTGTTAAGTAATTATTATGTTGTGGATAGCCAGATCATAAGATTATGGGTAAATCTCACGTGAGACCGTCTCATGGATTTTTTTTCTGTGAGACGGGTCAACCAACAACCCACACTTCATAATTCATATATAAATATGTGGAAATGAATTTGGTTAGTGGATGAAAAATTTTCGTCTCACGGAAACTATACGTGAGACCGTCTCACACAAGTTTTAGGCAAAGAGTAATTCTCCTGTGCATCGGTTGCATGGATCCATGCAATCGGGTCAGATCCGGGCTACCCGACCCGTTTTTCCATTTTTTTTTTTCGCAATGCTTTTTTGAAATTTTTGATCATGACTTTTACTTCATGTTAAAGATACCTTTAGGTAATGTTTAGGGATACCTTTAGGTTATGTTAAGAATACCTTTATGCCCAGATTTCTATCTTTACGTTACGTTAGACATACCTTTAGGTTATGTTAGAGATATCTTTATGTTATGTTAGAGATACCTTATCCATAACATAGTTGTGTTACACATTTTGTACACAAAGGTATCTCTAACATAACATAAAGATATCCCTAACATAATCTAAATGTATCCTTAATATAACGTAAATGTATGTTAGAGATACCTTATCCATAACATAGTTGTGTTACACATTTTGTACACAAAGATATCTCTAACATAATATAAAGATATCCCTAACATAACCTAAATATATCCTTAATATAATGTAAATGTATGTGACCTGGAGTGAATTCTAAGGGTATCAAATCAAGATTTCAAAGGTATTGTTAACATCACATAAATGTATCCTTAACATCATATTCTTAACATAACGTAAATGTATGTAACCTGGAATCAGAATTTCAAAGGTATCCTTAACATCACCTAAATGTATCTTAACATAACGTGGTATGTAACCTGAAATCAAGATTTCAAAGGTATTGTTAACATCACCTAAAAGTATCTTTAGCATCACCTAAAGGTATTCATAACATAACGTGATATGTAACCTGGAATCAGGATTTCAAAGGTATCCTTAACATAACCTAAAGATATCCTTAATATAACCAAAATGTATCCTTAACCAGAGAATTTGAAAGATATCCTTAACATAACCTAACAGTATCCTTAATATATAACTAAAATATATCCTTAACGAGTGAATTTGAGTGGATTTGAGCATATCCTCTTAGACACGTGGGAGCGCGTGAGGGCGCGTGGGAGCGTGTTTTGGGGTGAGTGGGCGGGTCGACCAGGTTGCATGGATTGAGATCCGTGCAACCGATGCATATCCGTGCAACCGATTTTATAAAAGTTTTTGTGTTAGGGAAAAAATGAGTTTTGTATTTTGATATAATTTTTCCTAAAAGAGAGGGACTGTTCTGGAAATACAAAGTTGGAGAGGGCCAAAATGCAATTTACTCCTGAAGAAAGCAAACGCGAGATATATACACAAAGAAATTGAAAGAGAAATAATCTTGATAGTTGAAGTTCATACTCGATCCAGAAGAGTCAATCGGAGCGAATTGTAGTGCCAATCGTTGATCCTCATGATCTCTCAGTTCTTCGTGCTTTCACAGAGAGGCGATAACATCGTCTTTCGAGACTGTACGTTCATTTCTCTCTCTACCAACACCGCATTGTTTCTCTTGTTGAGAGAGAGAAATTCTGTTTCAATTTTATTTCAGTTTCATTCGGTGGTTGCTTCATTTTTTTTCTCGAATTTGAAGTAAGATGATCTTAGTTGTGTTTTTCCTTGATTATTATTGGGTTTATTGAAGTAAGATGCGGTAAATTGTATTTTCTTGATTTAGTTTGCAATTCAAGGTCTCTTAACGATTTATGGATCTGCTTATAGAGTTCATTGGCTACACTTTGATAAGAGTCATAGATTGTCTGGTGATTCAGTGTCCTTTTGTTGCTGGTTTTCATCTATTTTGTATGCAAAATCATGTTTTTGGATGATTATAATGTTGCAATGATGCAGATCGTGGGGATGTACAGAAAGGAAGTGCAGAGATATTCTTCCGCAAAGTAAAGTTTTGGAAAGAAGATGGCAAAGAGGAAGCACCTCCTGTCTTTGTGGGTATTTTAGTAGCCTATTTATCCCTTCCTACCTTTTGTTTGTCAATGGAGTTGATGGTTAAATTTAATTATTATCCGAAACATTGATTATTTCTTTTTTTTATCATATTTTATGAGTGTGATTTTCTGATGAAAGAGTTTGTTTCCTCACTTTGGTTGTGAATTTTTTAATTGGTTCTGTCATGTTTTGCCTTTAACTCAAATAATAACTGGATGCTCTATGATTGTCCGGAAGCCTTCTCTACTCTTGTTAGTATGTTTAAGAAGTCACACTTAATACATTGATGGCCTACTTGTTGCAATGGACTATACAACCATAAAAACTTATTACTCCCATCCGTCACTTTTTTCCTCAAATTGACTTGCATAGTAGCACTTGAGAATGTGAGGATTGGATTACTCACTCTACATTATTTCATGTCAAACAGAATCTGGATGGCGTAAACTACTTTCATGTGAAGGTGGTTGGCCTGCTTTTTGTTGCAACCACTAGGATCAACTTGTCCCCATCCTTAGCCTTAGAACTTCTGCAGAGGATTGCTCGGGTCATCAAAGATTACCTTGGAGTTCTCAATGAAGAGTCATTACGAAAAAATTTTGTGCTTGTGTACGAGCTGCTTGATGAAGTTATAGTAAGTATTACTGAAAATTTATGGTAGCATGATGTTGCATCTCACTTTTGTGCCAAGCAGAATAAGTTATGGATCTTTGTGTCCTTGTAATATCTTCTTCTTGCTTGCCTTTTTTTTTTTTTAAATGTTGTCGAAATTTTATGCAAGCACTATCCTCCTTTGAAATTTCACTTCTTAAAATTGATGTGGAAGTTATACATGTACAATATAGCAGCCTATAGAACTCAATTTTAAATTGTATCCCAGCTGAATTTTTTCTTCTCATATTTGATGATTTCTTGTCCATAATAACAACATTGCTGCACTCAACTTAATGATTTATATTCCCATAATTATCTTGTAATTGCAGGATTTTGGGTATGTTCAAACAACATCTACTGAAGTGTTGAAGTCTTATATATTCAATGAACCAATTGTGGTTGATGCTTCACGCTTGACACCTCTTGGCCCTGCAGCCTTATTTATGGTATAAAGTTGTTCATAAGTACATTCAAGATACATGTAATTCTTCATTTCCATTTAAATGTCTCCTAGCTATGCTTACTATTCGTTTAAATCTGGCCTGATTTGAAGATGTGCTATCCTGATGGCTGCAACTTCATTTTATGCAGCAAGGAAACAAACGAATGCCTGGTACAGCTGTTACAAAATCTGTTGTGGCTCATGAACCTGGGGGTAGGAAGAGGGAGGAAATCTTTGTTGATATCATTGAGAAAATAAGTGTTACTTTTAGCTCCAGTGTAAGTGATGGTTTCTTCTTAGTATTTTACCAGATTACTAATCCTTATTTTATCTGGGTTCAAGTGGTAGAGATTCTTCATTTTCACACCCTAGTCTAATATATTCTTCTTTGCGCTTAGAGGAGACTTCAATTACTAAGGAGTCAGCCTTCTGTGGTCTTTCTTAATGTTGGAAATGGACTTATCGTAGATTGCAACCTATGTCTTACAGCTCTTCTTCTTTAGTCAGATAATTCATTATCCACTCTCATATGGTGACAGATAGAATTAGAAGACTAATCTACTCTGATGTTTGTGAAGTATAAAGACATTTTCCTTACAATAGTCACAATAGTGATTGCAAAATCGATGGTGTGCTTAGATATTGTGAGCTTTTAATGTATAATGCTCAATTTATGGTGTTTCCATTGAGTAGAATCCTACTAAGGTGCCATATATTTTTAGTACAGAAATAGCTGATCTATGGCAAAAAATTTCTTGGATATGTGTCTTACCTATCGTTGATTTTATTGCATTTACTTTCCCAGCTCGATTTCATCATTTACTTTATCTGAGAAACCATGTCATCCTTCTTTCAGCGAGGCCTCTTGCAATAAAATTTCTTATGTTCAAATCTGTTTCATTGTCTTTTTCTGTATATGTAAATATGTTGCAGTATATATTCTGTTCATGCATTTGTCTTTTATTTACAAATCATTCCCATACATCCTGCCACTTGTATTTTGTTTTCTTCTCTTATATGTTAGTTTGAAGATGTCTGTAGTGAATCTTGTAGGGTCCTCTGAAGAATAAAACTGAACCCCTAACCTAAACGCTGAACTCCTTATCCTGATACAAAATACTTCCAGTGCCTTTGAGTGCATGGTTCACTGGATTTGTAAAATTATAATTCCTTTTAGCAATTAAATTGGTTTCCCTCCAATCATCAGGACTGTAGAACAAATGAATCTTTAGAGTTATAAGTGGTACCTTTTTTTGTGGGATTTTTAGCTGCTAGCCCACCAGAAAGGAGAAAACAATATGGGCCTGATCTTATGCTACTAAAATGCCCACACTTAGTTTCATGTTCTTGGAATTGATGTTTTTTCCTCAGAATGTATGTTTTTAATGTGCTAAGTCACTCAAGGATTGAAGAAAGCTGATATCAAACTGATTGCACAGGGATATGTATTGACTTCTGAAATTGATGGCACCATTCAAATGAAGAGTTATTTAACTGGGAACCCAGAGATCAGATTAGCTCTCAATGATGATCTGTACATTGGAAGGGGCGGGATACCAAATTATGGTATTCTTATGGTTACTCCTGCAATATATAAGACAAAAATTTTCCTTAAAATAAATGTCTTCAATAACAATGTCTGATGTATCAAATTTGTTCACAGTGTGAAACCTAAAAAGTCTGGGTCAACTTTCTATAAATTGTAAGTCACCTAAATGCATGAGTTGTGAAAGCCTGTTAACATGATCTGCCTTCTGCACAGGCTATAGTGGATCCTCGGGGACCGGAGCAGTTATTTTGGATGATTGCAATTTTCATGAATCCGTACATATGGATAATTTTGATGTTGACAGAACTTTGAGTCTGGTGAGTGATGCAGTATGTTTATAAACAACTTTGCTATGGTCTTCTGAAATTCCCTTTTCCATCTAAATGTTCTGTCTTGATCTGTCTGTTGTTGATTAGGTACCACCAGATGGAGAATTTCCTGTCATGAATTATCGTATTACTCAGGAATTCAAGCCTCCATTTACTGTTAACACCTTAATTGAAGAAGCCGGATCACTTAAGGTATATAGTTCTTTTGACCAATAAGTTTTTTTTTTTTCTTTTTTTTTGGTATGTAAAAGTTATATTACTTTGAGAGAATCTATTATAAGCTCACTTGACTTCAGATGTTATTACTAGAATAGCATTAAGTAATATATAATATATTTCCAGGATTCTGGCTTCAACTCTTCTTTTTTTTTTTTTTCAGAATAATATTCTGTTTCCTTCTCACCAATAAAAAGAAAAAAAGAAGTGGAAATTGCTTACACTATTGAAGTTTGAAAGTTCTAACTTTGTTATAGATGGATATAACTACTTAAGTTTCTTTCTTCTCTTGCCATCTTAGGCTGAAGTGATTCTGAAAATCCGTGCTGAGTTTCCTTCAAGCATCACTTCCAATACAATTTTAGTAGAGATGCCATTGCCATCATATACAACCAGGTGAAGTTCTTCAGCAGTAATCTCTTTTGGTTCTTTAATTAAAAATGCTTTCCTCTACATGGTTTGAATGCTTTATACCTCAGTGATCAGTTCGCTCGAGTCTCCACAGTCCACTGTAATCATTTAAATGATTTTCAAAGCTTACTGTTCATAAATTATGTGGCATACTTCTTTATTGGAAATTAAATACTTACCACCCTATTATTGAAAAGAAAAAGGAAATTTCTCTTGATCTCACGTAAACTGGCAGTTATACATAACCAGTCTTATCTTGACGTAAGCTGAGTTAGCTTATCTTCAGATTTAAAATTCAACAAGCTTGTGGATTGCTTCATATCTCAAGTCTATTTTTTTCATGATTCCTTTTTTTACTTGTATCAGACACACTAGATGACATTTAGTCTCCTGATTTCTAAATAAAGTTACACTTGTCTGTAATGATTGCCTTGTGGAGACTTGATGCCCTGAAAGAGAAACAAAAATCTTTAAGAAAATTCAGTTAGGGTTATGGCTATTAGTATCCAGATGGATTAGTTCTGTAATATTTCATCAGTATAAAATCTAGATACTTAATAATAATAATTTCAGTTCAATATATTGAACATGGATTTCAAAATCTTGTTACTGAATATTTGCTCCATCCAGGAAGTTGTGTGGAATGAACTGATGGGCATTTGTCTATTGCTAATTTAGACAGGTTTGCTCATAATTGAAAGTGAAATACTAATCTTATTGTTTTATTTATATTGTATTTCAGAGTCAGTTTCGATTTGGAACGTGGAATAGTTGGTCAGAGTGCTGATTTCAAAGAATCACAAAAGAAGCTTGAATGGAGTGTGAAGAAGGCAACATATCTCAACTCTACTTCACAATTCTGAATAAATAGTTTTTGAATTCAATTTCCATGTTTATCTAAACAAGCAGCCATAACTTTTGACAAATAGTTGCTAATAAGTTTTCACATTCAACAGATTGTTGGGGGGTCTGAACACACTTTACGAGCGAAGTTAAATTTTTCACAGGAGTTGCATGGTACAATTATAGAGTTTGAAAATCTTATATCTGATTTGTTTGCATGGTCTGTATTAATGTTATTGTTGCTTGGTTACACAGGAAATATCACTAAAGAAGCTGGTCCTGTGAGTATGACCTTCACAATACCCATGTATAATCCTTCAAGATTGCAGGTAAATTTATTGAAATAATTGCTATGACTTATTTCTGCAACTGCTTAATGCTATGAAATAGACCAAATGACACTACTTTAATCTCTTTCCCCTGGCATAGGAGGTAGCCGAGTAACGAAACATATAAATAATTCAAACTACATACATTTTTGAAACATATAGTTTAGATACATGTTTGTCATTTTGACCTTCCTTGCCATACCTGATCGTTGTTCTGGTAGTGATTAAATGGTCAAACCCATGCATACTTGCTTACTTGTTGTATATGGCAACAACAAAATTACCTTTTTGGTATGATTTCCTTCACTGAAGCAGAGTATGCCCGTTTACAACATTGCATTGGCATTTGTATAGGCTCTCAAGACTAGGAGTCCCTTGCATCGTCCAATTGGTTTCATTATAGCTCCAGTTACTCATGTTAAATCTGCATAATTACCATTTTTTCCCTGTAAATTATGAATTCAAGTGTTTCCATTATTTGCATAAAGTTGATGGCAAAAATGAAAAAGTTAACAAGGGAAAACAGAAATGGATAAATGCTAAAATGAGATCTCTCATCTTTCTTTGCTTTCAAAATCTACTAGCTCTAGAAACATCGACCATTTCATTCATTTGAGCAGGACAACGTGGTGGCTGCCAAATCAATGTACTCTTATTTGTACACTGATTATAACTACGCATTATAAACAAGAATCAGTTGGAAGTTTTGTGATTAGTCTGACCAGTATTGTGCTTGGGTGCAGGTGAAGTATTTACAGATAGCGAAGAAGGGCAAAACTTCGAATCCATATCGGTGGGTGAGATACGTGACTCAGGCTAATTCTTATGTTGCTCGCATCTGATACTCATCGTTCCCCTGTTTATATTCCTTTTGGTTTATTCTTCAATTTCTCACTGTCATGTAATGCATGTTTATTTAGGTAGATTTCATTAAATGATGGTTTCACTTTTTCTTTGAATTATTAAGGTAGATCTTATTTGAAGCTTGGATTTCCTCTTTTTATTTTTCCCGTTTGGTTGTGCTTTTGTTAAAATATTTACACAATTACCAATTTATCCTTACTAATCCTATTACAGAGTGTTCGGTGGGTGGTTGAACATCTTGAAGAGTGTTCGGCAATACGCCGAACATATTACAGAGTGTTCGGCGGGTGGCCGAACACTATGAAGTCTGTTCGGCGTATTGCCGAACACACTTAGCAGTGTTTGGCCAACTAGGGCCGAACATACCCAGAAATTCAAAGTTACGGGATTCAATATTTCAAGTCCAAATTCAACTCAAATTTTATCAAATTGAACACATAAGTATCTAAACTCTAAACCCATAATCCAAATATGATTTCTACACAAATTTCATACAATTTGACCCACATTAAACATAGTATATGATAAATTTCTTAAAAAAATTCAACTACACATGCTTGGTGAATTTTGTTCTTCATTGGGATCCATGATAAGTTGTAGACTTGGATTGATCGAACTCCTTCACCCCCGTTCGACTATACGGCGTATGCACTATCAAATGTTCAGTAGCCTTTGATCAAATTTGGATCTTCCTCTTCAAATTTTTAGAAAACCCGTTTGTTTGGATCTTGAGAGATGGGGTGTGTGTTGGATTTGGGTGGGTGGGGTGTATTAAGTATTTTATGTTTTTGTTTTTATTTTATTTCATAAAGGGTATAATTGTAAAGTTGTGGGGTGTGTTTAGAAATTATGGAAATGTTTTGATTTAATTGTGGGTGTGTTTAGTAATTGGGGTGTGTTTAGTATTGAGTGGGGTGTGTATAGTTTGTCCCAAGAAATAATAGTTAGAAGAGTTACTCTCGTGTGTAGCAGTTGCACGGATTTGAGATCCGTGCAATTGGGCCGTGTGCGGGCTGGGCTGGTCCGCCCAGCCCGTGTCTCTTTACTTTTTTCGTGTGTTTAGGTCGTTACCTTCACGTTATATTAGTGTTACCTTCGTGTTATGTTAGAGTTACCTTCGCATTATGTTAATGTGACCCCATCTCCAGATTTCATACCCTTAAGTTTAAAACCACTGAACTAAAATACATGAAGGTAACACTAATATAACATGAAGGTAACACTAACATAACATGAAAGTAACATTAACATAACATGAAGGTAAAAAACAATGTTAATCATACCTTCATATTATGTTAGAGTGACCCTCACGTTACATTATGGTTACCTTCATGTTATGTAACACTAACATAACATGAAGGTAACCCTAACATAACATGGGGTATTACTGCCTGGAGCGAATCTTGGTGGGTTTGAGCGCACTCACCAGGCTCGTGGGGGCATGTGAGAACGCGTGTCAGAGGCGCGTGGGGCCGGTCGATCCGAGTGCATAGATCCTAGATCCATGCACCAGTTGCACAAAATATTTTGCCTAGTTAGAAATCATAACTGAATATGCAAAATACAAAGGATGAAAATATAGGTTTCGATAGATATATCGGTATCTTGATTTTACGGAAATATCGATGGATATATCGGTTTTGGTGGAAATATCGGTACATATATTTTTCCGATATATTTCCGATATTTACCGATATTTATCGATAGTTTACTGATATATATGGATATTTTCTTGATATTCATGAATTTTCTTATAAGTTTTACCTGAAGCCACCGATATTGAAATTGATACCGATTTTAACCCATATTTAGGTAATAATTATTGATATTTCATTTATTTTTTTACCAAAAATGAAAATATCGGAGATATATCGTGACAGCCCGTTTTTGTTTCGATCACGTGAAAAAATGGAAATATCAGGGATATATCAGAGATATATCGAGATATTTTCATCTTTGCAAAACACTGACAAAAAATTCGACAATGCTTAAGTAATAATACGACAATAGTAAGTTATGGTCGAACAACTTCCGTTTTTCACGTGAAATTTAAATCGACCTTCTTAATTGTTATCTTGATGTGAATATATTTACTTATGCATCTTATATATTGATAGGAAAACAATTATAATGGAGTTCAACTTAGTATATTTACTTATGCATATCATGATGTGAATATATTTACTTATACATCTTATATATTGATAGGAAAATAATTCTAATGGAGCTCAACTTAGTATCTTTAACGAACTTGAAGGTGTGAATGATATCAATCCAATGTATGAGGCGATCAATTTCTCGGAGGAGTTTCTGACGAATGAAATTTTTGATAGTCGAGAAACAATGGTTGGTTGGGCAACTAAAGTTGAAATCCTTCAACACATGGTAATATTGGTTAGATGCTCCGATAGTGGATCGAGTGGTAGACAAGCTAGAGTATTTTTGGGTTGTGAGCGTGGTGGCACGTACTGTGCACCCAAAAAGAGGCTCACAACAATTAGACATAAAACTAGGGAATAAAGCCTGTAAAGAAACGACTTACTGACACCAAGAAATGTGACTGCCCTTTTATGTTAAAAGGAGTGCAGTTGAATGAGATGGGACATTGGTGCTTACAAGTAGTGTGTGGTATGCACAATCACCCCATGGGTTTAAATTTGGTCAGACACTGATTTGTGAGTCGACTATCGGCCTCTGAGGATTAAGTTGTGCATGACTTGTCCTTAAACAATGTAAAACCCAAAAATATCTTGAGCACCTTGAAGCAATCCTTTCCGGAGAATGAGTCCACATTGAAGACAATTTAATGCTCGTCAAAAGCATAGAGTTGTCGAGCACGGAGGCCGAATGCAAATGCAATATTTAATGGGTAAATTGAAGTCTGAGGACTATTACTACTTGAGTAGGAGATATGAGGGAACTGATAGGGTCACGTATATATTCTATGCTCATCCAACATCAGTGGACTTGTTGCGTGCCTTTCCCAACGTGCTGTTGATGGACTGTACCTACAAGACTAATAGGTACAAGATGCCTCTTCTAGAAATTGTAGGTGTCACCTCCACAAACATAACATTTTCTGTGGTGTGTGTATTTGGAAAAAGAACATGAGGACAACTATAGATGGGTGTTGACAACACTGAAGGGTCTGCTGATCGATGATTGTCTATCGAAGGTGATCGTAACTGATCGTGAGATTGCACTCATGAATGCTCTTGCTTTTACCTTTCCCACGTCTACTCATTTGCTCTGTCGATGACATATCAACAAATTTTTTTTGGTCAAATGCTGAGGTTACCTTGGTAGAGTTGAAAGGTGGGAGAATTTCAACATGTTTTGGAATATGTTGACTTCTGCAGAGGATATTCCCAGATTCGATGAGTTGCCGAAGGTTTCATATTAACTACGCTGATGTTCCTCAAGCCCTAAATTATTTCATGGAGACTTGGATTGAGCCGTACAAAGAGAGGTTTGTGCTATGTTGGACCAATAATATCATGCATTATCAAAACACAACGAGCAGCAGGTAATCGTCATACTTCGTTTACAACGTTAAATTGGCTCAAGTTCTCTTTAGATTGATGGATAATTGAAATTTTGTTTTATTTACTGTTAGGCCGAGAGCGCACATGCAAAATTGAAGAGGTAATTGGGCACACGCCAATCAAATTTTGAGACCGCATGGGAAAGAATACATCATTTGCTTATCACGCCTCACACTGACATCAAGGCTTCGTTCGAGCAAAGTCTTAATGTGGCGCCACATCACTACTCTTCCCCAATTTTCAAGTGCATAAGAGGACCGGTGTCTCACTATGCTCTTGGGCTTATTTTTATAGAGATGAAAAGAATTGATAGTTGTGTCGATCTATTGATGTGTGGTGTGCTATGGAAGATGTGTAGTTTACCTTATGCACACGAACTAGCAGAGTTGAAACGGACCGTCAAGTTATCCAACTTGAGATGATTGATCCTTATGGGAGGAAGTTGGACTGTGAACCCATGAAGGCTGACTCCACTTCTCACCCTGATGTGGGAAATCGTTGAGTTGAAATTGTCAGTGACATCAGTGACATGTTTGGATCGACATCTGAGGCACAAAAGTTGTTGTTGTTGTTGAAGAGACTTCGTGAGATAAAAATGCATTCAACGAGCTCGTTATTGGAATCTGCTGAGATCACACGTCCTCGTGGTTGGCCGAGCAAAACCAAGATCCGCGTATCCACCTCGACCAAACGAAACCCATCTCAGTTTTAGTATGTTGAATCATTCCACGACAGTTGTTCAAACTCAATTGAAACTTATGTTTATGTGGATGATCTCGCTTTGGGAGCACCAAGTTTCAAGGTTGGGTTGAAGAAAAAGAAAGAGCCGGTTAGACGGCGTTCAGTCCACAAGGTCGGAGATGACGTATACATTGCACAACTTCCCCAATTCAAAGCCACGTGGTGAGTATCAAAACCTGTTGGGAGATGGTCATTGTGGTTTCAGATGCATAGCTCATGCTATTGGACTGGGGGAGAAGTCATGACCCCAAGTACGTAATGATCTTATCCAGGAGATGACAAACTTTGAACACCTTTATGCTAGCATTAATGGTGTGCAAGACCGGACACAGAAGATACTTCAGAACTTGGTTTGCTTCAAACAATCAACTTACGATGTGAATCATTGGTGGACATTTCCGAAGATGACATATTTGGCGGCAAATGCTTACAACATTGCCCTCATTCACACCTCTCCACAACTCTTCGTTATTGTTCTACCTATAAGGACACAAGTGCCAACGAAACCACCTCTTGTTTGCATGGCCCTTGTTGGGAACAACCATTACATTGTGGTACATCATATTTTCTGACTTTTATAGTAAAATGTAGTCTTATGCTAGCCATGAATTTTTTAACATGTGTATTTCTTGTAGGTAAATTTAGCAGAACACACACCCTTACCCCCAATCATCGAAGGTTGGTTTGTACATCGGCTACCATGCACGTCTGGTTAGGGCTAAAATTTACAAGCAACGAATCATGCAGTACACATTGGAAAGTCGAAGTGGTAGCTTATCAGTAGGAATTGAAACGTTTACTTAGATAATATGTAGATTGCATGCTCACGGTTGGGTTGATATGTGTAGGCTACTTTAAGTGCTATAAAACACTGATTTTGTCTTCAATGCATTTTCTTTGGATTGTTCTATGATTATATATGTCTATCGTACAGGGGCCATCGTTCGTTTTTCCAAAAAACTTATGTTCGGCCACTGTTCACCGAACACTTGGCACCACGTTGTATATTTTGTAACGATAAATAATAATTCAAGAGCAAAAAGTAGGGATTATCGAATTAAAGACAAATTACATATAAACAAAGCCATATCACCTAATCGGCATAGGGCACAACGAGTTCAAATAAACGTAACCAGTTCAATGCAAACACTGTCAACCATAAAATAAAGAAAACAATGTTATCTAAATAGTTAAACATGGCTACATCTATCCATCTATGATCTACGGCCTCTGCGAGTTCTGCTAGATGCTCATCTAGAGCTCTCTAGTAGATCATCAAGGGTCAACGAACGCCATGCTCTAGCTGGCATGATACTCGACAGGTCTATCCCATCGACATTCTGAACCCATTGTTGGTAGACAAGATCCAGATGTCTGCGGGCATTTGTGATCATTGCCCAGGGATCGGGTCCTCTCAAACGGCTACTTTGAACATGCTCCGCTGGCACGTTCAACGGGTTCTGGATCAATGGATGCGACACAATGTTGAACTAATCCATGTACTCATCCACGCATTCCCATGGTGGATTGGCAGCTCATCCTTGGACCTCGATGGAAAGCACATGGTTCCTCCATATCCGGAAGTAAGCTCTAAGAGCATCCCAAGTGACCTTGTACTTCAAAGCGTTGTTACCACGTCGGACTACGAGGGGAACAAGGGGCTCGTCTGGTATCCTTTGAATGTAGCCGAATTGATGAAACACTCGGTCTGGATGGTAGGGCTCCATGCAGTCGAATGCCCGTATACACCCATGGAAGAAAGTCACCTTATGTCGAGGGAAGCGATCTCGAACTTCGCTATAAGGGGTCCAGTCTACCTATATTGTTCAAAATAGGAAAACACCTTATTATTGAAGGGTCCATTGTTGATATGAAATGCATAACGATAAATAAACTCTTACATTGTGGGGCATCATGTTGTCTAACACCTCACGGATAGCAAATACAAGCTTTTAGTTGCCTCCGGCATGAGCTCTTTGGATCCAGTTTCGGGCAATGGGCTCATCTACCCGGTAATGGACATTTTGGGTGGGCTTAAACATTGAAAAATACGCATATATCCAAGCCTAACACAATTAAAACCAAGCTACAAATTAGTGTAAAAAGATAGCAAATACACTGTTACATAGTTGTCATAAAATAGGGTAGTACCTCAAGTAAAGTCAGATATCCACACATCTGCTTCACACCACTTCTCGTAGCCAGACCCAACTGTCAATACAAAAATGCCAAGGCCACTGCACCCTAGGCATACTCGTGCACACGATCAAAATCTTCCATTAGTCTTAAGATCTTCGTATCTGGAGCCACTCTTATCTGAAAAGATCATGCATCCCAAAGTGAACCAGATGTATGCACGAGCAGCAGCCATTCACACGTCTTCATCCGACGAGCTTGTATTCACTTCAAAGTGAGAATGAAGCCACTCCAAGTGAACTGAGCTACCCCTGTGATCGGAAAGGGCTTCATAGCTCTCATTGGTACCGGTCCTCAACAACCTTTGGATGAGAAGAATTGGAATCTCCGGCCGGGTTTTACCTCAGGGCACCATAACTGGTCTTCCAGTGACAGAAAGTCCAGTGAGACAATATACGTCATCCAACGTAATAGTCATCTCACCGAATGACATGTTGAACGTGTTTGTGTCCTGTTGCCAACGTTCCACGAAAACACATAGCAGATTCTTGTTAGGCGTCTTATACGAAATCCATCCGAGGTCTGGGATTTGTTTTTGCTCGATCATATCTTGGAAGTTATCCACCATGTTCACAAACTTCCACGTCTCCATCTTCGTCGTGTGACAGTGAAATTTAAAGATGTCTCTCTCCACCCTGTTCCAGATATCATATGCAACATGCGTCTTGAAACTTAGGATCAAACGATGGTCAACAGGACCACCAGGACAAGGACCAGTCAATAGCTCCTCGTCGGCCTCGTCATCATCCTCCAATCCCCCTTCATCATCAACATTTTCATCCTCCATTGGCTAAGGAACTTTAGATAAAACACTTGCTTCCTCCACTGTTATACTCAATTAGAGGGGGAGAAAAAGAAGACGACAGTGCTTGTTTGGTTCTTTCTTCTTGTGCTTCACGTCTTCGTCTATTGGACGCAGTAGGTCGTCTTCTTCGATACACTACTACAATAAAAAGTTCTAACAGTCAATCCACAAGGTACATAAATTTAAATAACACAAGTGTCGTAAGTTTGATAAAAACGGACAGAAAAAAAATTAAAGTCAATTGTTCGGCAGGTGACCGAACGAACCATATTGTGTTCGGCTTCCTACCGAACACACCTCATAATTTCGGCTGTGTGCCGAACTTCTTCACACATGTTTGGCAGGTAGCTAAACCTATTCACAGTCGTTCGGCGCGTCGCCGAACCTCTTCAAACCCGTTCGGCAGGTCGTCGTACGTCTTCACACCCGTTCGGCTGGTTGCCGAACACTATTAGCAGTGTATGGCCAACCAGGGCCGAACATCCCCAGTTAAAATTCGAACAATTGGGATTGCATTTTTTTGGCCAATTTCAACTCAAATTCCATCAAAATTAACACATACAAAAGTATCTCTAACATAATATAAAGGTATCCCTAATATAATCTAAAGATATCATTAACATAACCTAAATGTATGTGACTTGGAGTGAATTTGACGAGTATGAAATCAGGATTTCAAAGGTATTGTTAACATCACATAAAGGTATCTCTAACATCACCTAAATGTGTCCCCAACATAACGTAAATGTATGTGACCTGGAATCAGGATTTCAAAGGTATGGTTAACATCACCTAAAGGTATTCTTAACATTACTTAAATGTATCCTTAACATAACGTAACAATATGAACCTGAAGCAAGTTTGAGTGGATTTGAGCACATCCACCCAGGCGCGTGGAATCGAGTGAGGGTGCGTATTTGGGGTGTGTGGGTGGGTCGAACTGGTTGCACGGATCCTAGATTCGTACAACCGTTGCATAAAAGTATTTGTGTTGATGATGATGAGTTGCTTTTTTCCAGCATATATTAAGAAGCAAAACAAAACGCTCAGACAACAAATCCAAACTCAAAAGAAAAAGAAGGGTAAATGTTGGTGTCGTTATAACCCCAATATAGCAAACTAGTATAGAACCCGTGTAATACACGAGATTACAAACTTAAATTAAATTTAGTAAATTTAAAATTAATTATTATTTATATAAGAAAAATATATATGTTTTTATACAATGCACAATATTTAATTTAGTATTAAAAACAACACAATCCGATTTATGTATTATCTAGTTGAAATATATGTTTCATTAGTAAAATAATATTATTAATTTTCTATTATTTAGAAAATTTAAATATTATTATACATATTATTCAAACCCTAAAATTTTATTTTTGATAAAATGATAAAAAAATGAAAGTCAAGTATTTTTAAATAAATTCAAAATTTTATTTTACAACACATATTCCCAAAACTATATGATCTTATTAATTAATTAATTAGAAACATTGTTTTTCATTGTTTATTTATTTACTTATATTTTACTCTAAAATTTTTAAATTAACAAATTACAAATTTATAAATCTTTTTTCTAATATGTGTTACTTTAATAAATTTAGTTACATTTTTTTTATATTATTCACTAATATATATTATCAACATTAATGTAAATATCATTAAATAGCAATAAGAATTAACTTTAGATAGATCTAATTTGTAAAAAGAAAATTAAAATGAGAAAAATTGTTGGATTGACAAGTGTCCTCTATGGTTATTCCTTTAGTATAAATAAAAGATATTTATTTACTTATATTTTACTCTAAATTTTAAATTAACAAATTTCAAATTTATAAATCTTTTTTCTAGTATGTGTTACTTTAACAAATTTAGTTACATTTTTTATATTATTCACTAATATATATTATCAACATTAATGTAGATATCATTAATAGTAATAAGAATTAGCTTTAAATAGATCTAATTTGTAAAAAGAAAAACTAAAATGAGAAAAATTGTTGGATTGACAAGTGTCCTATATAATTATTCCTTTAATATATGTAAAAGAGTAATCCGAGTAAGTGCATATATTTCTATGAAATTGGACTTCAACTTAGATGGATTCCACAAACATAGAACACAACATCGTTCTTTTGGCTTAAGGAAGGGGATATTATTATCCCTACATTTTTCCATGTAATAGATTCTGTGCGTTGTACCAGATTGGTTTAAGCATAATTTATAAATCCAAGTCTCAATGTACTTTTATCTTCTATTTTTAGAGTTAGTCTCCTGTGCAACTGGTGCACATATAATTCGGGTCGGGTCCGGGTCGACCCGGATCTGCACACTTTTTTTTTTTTGAATATTTTTTCTCTTCAAGCTATTACCTTTATGTTATATGTGTGTGACCTTTGTGTTATATACGTGTGACCTTTATATACTCTAACTTAGAAAAAAGAAGAATTTTAGCAAAATTTGTACATATTTACCTTTATGTATGTTCATCCTAAAAATGCGCTAAATTTTGAAAATTTCCATTTTTTTTTTTCAAAGTTATGGATCATAAAGGTCATAATATTTGTATATAAAAGTCACAAGAATTGTACATAAAGGTCACAACAATACAACATAAAGGTCTCAATTTGAAGCGAAAAAACCTGAAAATCTTCATTTTTTTCCTAAGTTACTGAACATAAAGGTTACACTTATATAACGTAAAGGTCACATCCTTACAACATAAATGTAACAGCCTGAAGCGAAAAAAAAAAGAAGGAAAACCCAGGTACGCGGATCCTGGTCGCCCCAGTTGCACCAATCCAGTTTAAGGATTTTATGTGTTAAGAAGTTGAAATTTATGTTGAAATAGTAAAAAAATCTCAACTGTGTGAATCATGTATGTTCGACCCTGATTGCCGAACGTCGTTCAATGTGTTTGGTAATTGGCTGAACGAAATGCATAAGAGTCAGCTGCTAATCGAACGAGATATGCAATGTTCGGTTGTTTGCCGAATGGTAGAGGGTATGTTCAGCATGTTACCGAACGAGCTTGAACATGTTTGGCCAGTACTGGTTGAACACTTTTCAATGTGTTTAGCTTATACTGGTCAAACATTTGTTGCCATTTATGAAATTTTGAGCGATTTTTAAAGCAAAATAAATCAGTAGTAAGAAACTTCACAACTTATATTGTTCATATCTTGTGTTATTTCTTTCTTTTATGATGATTTTAACTAAGTGTATGATTTTTCAAAGATTTTTTGAAGGTGTGTTAATGGAGTAAAAAAGTTTTGTGTGGTGAGATGAAGAAAATAGTTGTATAGGTGTGTTTAATAGTTATAGAGTATGAGTGTGTATTGAATGTTTTATTTACATTTTGTATTATTTTTATTAAGATGATTAATATGGATAATTGGTCTTTATGTAAATAATTTCATTATATATTATTTTAATGAGGCGTGTTTAGTAATATGTTTGACCCTTTCACAAAGGGTGGGACAACCCACACCCAATATTTAAAAAAATTCAAAAATAAATTGATATCAAAACTCTAAAATGCCCAATTAAATGGATTTTATTTTCATTTTTTTAATTATACTTCTTCTCTATTCATGAAAACCCTATCCTTCACAAAAAAACCCTCATACTTAAACCCTAATAGCAAGTTATTTTCTCACTTCATTTTGTGAATAAAATTATAATAGATCATCAAAGTACATTTGAAATACGAAATGAATCAAGAATTTTCTATAGACAACACATCTGATTCAAGTAGAAAAACCCACTGAAACACCGTTCGATCGCTGCAGATTGAACAACAAACTCAATCAGTCACATGGGTCTGATGTTGTTCGATTGAGAGGAGTCGAACGGTCCAGCAATGTCCGATCACCCGTCGTTGAACAAATAAAGTGTTTGGCGAGAAAAGGTTGGTCGATTTTTAGAGA